>JAGXOD010001388.1:0-297500 GCA_020368025.1 Brachyhypopomus occidentalis
TATGGGGCCCAGTACAGATCCTTGTGGGACACCATATTTTACCTTAGAACGCTCTGAGCATTCGTTGTTTACTAGTACAAATTGGTAACGATCTGTCAGGTAGGACCTGAACCAGGAGAGTGCTTGACCTCTTATACCAATGAGTGTCTCCAGCCTATTAAGTAGAATTCTATGATCAATGGTGTCAAAAGCCGCACTGAGGTCTAGCAGTATGAGAAAAGAAATGTGTCCTTTATCAGAGGATATCAAGAGATTATTTACTACTTTAGTCAGCGCAGTTTCAGTGCTGTGGTGGGGTCTAAATCCAGACTGAAATAATTCTAAGACATGTTCTGTCTGTAGGAAGGAAGAGAGTTGTGACGAAACTACTTTCTCTAGAATTTTGGATATGAATGACAAATTAGAGATAGGCCTATAGTTGGACATTTCCTGGGGGAATATAGGAACCAATAGCACAACCAATTTTTTCCCTAATTTTATCAATCTTATCATTAAAGAATTTCATAAAATTATTACTGCTACACTCTAGTCGGACTAGTGGATTGATTTGATCATGGCTCCTTGTTAGGCTGGAAACAGTTTTAAATAGGAGTGCAGAATTGTTTTTATGTTTTTCTATTAAAGCTGATAAGTATGAGGATTTTGCCGTCTGGAGGGCATGCTTATATTCACTAAGGCTGCTTTTCCATGATAGTCTAAACACTTCTAACTTTGAATTTCGCCATTTACGCTCCAGGACCCTCGCGGCTCGTTTGAGACTACGCGTGTGCTCGTCATACCATGGCGCTATTCTTCTCTCAGAGGCTCTCTTATAGCGTAATGGTGCAAAAGGTACTAAAGGTGCGTACGTACAAAAACATTGCGTACGCAATGTTTCACGCAAACGGTCAGATGTACTAAATGTGACTTGAACGTGAGAAAGTGCGTACCCCCACGCCACTTTCATTTCAGGCGCACGTATGTTTTTCGTACATATGCGACACTTAGAGGTGATGCATTGAAATTACAACTATTAAGATATCCTTTACGCACACATTGTAGTAAGCCCTTATTGGGTAAAATTAAGTAAATTATACAATTAAACAGTAAATTAATCAAACAATTTCATTGCCTTACTGTAATAATCATTCAACGTGTTTCCACTTAGCCTAGATTATATAAACATGCATGAAATGTTGCGCTGGAGTTCTTGGGAGATGGCAGCGTTAGCATTACTGGAGGATATTGCTAATGGCCGAATTCGCCGAGAGCGCGTTTTCAGTGACCATTATGTTTTTTTGGCCCATGATGATGACTGGCTTATAAGCCGTTTCAGATTTCCAAGAGCTGTCCTCTTGGAACTCTGTGCTGAGTTGGGTCCAGTTTGGAGAGAGAAACGGCGAGGAGTCGCGCATTGCCAGTTCCTTTACAGGTGCTGACAACGCTCGGCTTCCTGGCAACTGGCTCGTTTAAAAGAGAACTGGCAGACCGGTCGGGGATATCCCAGTCATCTTTGAGCCGTGCCATGCCAGCTGTTTTGGATGGGATCATGTGCATGTCAGCTAGGTATATAAAGTTCCCATATGATGCGGTTGACCAGGCAAACATTAAAGTGCAATTTGCAGCGATAGCCGGTTTCCCGAATGTGTGCGCATCACTAATATTTTTAGGTGAGTATTAATTTCCCTGATTCCCCTCACAATCTCCTCCTGTGACTGCAGGACAGCCGTTGTCAGGACACGGCCGGTTGGACGGACATCAGCTGCTGGCAGGTGGGGAGCGCTGGAGGTCTCCGTGATGCCAGATGTTCCAGGGACGCTGGAGGAGCATCCCAAGTCTGTGGCAGCAGGCTGAGACTGCGTGTCCTCTCCGGTTTCAGTCCCTGAAAGGGAAATAAAAATGTGTAAAAACAAAAATGACTGAGACTTTTTATTCTTATGTCACCAGTATGAAAACATCATTTTATGACATGTCCAATCAACACTGATTCATAGAAATAAATACTTACTTTGTGTACAATCCGAATCCCCCACATTGGGATCCACCACGCCGGTGATGGCCATGTCACCCACAATACAGGCAACTCTCTGCTCAAACGGAGTGAGTTGGATGTCTCCTGCCCCCCCGCCTGTTTGGGTCACACTCTGGCGATGTGCAGTCAGCCTCCGCTTTACGTCCACCTTAATGTCTGACCACTTTTTTTTATTTCTGCCAGTGTGCGCTGTTCTGACCCCACAGCATTTACAGCTTCACACACGCTGTCCCTCTCAGACCTTTTGTGCTTTGCCGTAATGCCAGAGGACAGCGTGCCAAACAAACATTTTTTCCGCGTTTCTACTTCATTTAGGAGCGTATCCACTTCACATTCGGTGAAGTTTCTCTTCTTTCCCCGTTTTGACATGCTTTGTGATAGATTAGAGAGGAAATTCCTCCACTGCAGGGCATATTTAAATGAATTTGCATATTTATAGGGGGCGTGTCTCTCATGTGCGCTAAATTCCACGTTGAATTTTTTTTGCGTACGCCATTTTCTGGATTTTTCCGTACGCCAAGTTTCAGTAAGAAATCTTTGAAAGTCTTTGTACATGAGACCCCAGGTTAGTATTATATTATTTTATTGTCTAATTTATTCTGAGACTCTCTGAATGGATCATCCTGGTTTACATCTTGGTTTCCCACAGCAGCGCCGAACAGTTCTAAGCACAGTGGGTTAACAATGTGTAGCAGAGTGGGATTTGGGCGCAATCCCACTAATTCCATTTAATTGCAATTAATTGCAGTTGAACCAGGTGACTCGCTGGGCCATTCTATTTGGGGGATTATAAATAGGAGGTTATGGCTACTGCGGCGGACTTTCTACTGTTGTCCTTTCTCGCCGCATTTAACAGCATTAACCATGCGTGACGTGGTTGGGCCTGGCTGTGTTTTTTGGTGGACTGTAGCTCAACGTTCCAGTTCAGTGGGTGCGTCGTTGGACATACTGTGGCGGTATAGATCAATGGTGGGCTGTTGCCGTTTGCACTTTTCATGCAGCCTTCTAGCAACCGCACTGTAAGACGAAGGATTTGCGGTGGCTGCTGTGTCTATGAACTGATTCTCATCGCAAGGGGGAAGGAAGACAACAGCGTTGTATATTCTCAAGAAGTTCGCTGGGTTGTTCCAAATCCCTGGCAGTGCTGCTGTTTTGTCTGGGTGTCTGTGATTCATGTTTGTGTCCGATTGTGTGTGTTGTGATTTTTGGTTGTTTTGTTTTAGATTGTTTTACGTGGCTTGGTTTGGCGGTTGATTCCTGAGTTTTGTATTTGGTTAAAGTTGAGTTGTTTTAATTCCTGTGTGTGGTCGTTGAAATGTGATTCATTTGTTTTTGTGCCAAGCTGAGTTGGATATTATGTTTTTTTTGGTTTGTGTGATGAGGGTGTTTTATGTGATTTGTGAGGAAGTGTCTGCCTTTATTGACCCTCCCCTCTCATTTTGGTTTTTTAAATTGGTTTTCTTGTTTGTTGTTTAATTGTTTGTGTTTCTGAGCAGGGCAGGAGCTGCAGGCTGGACAGAGGCCCCGGTGGTGGAATCTCGTGCACTGGTGTGGTAGCCTAGAGTATTCTGAATGTGAGGTGTGGTATGGTCACGGTGAGTGTGTAATAGGTGTGTGATCCCCTAGCTCTCCTCTTGTTGGTGAAGCCGCAGCCCTGTTCCTTCTTGGAGTTTTATTTGTTAAATGTGAGTCAGTGAATTTCTTTTTTTATATTAATAAACAACTGGAACTGCTTCTCCGGTCCAGTGGTATTGATCTTGCGTGCCTTGTTTCGTAAATGAGTTTTTTCTGAGTTTGTGTTGTTCTTGCCTCAGCATAATTCCTGGGGGTGGAATTCCCCTAGGTGGCGTAGTCATGCATTTTTTTTTCTTTTTTCCTTTCAATTTCGTCCCTTTCCTTTTATTTTTGGCCCCCGCTCGCCACATTTTGGTGTAGTCGGCAGGATCCACTGAGAACCATAGATGTGCAAGCTTGCATGCAGGCCCGTCATCTTTCTGTGTCCAATCAGGCTTTCTTTATTTTTGACCATTTGGAAGGGGAGGCAAGGGAACAAATAAAGTATCGCTCTAGTACAGACAGAGGGGACCCAGCTAAAATCTTAACCATTTTAAAAGATCTTTACGATTGCCCACAATCCTATGTAACATTACAACAGGCCTTTTTTTCAAGAAAGCAGCAGGAAGGGGAAACATTGCAGGAGTTTTTATTAGCATTAATGGCATTGATGGAACCAGTAAAGCAACAGGCCCCGGAGGGAATGTTAAATGCTGAGGTTTTACTTCGGGATCAGTTTGTAGAGCATGTTGTAGACGGCGCTCTCCGTAGAGAGTTGAAGCAGTTTGTTCGACAGGAGCCCACCGCCACATTATTAGAGGTACGTGGAGAGGCCATTCGATGGGAGAGATGGGAGATTGCCCGGGGGTGTTAGGGGACGTTCTTTCCCTACCATCTACATATGGCTTACAGTATGGTGTGCAGGGGAGTCCCTGTGTGGTTCCGTCCCATGTTTCAAGTGCATCTGAGTTGAGGGAGTTGAAAGATCTTATGAAGCATCAGCAAACACAACTTGATCAGTTAACTCAAACTGTTGCTTCTTTGCAGACTTCCTCGGGGCGTGATCGTTCTTTCCAACAAGAGCGTGTCATTTGTCGATGATGCCAACGGCCTGGTCACTTTGCAAGGGAGTGCGACGGGGAGCGTGCATCACTTTCTGTTAGTGGTCCACCCTCAAGGGTAGCAGAGCCAGCTCATCCTCAGCAGCAGGGAAACTAAAGCCCACTGAGCTGCAGAGCCACAGGTCAGAGGGGGGTTTTTTGGGCTCCGGGGCAGGTACTGTCTCTAGGCTAATGTCATCTTGCCCAGTTATTGATGTTGTAATTGGGGGCATTTCAGTCTCTTGTCTGCTGGACATGGGTTCTATGGTGTCTACAGTAATGGAGAATTTCTTTTTGTAGCAGTTTGAACCCTGGGGCCAGGACCGTCTCCAGTCCTGCCATTGGTTACAACTACGGGCTGCTAATGGCCTCGACATCCCATATATAGTTTTTCTGGAGTTGGATGTTGCACTGTGTGGTAAGGTGATTCCCGGTTGTGGTATACTGGTAGTGAAGGATCCTCCTGGGGCTTCCTCGGTAGTCCCTGGTGTTTTGAATGTTATCAGTAAGTGTTACCAGGAGTTGTTTGGTTCACATGGGCCAGCATTTTTCAATTTGCCTTTAGTGGTGCAAGCTCCTAGCCCAGTTATTGAGGCCTTGCAGCAGTGCCATCAGTCTGAATTACAGGTGCCTAGAGGGTTTAGGGGTATTGTGAGAGCCCGAGGTGCTCATGCACTGCGAATCCCCGGTGGCCAGCACTTGTGCAGAGTTACCTTTTGGTCGCTCTGCCCTCTTTGAGCCTCCTGAGGCTGGTTTGCCAGCCGGGTTGTTGGCCTCTCCCTGTCTAGTTCAGGTGGATAATGGTACAGTGTACGTTCCTGTGGTTAAAGTACCAGAGATGGTTACTTTCAAACTTCATGAAGGGATGCACATTCTATGATTGTGACAGTAGACCGCAAGGGAATGAAAAATCTTCTGCTTTCTCACGCTACAATGCTCATTTCAGAACTCTGATGGTTGAGGTATGTGGTTATTGAAAGAACAGGTCAGTGTAATTTCTCAAATTTCCATTTGTGTCCAATTGTTCTGTCTCTCAAAGCACTCCTGCATATTTGAGAAACTGGAAATATAAAATATCATTTATAGCTGTTGAGTATTTGTGGGTTATCAGGAAATGTTTATCAGGAAATGGATTGGGAAAAAACTACGCTTCTTTGGAAAACAAAACTTTGACTTGTGCTTCACGTGTTGTTACGTTGGTGTGTGTGTCTTCGTCATTCGTGTCACCTGTCTCCCATCTCATTAATGGTATGTGTTGCACGTGTGTCTTCTTCGTGGCTGCATATTTGTGCATCAGTCTACATGGTTGTCAGTTCTTGTTTGTCGATCACGGGAATGTTACGTGTTCTTGCTAGCACTGAAGCGCTTTACTTGCTAAATCAAGTAGTTTCATTTTTATTCATCTGCTTGCCGTGTCGGCATCTTTCTGGACCCTCACAGTGTCACAGTTATGTGGCAGGAAACCACACGCCTTCCTGTTGTTTTTCTTTTGTAGGTAAAGTGAAACTGTCTATGCTGATGTTTTAATCATAAAGACCAGCACACGCAAGTGTTACTGGTCGTTTTTGTTCTGTAAGTGGAAATGGATTGGAAAAACGCTCTAAGGTTCTTTGGAAAAAACTTTAACAATCCCGTGTCATTAATTATTATCGGACTTATAGCTGAAAAATAGCTGAGGGTGAATTTATCTGCCCTTGCAGTGAAGTCTGTAGATGGGTAATTTTCTTAGCCTACCTGCTAATCCCTATGTTTACTGCGTTCACCATCACATTTTACCTTTCATTTCAACCCCATAAAAAAGAGGAAAGGAAGAAAGTACGACAGATCTTTGAAAAGATGTCCTGTTGTGCATACTGGTCAAAGAAGCTCGGAATCTGTTTTTTTTTTCCAAGTTTCATTTGGATAATCCTGTTCTTCGCTGATGGCAAATATATGGCTTGTGTCCAAGGTCAATTAAGCGATAAAGATGTTGATGCTTGCAAGGTTAAAGCAGGCCAGATTTACTCCATTTTCTCCTCTAAGGTAAGCTACTTACAGGTTAAATCTATCTGATCATTGATCATTTAGGGTTATCAAGTCCAGGGGGATGGGACATTTATTACCATAGAAACAGCAGTACTTTAATGCTTTTAATGACAATGTTTGTGACAGTGAGCAATTATCATTCTGAAGTCTAGTATAAAGAATGACATATTACATACACTATATTTCCAAAAGTATTCGCTCACCTTCCTTGACTCAGATATGAGCTTAAGTGACATCCCATTCCTAATCCATAGGGTTCAATGAGTTTGATCCACCATCTGCAGCTAGAACAGCTTCAACTCTTCTGGTTATACCTACATGTGACCATGATTGCAGCGATATTTTAAAATAACTTTCATTTAGCCATCAATCTCTTTGATTTTTTTAATTCTTCTTCATTAAAGGAAACAAACCCCTCATGGTCAGAAGATCCATTACTGTCATCACTACTTTCCAAAATTATTGCAACTTCGCCAGCTGTCATTCATTATCCGTACCACTTATTCCCACTAGTCAGGGTCATGGGGGGGCTGGAGCCAATCCCAGCATCTCCAGGCAAAGACAGGGTACACCATGGGCCAGTCCACCACGCACACACATACTCACACCTATGGGAAATCTAGAGTGACCAATCAACCTAACATGCATGTCTTTGGACTGTGGGAGGAAACCAGAGTACCCAGAGAAAACCCACACAGGCACAGGGAGAACATGCAAACTCCATAAAGAGCAGCCCAGACCGAGAATCGAACCCAGACCGCCTTGCTGCGAGGCGACAGTGCTAACCACCACACCACCATGCCACCCCACCAGCTGTCAATACTTTGCAAAACATTTCAGCTAGCTACATAGTGTGATGGGCAGGAGGTGCGAACGAAAAGGAAGCGATCACGCCAAGTCTCCGAGAAAAAGAGGGGTTTAATGAATAACGTGCGCAAACCAAAATCCCGTGCACTGACCCAAATTAAGGATACAATAACCAGCAGTCAACTGGTACATAGACAAGGCATTTATAGACAGACAAACGACCATCAGGTGAGGGAGCTAATAAGCCCCACCCACCTGAGGGACGCACACAACGCAACAACAACAAGACAACTGCCGCTGTGCCGGAGGCGACCGGTAGGGGGAGCCTCCCTCACCGTGACACATAGATGTTGACTGAATGAGGGAATAAGTCTCCTTAGTGACATACAAACCTATGTAACAGTATTAGGTGTGTTTTTAATCTCTATTAATTGGCTCTTAAATCCTACTATTGGCAGAGTTCAATGGGAAGACTACAGATTCAGGAAATGCTTGATCCATATTTTTATGCAGTATTATCACAAATATTTGAACAACAACACTGAGAACATATGGAAGCTGACGTGTAAGCATGCAGAGGGCTCAACATAACTGTTGTATTTTGTTCAGGTTGTAGGTTTCGCTCTCCTGCTCTTCCTGTCATTGTTGACACTGGCTTTAAAATGCTGCCATCCCTGCTTACATTCTGAATGCCTTGAAGAATGCTGCGATGAACGCTGCGAGAAATTCTGCGAAAATGTTCCTGAGAATGAACCTTTACAGCAAGTCACAAGTTCATAAGTTCCAGGTAAAATGTATAGAAAGTGAAGTCACTGAGAAATAGGGGACAGCAGCTGACAAAACCCCATACAGGCTCTTTCCAACAAATGTATTGTATTAAATGTGTACATATACAGCAGAAAACTGTCTTTAGCTCCCAAATGAGTGTGTATTCTTTGGCAATTTATTTCATTATTTCCTGTGAAATTGCATTGGAACATATTTTGAGATCTTATAGATTAGCTTAATTTTTCCTGATTGCTAAGATACAGTATGTATACTACCTTATTTCGAATGTCTTGCCATGTTTTTCACTTATGAAATTCTGATGTCTTTCCAATATTGTTATTATAAATATATATATATATATATATATATATATATATATATATATATATATATATATATATATATATATATGTATGTCCTGATGTCATGAATGTCATGACGTTGAGTAATTCAGATCATGTATAGGGGATTGGAAGCATGCTAAGGCACAGTGTTTTGTTCAGAATACAACTGTATGTCAACTTATGTATCCTAATAGCTGAACCCTTTGTTATTTCTAAATGGCATGCTTTTGGAAGTTACAGGTGCATTTCAATGAATTAGAAGACAATCAAGAAGTTAATTTATTTCAGTAATTGTGAAATATATTATATAGATTATGACATACAGATCTATTTAAAGTGTTTATTTCTGTTGATGATTATGGCTTACAGCCATATATATACTAGTTGTTTTTCTTATATATATATATATAATCTGTTCTAGATTACAGCGTCTGCTAAATGCCCAAAATGTAAATGTATATGCTTTGATGTTTCAGATATTTCATTTCTTTTATTTTGGTTTTCTTATCTCTTGTAAGAGAGAAGAGCCTTATCTTGATGTGAGAAAAAAGGAAATACACATTCATCAACTCTGTGATGCAGGTTCAACCAATCACCTCCCTTAGAGTCGATAAATAGTTAATTAATACCAGAAGCATGATACCTCATTAACATACAGTATGTATACGTAGGAGTGTCGAGAGCTGATCATTTGAATGCTTTTACTAACTCCTAGCGCACTTTGGGTAACACCTACTTAAAGCATGCCTCAGCAGTCGAAAGACCACAAAGTCTTTACACAAGGAAGTTGGTACTGAAACATAATTGCTAGATGGTGTCTCTTGCATAAAGGTCAGAGAAGGCCACAAACATAAAAAGTCAGAATGGTGACATTTGCACGTAACATCAATAAATCAACAATGAAGTCTTCTTCTTCTTCTTCTTCTTTCGGCAATTCCCGTTTAGGGGTCACCACAGCGGATCAAACTCCTCCATCTAGCCCTGTCCTGAGTGTCTTCCACTGACACACCCGCCACTCTCATATCCTCTACCACTGCATCCATAAACCTCCTCTTAGGTCTACCTCTCCTCCTCTTGCCAGGAAGTTCCATCCTCAAGACCCTCCTGCCAATATACGTCTCCTCTCTCCTCTGTACATGTCCAAACCATCTCAATCTCGCTTCTCTAACCTTATCTTCAAAACAAGCTACATGAGCTGATCCTCTAATAAACTCATTTCTGATCCTATCCTTCCTCGTCACTCCAAGTGAGAATCTCAACATCTTCATCTCCCTCATCTGTCTCTTTGTCAGTGCTACTGTCTCTAGTCCATACAACATAGCAGGTCTCACTACTGTCCTATAGATCTTACCTTTCATTATAGCCGACACCCTTCTATCACAGATCACCCCTGATACTTTGTGCCATCCACACCACCCTGCCTGCACTCTCTTCTTTACCTCTCTTTCACTTCCTCCATTACTCTGTACCTTCGACCCTAAGTAGGTAAATTCGTCGACCAAATCAACTCCTTGTAACTGGACCTGTCCACCGTCTGCCCTCTCATTCACACACATGTACTCTGTTTTACTCCTGCTCACTTTCATTCCCCTGCTTTCCAAAGCATACCTCCATCTCTCCAAGCTCGCCTCCACCTGCTCCCCTACTCTCACTACAGATCACAATGTCATCAGCAAACATCATAGTCCAAGGGGACTCCTGCCTAACCTCGTCCGTCAGTCTGTCCATGACAATTGCGAACAGGAAGGGACTCAGGGGTGATCCCTGGTGTAGTCCTACCCCCACTTTAAACCTGTCTGTCATTCCTACCGCACATCTCACTGCTGTCACACTGTTCTCGTACATATCCTGCACCACCCTCACATACCTTTCCGCTACTCCTGACTTCCTCAAACAATACCACAGCTCCTCTCTCGGTACTCTATCATAAGCTTTCTCTAAGTCAACAAACACACAATGTAACTCCTTCTGTCCTTCCCTATACTTCTCCATTAGCACTCTCAAAGCAAACATAACATCTGTGGTGCACTTAGCTGGCATGAAACCATACTGCTGCTCACAGATCTCTACTTCTCCTCTAAGCCTAGCTTCCACTACTCTTTCCCAGATTTTCAGGCTGTGACTGATCAACTTAATTCCCCTGTAATTACTACAGCTCTGAACATCACCCTTATTCTTAAAGATCGGCACCATTATGCTTCGTCTCCACTCCTCAGGCATCTTCTGGCCTTCCAAGATTCTGTTAAATAACCCAGTCAAAAACGCCACTGCTGTCTCTCCCAAACATCTCCATGCCTCCACTGGAATATCATCCGGTCCAACTGCCTTACCACACTTCATTCTCCGAATCGCAGCCCTTACTTCCTCCTTGCTCACCTGGGGCACTTCCTGATTCACAACCTCTACCTCTTTTAACCTTCTTTCCTTTTCATTCTCTTGATTCATCAATTCCTCAAAATACTCCTTCCACCTTCCCAAGACACTCTCCTCACTACACAACACATTTCCATCTTTATCCTTTATCATCCTAACCTGCTGCACATCCTGCCCATCACAGTTTCTCTGTCTGGCCAATCTGTACAGATCCTTTTCCCCTTCCTTAGTGTCCAACTTCTCATACAGCTTGCTATATGCCTTCTCTTTAGCTTCTGCCACTGCTCTCTTTGCCATACGACACATCTCCTTGTACTTCTGTCTACTTTCTTCATCCCGATGAAAATCCCAATTCTTTTTAGCCAACCGTTTTCCTGTCAAACTTTCCTGAACCTCCTCATTCCACCACCACGACTCCTTGTCTATCTTCCTCTGTCCTGAGGTCACACCAAGTACCTTCCTAGCCACATCCCTCACTGCATTTGAAGTCTCATCCCAGGTACCCAGAACACCACCATTACCCAGTACCAGTCTCACCTCATCCCTGAATTTTACACCACAGTCCTCATCCTTTAACTTCCACCACCTGATCTTAGGTGCCACTCTCACTCTCTTCCTCTTCTTCACCTTCAAAACCATCCTACATATCACTATCCTATGCTGTTTAGCTACACTCTCCCCTGGTACCACCTTGCAATCACTAACCTCTTTCAGGTTTTGTCTCCTACAGAGGATATAGTCGACCTGTGTGCATCTTCCCCCACTCTTATATGTCACCCTGTGCTCTTCCTTTTTTCTTAAAATAGGTGTTAACTACAGCCATCTCTATCCTTTTAGCAAAGTCTACCACCATTTGTCCTTCCGTATTCCTTTCTTTAACACCATATCTACCCAACACCTCCTCATCACCACTGTTCCCTTCACCAACATGTCCATTTAAATCTGCTCCGATAACCACTCTCTCTTCTTTAGGAACCTGCAAAACTACTTCATCTAACTCCCTCCAGAATTCTTCTTTCTCCTCCACATCACAACCTACCTGAGGAGCATAAGCACTGATGACATTCATCATCACTCCAACAATCTCTAACTTTACACAGATCACCCTGTCACTTACTCTCTTTACCTCCACTACATTCTTACTAAACTCATCCTTCAGGATTACTCCTACTCCATTTCTCTTCCTGTCTACTCCATGATAGAAGAGTTTGAAGCCACCACCAATGCTCCTGGCCTTGCTCCCCTTCCACTTGGTCTCCTGAACACACAGTATATCTAACTTCCTCCTCTCCATCGTATCAGCTAGCTCTCTCCCTTTACCTGTCATAGAGCCCACATTCAACGTACCAACTCTAACCTCCACCTTCCTGCTCTGCCTCCTCTCCTTCAGCTTCAGAACCCTCTTCCCCCCTCTCCTCCTCCTTCTTGTCCCAACAGTAGTCCAATTTCCACTAATGACCTGTTGGACAACATCACCAGTGGCGGTCGTTGTTAACCCGGGCCTCGACCGATCCGGTATGGAATTTCTATTTTTGATCCGCATCATTTGATTTGGCGCAGTTTTTACACCGGATGCCCTTCCTGATGCAACCCTCCCTATTTATCCGGGCTTGGGACCGGCACTAAAATACACTGATGTGTGCACCCTAGTGGCTAGGTTAAATCAACAATGAAGTAATGTGACTAAATTACTTTTTAGGCTTGAGTGCCTTGTTACCTGGTTTCTAGAAGCTTCCACATTTCATTTTTTTCATTCATTTTTTTACCTTCCTGTTGCAGTTTCAAGCTTATGGGAAATCATTGGTTATTGGTTCATTTTGTTCCAGAAACAATGTATTTGTGTATACATGCATATTGTGTATTTAAACCCTGCGTGGCTGGCTTAGGAAGAGTTGATATGCCTTATTGAAATGCCTTACATTTACATTCATGGCATTTAGCAGAAACTCTTATCCAGAGCGACTTACAAAGGTGCTATGTGTTCAGTTAGAATATGCATCTCTATCTAGTATAAACAGGTTTAAGTCCAAACTACTCGAGCTCAAGCACTGCCATAAACAGTTGCCAGTGCTGATACCTAGAAAGAAGACAACAAAATATAAGATTAGACACAGTGCAATACCTAGTGTTGGGAATTATATTTTAATCCTTTATATTTTGCTAGCATTCCATTACTAATCAACTGCTTAGCATCATGCATTATAATTTACTATTACATTATTAATCAAACTGCTTAGTGTTAAGAGTGTCATACAGACAGTAAAAAGCTGACAAGCATATTCTAAGAGCGTAGATGGAAAGTTGCAAAAAACAGGAAAAGGGTCTGCAGACACAGGATGCTAGAAAGGGGTATTTTATGTTTGCAAATGTCAGATGCAACCTGCAAAAGGTGCATTTGACGAGGGGTGCAAAACATTGTTTATACATGTTTAGAAGAAAGGTGTGGGTGTTTGACATCTGTAACCCTTATGTGACCTCGAGGTGTGAAATACCGCTGTAGTGGTTCGGAGAAAATAGAATGGGTCCATCTATTGTGAAGAAACAAACAAGCAGTTTTTGGAAAACAGGTAGACTTCGGGGTATTCCAACAGGGGTGGGGGCCACACTCAGGTTCTGATAATAAAGATGGTGACAGACGCTGACTGTCTCAGAGTTACACTCCGAGCGGGTCGAATAGCTTAGGCTTTTCACTCTTGTGGTGTACTCTCCAGAGATCTCTGCATTTATTTTATGTTTCCTTTAATAAAAGATTAAAAGGCACAAGACTGGTGACTGTTTTCTTTTTTGCATCAAACGGACGCGCTGCGCTAAGACGGGAGGAGAGTGAAGCGCAACACTAGCCAGACTGAAATACCTACAAGACTACATACAGTATAAGTGCAATACTTAGCAAGTGCTCCTAAAGAACCTTAACTAATATATCCTGACAAACCAATTCTTCTTTATTCCTAATTGATATACCTGCAGGAAAAGTATACACTTTTCCAAGTCTGTTGATATGTAATTTAACTTTTTCTATTTTTGCCATGGTTCTGTGTCGTAGTTGTTGCATTGCTTTTGTTTCCAACTGTAGGTAAATGACTTATCTTTGAATATGCATAACCATGACAGCTTGTCCCTCCCTTCTCGCAACGGCTTTGGGTCAATACTAAAACTCCGTAACCTAGTCGAAAAGTTAGTTGAAGTGGAAGTCGGAATTTAGATTTGGAAAGAAGCCAAAACATCGCTACAAGAAATGTGACTGGATTTTCACAAAAACGTCAACCCCAAAGGGATCCAAGAATTAAGTATATTAAGTAAAGCCTGGCATCTGTTTAGCCCGTGAGTTCGTTTAAGATGGCGACAAAATGAGTTGTAAACTCTAAAATCTTGTTCACAACCATCAATTTTACAAAGAACCCAAAAATCTTGACTACGGCCATGCGTGACATTTATGTGGTTGAGGAGCGATTTTATGCTTAACGCAACAAAAACGAAACAGATCATACACCGCCATGACTCACTACAGAAGTCTTTCCTAGGCTCGTTTTGGTGCTTGTCTGTGGGCTTGGTTACACCTCCTATTTGTTAACCGGAAATATGAATTCCCTTCAAGGCTTTTTTACAGCAACTTATGTCATACAGTTTTGTATGTGAGAAAATATTTGCACATGCTGCTCACGCCTCTGCTCTATGACCTGCTCTCACTCACCATCACATCAAAATGATGTCAGTTATTTAAATTTGAAGAGATTTGGCACATTTTGGAAAAAAGCAGCAATGTTCAATGGAAGCCGTCTGAAAAGTGCACTTCGGGGTAAGCACGGATTTATTATATTCACTGTAAGTTATAAAGCTAGCCATAGTCAGCAAGTCTACATTACAAAGCTAGATGTTTTTGCTACGTAGCATTAGCTAATTTATCAATACGTTTTGTCCTCAGATAACGGCTCACATTTGAGAACCGCGATAGAGAGAAAAGCTACTTTATTCGGTATGGATGATTTAGACGAGACTACACTGTCGGTAATACGGGGTAAGTTGTGTTTATACTAGGCTATTTCAAAGCATGGTGTCAGTTGGTACATTAATGGAATCATGCGCAGATGGATCAACACAAATTTCACAAGCTAGGCTAACGTTAGCATTTCAGAAAAGTGTTGGATAAACCTAAATTAAATAGCTGGCAATTCTAAGAAAGGCCTGTTAAGTTAGGGGCTATTTGCTGCTCAGAATGGACGATTTGTAAGAATTAATCGTGTATTCATCTCGTTTTGCATGTATTTTAAAATTATATGTGCCGTTTTTTTTCAGTTAGCCTAGTCATGCTGCTAGCAAATATCCATAGATATGAACAGTTGTATGATATGTTTCAATGAAGAATTCGTACCAAAACATATGTGACGTGATACCGATGCCAGACGTGTTACTGATATTTTTAAAGCTGCAAATATTGATGAGGAGGTTCAGAAAACCCTAAGTCCGGAAGATTTGAAAGACCTCTTTCCTGGACCAGAGAATTTTCTGAAGAGGAAGAAATTATGGGACATGATTGGTCCAAAGGTAATGCATCTGTGGAGGAACTCAGGAGGTTTATGGAAACAAAAGTTTATTTTATTTTAAAGAATGTTTTGTGTGTGTTTTTGTAATTCGTATAGGATGGTGATCCTGATCAAGACAGAGGAAGTGGAAATGTGTCAGCTACCTGTGCAGTGTTCCCAAGCCAGCCTCAGACCTCTACTCCTGCTCATGAAATCACAGCCAAAACGGTGAAACTGCCAGACCCACCAGAGTATGTAGTGTACACAGACTCAGAGTTGGACATGGTGGGCAGCCAGTATTTTGATTGGCTCCGGAATGGAAAGGAAAAAGTTTGCAAGATGTCAAAGGAGCTAATTTGCAGGCTCATCAGAAACACAATCACCAGCATGGTTGCCATCCTGCATGCTAGTCCTCTGGGAAAAGAGGAAAGATACCCCTCAAAACATGAGCTGAGAGCAATGTCACAGAAGATCGTTGAATATTACCCTATGCTATGTGACACTTCAGATCTGCCATATGCAAGTTATTTTGCATCTAAAACATTTAAGGGTTTGGTGGATGACATGGCAGCTTAACTTATCAACTTTCGTTGATTTACTCTAAAATGTATAAACGACTGCAAAGTATGAAGTTTCCAATAAAGAGGCAGGGCCCAAAGCCACAAAGAGGGTCCGCAAAGAGACTGCTTCAACTGTGATTCTTCCAGAGAGCAATGTCCACAATGATGACTTAAGTCCAGGTAATGCTACATGCGGTATTGTTTGTTTTTATTGTGTGCGTGTTATTTATTTATTTTCCCTGTTCTTTGGCTGATCAAGAAAATATATTTAGAAATTATTAAACTGTCTGAACTCTACTGTTGTATTTTAGAACATCAGGACAGTCTGAAAGTACAGGCAAGGCACTACAAAACACTCTTCAATATGTACAGCAAACTCAACTCAAAACCCAACCAAAGTGATGTTGCTCAAATTTTGGACCTTGAGTTTGATGCAAGGCGGGCCTTCATTGAATCAAGTGTGTTGAAGGAGGAAGACAGGATTGGGAAGATATTTGAAGCATATCCATGTTTCAAAGACCCTCAAAATGTAAGTTTCATATCTCACCCTTTTTGTGTGCTAGTTTCTGTATAATGATATCAGCAGCACTAAATGCACAATTTTATCCTAGGCAATGGAGTAAAAAAAAGTAGTAAAAAAAATTACTACTGTATATTGATTTTTCTCTTAAAATTGTAAATGTCTGAAGACTTTTTCTTTTAAATTAAAGGCAAGGGAGGATCCATCACTTTACTTGGAGAAGCGTCCTCTCACCAGTCCAGTGTTACTGTTTGATGGAAAGGTCTGCATCCTTGCCGTGGGTAACGTACCTGTAAGCACCATACCAAAGGAGGAGTTCTTTGATGGGATGTTGATGTTAATGGCATACTACTACACGATGCACCTGACGTACCCAAAATGTGTTGCAACCCTCCTCTCGGTCATTCAAACTGAGGTACTGTGTGACGTGATCCATGATCGAGATGCTACAGGTGCATATAAGAGGGCAATGGCAGAGTGGAAATCATTTATTGAGAAGTAGTTGCATATGGCCTGTTTTTTGTTTGTTTACTAGTGGGAAAGTCATGTTCAAAATGCAGTTGTTCACTGTCTATTTAAACCCCCCTCCCCTTCCCTCCCCCGTCTCTGTCAATATTTTTCTTTCCCTCTTCTCCCTTTCTCACTCATTCATTCACTCATTCACACATTCTTTCTCTACTCATTCCTCCCTCCCTCCCTCCCTCACCTACCCACAAACAAGTGGTTTAATAATCAAGTATTCACAAAGTGGAAATCCTTTACTAAGATGTAGTTGCATAACTATCTTGCTTTTTGCTTAGTATACTGAGATGTATCTTCATTCCTTGTTCTTGTGAAGTTGACTTTACTAGTGGGAAAGTAATGTTGTGCAGTTGTTCACTGTCAATTGCTTTGTACTTCAATTGTTTAGTGTGTATTAAGCCCCTGTGTATTAAACAAGTGGTTTGATAGTCTACAGTAGTCAATAAATGTTGACAAAATTTTCACTTGTTTTGGTGGTGATTTACTTATGGGTTTCCAGTTCCTGGATTAAAACCTAGTTACAAGTCAAATGTGTTTTTAAGAGTACCTGTTTCAAGTAGTCATACTACCCTATTACTAAGTATTTTACACTTAAGTTAGAAAACCTATATTAAGAATTCCAAAAACTAAGTAAGTATCATTTGCTCATATTTAGAATATTATAGAATGGTCTAGCAAATCTGTTTTCAAGTAATTTTATCAAATTTTGACTTATTTTAAGCTCTTGGCAGCCTGTCAGAGCAATCTAATTTCAAGACTTGAACAAACTTATTTTGAGAATTCTTGTCAAGTAAAATTATCGTGCTGCATGGACAGATAATTTGACTAGTATTGATTAACTTTATGCTTGAATTAAGTATTTCTTGTATTTCAGCTAGCCTTTTTTGCAGTGCAGAAAAGCGAGACAAGAAAACAGCGGCAGACGGTGGGAAGAAAACAAGGGTCAGGGTTAAATGCGGAAAACTCAGTGCGTGAAACGGCTCAATGCACGGGAGAAAAATACAGAAGGCAAACAAAAATAATGTGGAAAACAACGCATAAAAAGGAAAAACAAAGCCAAAAAATCATCAAAAGACACCAGGGGAAGTAGCTGGCTAGCAGGCAAACACTGCAAAGAACAAAAAAACATTCCCAACCAAAACCAGAAAAGGACAGGAAAATGATAGCAGAAGGAAAACTTGAGGAAGGCCAGGAAGCGGCACAGGAGGTAAGTACTCGAATAAGTAAAGACTTTGTGTGAGAGAGAGAGAGAGAATGGTGGCAAGACACCAAACGCAACTCGAGACCAAAGTGGAGAACTGGCTGGCAAATGCATAGCATGAAGACCAAATGATTCTGCAGTGAGTTGCCACAGGTACCTTGCTTAAGTAGAAAGGAAGACAGCTGTGGTGCATCACCGCTGATTATGGGAGCTCTGCGTGGAACTAGCTCGTGAGCTCGTGAGTTTTTTTTTTCTCTCTCTGCAGTTTCCTTCAACGTCATACAAAGTAAGTTTTGAGTTGAATTTTGAAATAGAAAAAAAAGCTTACAACCCGGAGAGAAATCACACCATTCCAATATTAAACAAGCTTGATGTTCGGAAGTTAACTTCCTTCCCAACTTTCCCAGAGGAGAGAACTACTGGTGTGGGACATTTTGTAGAACTGGCCAGCCCTACGAATAGAGTCGCCGGTAATGACCATACCTCAATCACCTGTTACAAAATCTTGCTAAAACTCAAGTCATGTATTAATTTGTGGTTACCTTTTAAATCTATGCAGCACACAAGATTGTCACTATAGCTAATATAGCCCTTTGGTCAGCCAGTCTGAAACAAGCATTATGTAGACATGTATATTTGTCTCTGCAGGTGTTTGCAGAGTTCCATCGCATAACTAATGTGAACTTCAGTTCTACTCTGAGTTGGACCAATACACACTACGACTGATCACCTTGTTCAGGCAGAAGGCATTGCAGACAGGCAAGACAGCAGTGGCACTTAGAGACATACTTGGGACTTATGATTGCCAGGTATGTTTGGGATGTACTATGCTATCAGCACTTCAACCTTATTTCTGTTTAAAGGACACACATAGTACAATTGTACTGTGTGTGTCCTTTAAACAGAAATAAGGTTGAAGTGCTTATGTTTCTGAATTGTCAATTAATGTTGGCCGTTCCAAAAAGTTGGCTTTAAAATGCTTTGGATGCATCATTTTAAAATGTAAATAATATAATCTTAAAATGTGTAAAGTTAATGAACATATATGCTATCATATTGAATTAGAGGGACACATTATTATTTCATGTATAGATATAATGTTGGTAAATAGAGTTTTTATATTAACTATTTCTTTTGATTTGTCAATCTAGTAGGAAAATAATGTAAACGCCAGCCGCACTTTGTTCCTTTGTGCACTTCCTATCTACCTTGGCGAGGATGCCTCCGAGTTCTTCAAGACCTACAATGTAAGCAATTTCCCACATAAATATCAGTTAAAAATTGTTTTCACACTGCAGACAAACCGGACCATGGTTCAATTGATCCACCTCTTTTGGCAGGACCAAATTTTCGTCCTTTGGTCCAGAATGTTTGCAATGTGAAAACACCTGGAAAGGCATCTCGTTGAAGTAAAAAGCTGGTGTCTGATGCTCACCTTTCTACAAAACAATCAATATTAAGTATTCAGAGATGCAGCCTATGTAGGTGATGACAGGATGTACTGAAGTTTTTTTAGACCACTCTCTAAACTGCAAAGTGAAATCAAATCAAATCATACTAAATATATAGTGTAACAATCACATCACTGGTACATACTTTTAGGTGTGAAAACAACCTTAGTTTTCAAATCTTTGGTAATCAGATTACAAGTGGACATCATAGACAACAGCATTTACATTTTTTTGTCATCTGTGGACAATGTGTCCAGCTTCTCTTTAGTATTCTTCAATGCCCTCTCCTCTCTGAGCATTAATGAATGTACGGTTTATGACTCTGTAACCTTACTTCTGCAACTCTCCTTTTAAGACTGTATGTATTTTGCAGCATGAAGAAGAGCCAGACATCACTGACACTCTTGTTGCCCTTTTCACTACTGGTGGAGACTTTGTTAGCCCCATCAGCATCTTCCTTGTAGTTAAGGGGGATATTGTTATGATCTTCACAGCTTGGCTGATGCATTTATTGTGTTGTTTGGCTTGATCTATGCTTTCAATTTGCAATATCCAAAGAAATTCATCCACACATTCACATTCCAGAAAGTCCAGAAAGAACTTGTGTGTCTAGATGACCGTAAACCACTAAAACCATTTTTGGTCAGACTGAAAAATGTTATTGCTATTTTATGGATTAATAAATATTTTTTATTGTTGGTGTAATTTCATGTTTTCTAAATTACTTTGGTATATTTAACCCTCGTATTCAACTCAAATATAATAATTTTTTTTCCTTGGGGTCAATCTGACCCCAGGGATATTTACCTCCACAAAATGATTTACAGAATATTGTTTACCACTTTTTTGTGACAGGCACTTTGTTTATTTGTTGAATACATAAATAACCCTTGAAACTCAGTGAGTTGACCTGGCCTCTAGCGCCACCATCAGGCCAAACCTTTAAATTAGAATTAATTTATCTTGAATTTTTCATACAAATCTTCTCAAATTTACTTCTCAACATTAATTAACCACAAGTTTTGTTTTGGTGATGATGGATAGGACCTTTACTGTAGCGCCACCATCAGGAAAACTTTCAGGTTGAGAGCACATTCTTGACTCATAGAATGACCATGTTGATTAATGTTGGTGACTCACCCTTTCTTCTCAAACATATTTATTTACTTATTTTTATTTACATTTTTTATTTACATTTTTTTGTAATATATTTGTGGCTAGTTACTTTAAGATCACCCCTCTTCTTTTGTTATCCGGGCTTGGGACCGGCAGTGGTAGAGTTATAGTTTTTTTGTTTTTGTTTTTTTATTTGTGTGTCATTTTTTCTGGGGGGTCCATTTGTGAGACAGAAAATGGATAATGAGAACATGTCAGATACTGTCAGAAAACATGGAATAGGTTTTCATGCCCACAGTAAACTTTTAGTCTTTACAAACAACTTGAAAACAAACAACATGAAACAACATGAAAACAACATGAAAATCCACCCATTTGCAAAACAGTGTGAACATGATAGTAGTCAAAACATGAAACAGTTCTTTATGCCCACAGTAAAGCTGTTAGTCTGCATTACTGTACACAGGATGTGCAGAGTGTATGTGCATGCTCCTTCCAGACATATATTTTGCATTTTGAGCATTTTGCTGGTCTTACAATCGTTTCGGGTCGGACAGACAAAATAAGGAATGTCTTCGGAGACATGGTAGCTGGAAATTGTGACGTCATTTCAGGGACAGCAGGAGTCAGGGGTTGTGGGCGAACGGATTTATTATCCATAATAAATGCAGAGAACAAAAGGACTCAGGCCAAAATGGCAAGACAAAAGAAAAGACAAAACTTGACGATAGCGGACTTGCACCACAGACGTAAGCACGACTTTCTGTGTTTCTCCTTGAGCACCCCAGTGCAAACACTTAGGCGATGGCTGAATAATGTGCAGCACTGGATGGCAGAACCTGTGGGCTTAAGAAGGTGAGGAGAAATGTGAAACAGGTGCTTAGTAT
This sequence comes from Brachyhypopomus occidentalis, assembly GCA_020368025.1. Lineage (NCBI taxonomy): Eukaryota > Metazoa > Chordata > Actinopteri > Gymnotiformes > Hypopomidae > Brachyhypopomus > Brachyhypopomus occidentalis. Next base: position 21,760 of record JAGXOD010001388.1, read on the forward strand.
TGAGGAGATTGTGATAAGGGGAGTGGTGTGTGATTAGGGGGTGTGTGTGTAGCGTTGCTATGGCTACGCGTCCACACGCGCGCCCTCTGGTGGCCTCTCCTCCCAGCCACCGTGACAGAAATATTGCTCTTCCAGTATCAGCATTCCAAAGGTTTCCTGTTGCTTCACCTTTTCATTTGTAAACTCCTGCCAAAATTAGCAAGCCAATGTAGGCTTCCAAGTCAACTACATCCAAGTCTTTCCAACTGTCCCCATATACACGCTCTAAATTTGTCATCCCAAGCACAATATTTTTTATCAATGGCGTTACGAAGAGCTCGAATGATGACTTGATGTCATCAACATGGCTGACTGCATATCTGGTGGGTCCTGGAACCATTTTGATAATTTTACTAGCGCTACGTCTACCCTGCTGTTTCAGTGGGGAAAGGGACCATAGTATCTTTCCATTTTTGGAAGAGATCATGTCTGCAGGTGGTTGAGGGACAACAGGAGGGTCAACACTCTCATTCTCATCAGATGAGAATTCCTCAATATCAGGGTCCTCCTGAACACAGTCCTCTGTTTCTGAGAGAAACTCCTCTAAGTCACTTTCACTGTCCAAGAGCTGTTCCAAAACATCTGTTTCTGAGAGAAACTCCTCTAAGTCACTTTCACTGTCCAAGAGCTGTTCCAAAACATCTTTGACAGTAAACCTATAGACATATTCAAAGAGAGAGCGTGCAGATTGCATTATACTCATAGCACAATGAGGAATGATTTGGGTAGAGGACTGAGATGCAAGCTTTTATATTTGCTCCTCCCTGATTTTGCATGAACTACCAATGTCCTTGCAAGAATACTCCGCCCTCCACAGTGCGGGAAAAAACAGTTCTACTTTGACAGTTGTGAGTTCAGACAGTCACACACACACACACATTTATGCCCATGGTGTGGGAAATATCAAAGTTCTCATAGGAATAGAACAAAATGTATCAACTGCACCTGCAGGTGTGGTCATGTTAGGTCACACACACTGACAGACAAGTTTTAACAGCTAAAACAGCTACGACCAATGCGTATAATCTGTGTTCAGCACATTGAAAAAATATCGTCATGACAATTTTATGCTTTATCATTTGTACCCATCAAATTAGGAAAAGTCATGAAATATGAAGCAAATTTAAAAAAGTCAAAAAAGTTTGTTCTGGCTTAATTGGGGAAAAATATATTAATTATATAATTCTTATTTAAACTAATTTACTTAAAAGATATAAGCTTTTCTGAACTTATACATAGTATTTACAATTTAGATTTTTTAAAGTAAAGTTTACTTAACATTTATATTACATGAACTTAAAAATGTTTAGGTAATCGGTTACAACAAAAGTTTTGAGTTTTGTGAACTTGTTCGGTTTTACAGTGTGGGTTATGGGTGGGTCTGGTGAAACCCCAAATGTTTCAAAGCTGAATTCATTAAAATGGTGTGTGTTATGCTGTAGTAAGCACTAAGGGAGAACATAGACAACATGGACATACAGGCTTTCTTCTTCCTTCTGTCTCTTTCATCTTGCTTCTTCTGACCAACCCCATAAAATGAAGGGAACTTCATTTTATGAAGAAAATGAAGAAACTTGTTTGTGGACCACCTACCTAGCAAAAAACACTTTTTGATTTCCACTTATTTCCTTTTAAGGGATAAAAAGAAAAAAAGTGTTGCCTAAACTTTCACAAAAGAAATTTAACTTTAACCATAGGTGGGAGACCATAAGTGTGACGTGAGGGCGGGATGCAGGATGCTGAGACGAGTGCACATTTAAATGAGGATTTATTATAAAGTGCTGCGCAGTCAACGGATAGAGACTAAACATGAGACAGATTGAACAAAGATGAGCACAGACACATTTCGATAAAGAGGTGAATGAACACATACACACATAACCACCCCCCCACCCCCACAGGAACTACATATATGGGCACAGACGCAGACTACACATTCACACACCCGGAGGGAGGAGTCAGAAGGTGTACTGTGACTATAAGCAAACATACTATGTGGATGACATACAAGTGATGACATATTGTCACAACGTCAGAGACCGGGAACTACATTACCCAGCAAGCCTCAGCTTGACGAGTGAGATCTGCGTCCCCAGAGTACTAGCACCTGTAACTCATTAGAAGGAACTCATTAGACTATTTAACCTTTTTTTTAAAAAAAAAAACTATTTGCCAATTTAACCTTGTGGTGTTGTGCTACTGAGTGTTCTTCTGTGTATTTTTGACTTTACCCTTTTTCGTCTGTGTACTTACCCTTTTGCTCGCCCCTCTTAGATTTGTCTGCTTTCTCTTTTTGCCTATTGTTGCCCAGACCTTTTTGCCTGTTTACTGACGTCGATTTTTGGATTCTGTCTTGCTCTAGTTCTTTATTAAAACAGGTTTTCCTATCTGCATGCGTCCGTCTCAGTGTCAAGATGTTACACATATTGTAACGATTCAGTGATCAGAACAGAACGCCAAGGAGAGCTTTTACAGACAACGTTTATTTAACACACTCAAGTTACTTGAGTAGCGGATTTACAAGTAACGATACACACTCTCAACATCAAACAAAGACGCGCACAGGAGACTGCGTAAATGCACATTAAATAGACTAACAACACTATCCCCTAGTGATGACGAGACGAGCCACAGGTGAGACTAATGAACACACCCATACCGACACACACCCACGGAACTACACATATGGACATAGACGACATAAACACACGCCCAAAGGGAGGGGTCCGGGAGGGTCACCGTGACAGATCCCCCCTACCAAGGGCAACTCCGCCCCGGATTGCCCAGCACAGCTGTAAACCCCCGGACCTATAACTACGGACAGACCCGGGACCGCGGGGAACTTCGGCTGGCGAGAGTCGACTCCTCGGTGAGGGGCTCCACTGCGATAACGCTCAGAACACCCTCCCTGGGAAGACCGGGGAGAACACGTTAAACAATGGCACAAACACTGGCACAAACACACACACAGGCACATTAAACACTAATGGCACGAGAGGGAAAAAGGGATTCGGGAGAACAATAGGAACAGACACAAACACAGGTAACGACACGAGCGATAAGGCAGTCCCAGGTCTCCATGCTTGGAGACCCATAAACGGAGTTTGCAGCCCCATGTGCACCGGTGCTGCACCCGGTGGTCTCCCTTTCGGGCCCCCACCGGGATCCCTCAGCTGCACCCCGTCCCACGGGGGGGTCCTTGCCCATGCTGGGCTTGGCAGAAACTCTCCCTCTCTCGGAAGGTGCCACTGGTGAGGGCTTCTCCACTTTGGGCGCCACCGTGCCGCACGTAGCCTCCTCAGCATAGGGAGCCCACACGACGTGCAGAGGAGGAGGAGGAGTAAGGAGTCTCCATACTGACCTCCGCGGGGCTGTTCATCGGGCTAGCCATGCTGATGTCGGTTCTTATGGAGAGGCGACGTTTAGCCTTGTGATGTAGCCCCTCGCGGTCCTTTATGTACCTTGTCGAGCACTCCGAGGGGGTTGGACTGTCCTCGTACCACTCCGGATCCTCCGCGTCTATTGATGGAGGTGGACTCGTTTTTTTTATTTAATAATGAAATTATTTTTTAATTTTTTTATTTAATAATGAAAGTTACATGATATTTTATTAATTTGTTAGTTCTAGTATGTTCAGCATATATTCATTGCCTGTCATTTTGATAAATCTATACCAACACCTCAGCTTTGTGCGACATGTCAGCTTTTATAGTGTCTGCAATTACAAGCAGCGCCTCTTCCATCTCTACAGTTCTGCCTCATAAAATGCAGGCTTTGCTATGCATTCTCATAATTACACTCATCTGAGACAGCCTGTTCCAAGATCAGCTTTCTAAGTTTGCTATCAGCTGCCATCCTTAGAGACGAGAGAAAAGTCAGGTCTTGAACAGTGCTTGCGTAGTGAAATAACCTGGAGATAATTAGCGTGACCACTACAAACGCACGTCAGGGCGAAGTTTGGAAAACGCAAGGGCGTATTGCGAGACATGGTTAACGAACAGACACATTTATTTACGTCGCCTCAATGCGGTCTCAAATTTCAGCAAAACGTGTGTGCATTGTGAGGTAGGCGCGATGATTTCTATGTTTAAATGTGGGGAAAGTGAAGTGTTCAAACACTGAACCACAGGTGCAACTGGGAAAGATTTGCAATGTCTTTCAAGTAACATTCCAAGTCTATAATCTTGTCAGATTACAGCTACAATCATAGCTGCCGGTGTTTCCTGTTTGCTTTGCATTTACACCGTAAAGTTCAAACAATCCACAAGCGACCAAATGCATGCAAGCTCAATTTCATGTGAATAGAACATTTGGTCCAGGCCAGTCTGTTTTCTGGAGAGAACTTTCTAGTTGGTGTGTGCAACCAGAAACCTTTTTGTTATGCCTTTCAGATATTTGTCTATAAAAGACTGGACTAAACTAAGCTACCACCTAAGCTAAGTCCTAAAATAACTGCTCAGATAGTATTGATTCACAAAAATGACACACATCAGAAGTCAAAGCCTATAATCTCATCACACGTCCATTAACCACTGCTGCATGAGCTCCCAGCTAGAAGCCGTGCCAGACAACGAAGACGCACCTTTCTTTAAAACAACATGTCTTTTGAGGATTAACACTGCTGTAAACTCTCCTCAGTGATTTGAGTCGAGCTCCATGACCCTCTATAAACAGAAAGTGGGGTTGCACAGCCAAAGGGATTATGTCATCAGCCACCATCACTCATCGGGGAGATCAGCACAGTGCAGGCTCCAGGCCAATTATCTCCCTTCCACTGGCCAGCACTTTCTGGAAGGTGTGGAGGGTCTGGAAGGTCCCTCGAAAGAAGCCGAATGATGGATAATGCCCTTGAAGAAGAGGAGTGTCTTTGAGAGGAGGGACAAGCAGCAGGTCTCTACATGGAGAGACAGAGACATACATGAACAGAAGCAGATAAAAAGTGAGATAAAGGATCTGAGACGGGGAGAGAATGAGATTAAGGTCAGCTGTGAGAAGCATGACAGATTTTTTTTTCAAATATTTGCAAATACCGAGCTGGAGAGATCATCACTAGTCCACACACTCTGCAAATAACTGGACATTTCAGCTTTTCACTGCCATTTGTGCAGTTCCATTTTCTCTTTATTTTACTTTATGTATTTCTTTATTTTATTAATATTTTAATGTATTGTTTGTTGTCCTATCAACTCACTGTCATTATTGGTGCATTTCTAAATGTAAACGATGTACCATTAGCCATGTGGAATGTGAGATTTTACTGAAGGTGTTTGAATTCATCTTTGAAAGACTTTTTACACCCTCAGTTTGCTGGAGATCATCAGGGTTTCTATCAATGCACTTTCAATGCACTTTCAGACTGCATTGTACTCTTAGTCCATCGCATTTGTAGTCAGCGTGCTGTCGAAACGATGAATGGCACCTGGGGCACAGGTGGATCCCAGCCCTCATAATTCTCCTTTTCCTCTCTGTTCTTTCTCCAGATGCTCCTTTTTAATAAGCTATCGGACTTGCAGATACAAGCGTGAGACCGCAGGCTTTAATGTGTGTGTCTGCATTAATGAATACATGTGCATATCTACAAGTGCACGCAGGTAAATTTGTCTTTGCATCTGCACATGTCTTTCTGACTCTATGTCAGTTCAGTCATGTGTGTGAGACTCTTGCCAAGAGTCAGTTACACTGGAATCTCACTGACTGCTTATCAGTCAAAGGGAATCAGCAGCATGTACATCTGTATACGAACAAGAAAGCGTCTTAATGAGGGAAAAATGCCTTTGCAGCCCCGCCTTTGGCAGGACACACACACACATATACAAACACACACACACTATAAAGGGGCACAGTAGTAGTAGAGCTCAACAGAAAACATCTGTAGAAAACTTAATTGGCCACTGTAAGACTGAATGAACTGAGTGGTCCAATTTCACATTGCACGCTGGGCCTTCAGATGTAGCTGTGGTTTACACATTAACTGTTTGTCTGTATACACACAATCATCTGTCCCAGGACATACCGTCCACAGGTGCCCCTAAGGCGGTCCAAAGGCCCTTCAGCCAACGTCGTAATCTGGCCCGAAGGCCCGTCAGCCAGCTTCATAATCTGGCCCAAATTGCTGGATCTGCGTCTTCTGCTGCAGCTCTTAAATGAATCCTGATGGTTAAATTGTGCCGAGCAAACTGAGCTTGTTGCAGAGCGGATGGAACTATTCTGGTTTACAGACCTTCAAAGTTATAGAGGTCACCACTGTGTCTATTACTGCATGCCATGTAAATCTGTTCATCAAGTACTCGGGTTTGCAACACTCTTCTAGTTTAATGGCTGGAGGCATTATTAAACTGGATTACCCAATTGTGTGTGCCTGCATTTACATGTGTGTGTATGTATTGTACTGTGTGCGTGTGTTTTATAATGTCTGTGTCTGCGTGTGTTTTTGTAATGTGTGAATGTAATATGTAATATGTGTGTACTTGTGATGTGTTGTAATTTATGCATGTGTGTATATGTCAAGTCAAGTCAAGTCAATTTTATTTATATAGCGCTTTTTACAACACATGTTGTCTCAAAGCAGCTTTACAAATTGTATGGGTCCAGATCCCTAATGAGCAAGCCAAAGGCGACAGTGGCAAGGAAAAACTCCCTAAGATGGCGGGGAATAGGAAGAAACCTTGGGAGGACCAAGACTCAAAAGGGAACCCATTCTCCATGGGCGGCCGTTAGCACCAGTCCGTATTTGTGAACAAGAGGTGGTTCTACAGTTATAGCTTAAAGTTCTTGTTCCCCGGCCAAGTAGTCACAGTCCCTTCGGTGCAGATGGTGCACCTCAGGTAGGAGCCAGCATCAGCACGTCCCCTTACGACAATGGTACATCCAACCCCGGCATCAGTACATCCACCGGCGAGCCAGACCATCTCCCAGGTGCTTGTAGGTGCTTGCATGCAGTCGTCTTGGGTAGAAGAAGCATGCAAAAAGATGGACAATACAGACTGAGTGTGAGGATGTCAGTTTAACCACCATTGATTTAAATGTACATAGCTCATGTGCCAGTGATTAGCATGTAGCTCCGGCAGGCTAATCTATAGCAGCTTAACTAAAGGGAGGGGTCCAGAGGTGACCACAGTCATGAGGGCTCACTGAGACATTGCTTTCCAGTCAAGTCAGTCACAACTAGAGTGATGCCATGACACAGCTGGATGACAGCATCAACATCTCAGATTACCAGAAATCTCAACGTCTGGGAGCCCCTGAGCCCCGCACCTTACTAGGGGGAATATTTAACTGAAGGCTTGATTATATAGGTGAGTCTTAAGTCTAGATTTAAAGATTGGAACTGTGTCAGAATCTCGGATTGGAGCTGGAAGGCTATTCCATAATTGAGGGGCTTTAAAGGAGAAAGCTCTGCCTCCGGCTGTAGTCTTACAAATTTTTGGAACTAAGAGAAATCCAGCATTTTGGGAGCGTAAAGGGCGAGATGGGTTGTAGTAAGCAATGAGTTCACTCAGATATTGTGGGGCAAGACCATTTAACGCCTTATAGGTTAAGAGAAGAATTTTAAATTCGATGTTTAATCGGAAGCCAATGTAATGCCGCGAGAGTGGGACTAATATGATCGAATTTTCTAGCCTTAGTTAGGACTCTAGCTGCAGCATTTTGTACAAGTTGTAGCTTCTTTATGGACTGTTTAGAGCATCCAATTAGAAGACCATTACAGTGGTCCAATCTTGACGAGACAAAAGCATGGACCAGCTTCTCTGCATCAGCTAATGAAAGTAAGTGTCTCAGCTTGGCGATATTACGTAAATGGAAAAAGGCAGCCTTAGTGACATTGCATATATGTGTGTCAAATGAAAGATCCGAATCAATAGTGACACCTAAGCTTTTTTGCGGTAGACTTGGGTGTTACTGAAAACCCCTCTAGGGCAAGGGGAATATCATCCCAGCTGCTTCTAGCAGCTTTAGGCCCAAGAATCAGCACCTCAGTCTTATCAGAATTTAGTTGAAGAAAATTAGACGCCATCCAGTTTTAATGTCCTGGACGCAGCTCTCAATCTTGAGAGTAGTGGTGATATCATCCGGATTGGAAGATATATACAACTGAGTATCATCTGCGTAGCAATGGAAACTAATACCATGCCTACGGATGATAGTGCCCAGTGGAAGCATATATAATGTAAATAATATGGGGCCCAGTACAGATCCTTGTGGGACACCATATTTTACCTTAGAACGCTCTGAGCACTCGTTGTTTACTAGTACAAATTGGTAACGATCTGTCAGGTAGGACCTGAACCAGGAGAGTGCTTGACCTCTTATACCAATGAGTGTCTCCAGCCTATTAAGTAGAATATTATGATCAATGGTGTCAAAAGCCGCACTGAGGTCTAGCAGTATGAGAAAAGAAATGTTTCCTTTATCAGAGGATATCAAGAGATCATTTACTACTTTAGTCAGCGCAGTTTCAGTGCTGTGGTGGGGTCTAAATCCAGACTGAAATAATTCTAAGACATGTTCTGTCTGTAGGAAGGAGGAGAGTTGTGAAGAAACTACTTTCTCTAAAATTTTGGATATGAATGACAAATTAGAGATAGGCCTATAGTTGGACATTTCCTGGGGGTTAAGACCAGGTTTTTTAATTAGCGGCTTGATAACTGCAAGTTTAAATGAACTGTAATGTGTGCTTGTGTATTGGTAGTGTGTGAGTATTTGTAATGTGTGTGTCTGCAGGGTTTCTCTTACTTCTGAAAATTAACAAGACATTCAGTTATGGAACAGTCTTCCAGCTCCAATCCAAGATTCAGACACCGTTCCAATCTTTAAATCTAGGCTTAAGACTAATATATTTAATCAAGCCTTCAGTTAATATACTACACATAGAGCTTGGGTGCCCCAGTCATTGAGTCTTCTGGTAATCTGAGATGTTGATGCTGTCATCTAGCCATGCAATGCATTCACTCTAGTTGCAATAATGACTTGGGTGGAAAGTAATGGCTCAGTGAGCCCTCATGACTGTGGTTATCTCCAGGCCCCTCCCTTTAGTTACGCTGCTATAGATAAGCCTGCCAGAGCCACATGCTAATCACTGGCTATATATATATGGATGTTTAATCTGATGTTTACATATGTAACCTGGATTTTGTATCTTGTTTACATGCTTCTACAAAGACAGTGTCACGGTCAGCCTCGGACTCCTCCCTCAGGGCGTGTGTTCGTGTTGTCGATGTCCTTATGTGTATTTCCGTGGGTGTGCTGGTGTGTGTTAATTTGTCGCACCTGTAACTTGTCTCGTCGTCACGAGGGACTAGTGTGGTGTGTCTATTTAATGTGTGCTTGCGCAGTGTCCCGTGCTCGTCTTTGTTAGAGTCACCCCTGTGTTTATATGTTTAAAGTATGATTCATGTTAGGCGCCAGTCAGCGCCTTTGTAATCGTCATCGTTATAATTAAAAGAAACTGAAACTCTGCCGGTATCGCTCCTCGTGCATCCTTACCATTCACCTCAGCGTGACAGACAGTTCCATAACCAGTTCCATAAAAGCACCTAGAAAATGGTCTGGCTTCCCAGTGGATGTGCTGATGCCACCAGAAGATGCACCAATGCCACTCCTACCTGAGGCCCAACATCCACATTGGCAGGACTGCATGGCCTAGAGATAGAACTGTAAATATGCACTGCTACTAGCTGGGCCGCCCAGTAGAAGATGGGTTCCCTTTTTACTCTTGGTCCTCCCAAGGTGTCTTCCTAATCCTAATCCTAATACTTTCTTCCTAATCCTAATCCTAATTTCTTCCTAATCCTTCCTAAGGCTCGGGAGTTTTTCCTTGCCACCGTCACCCCAGGCTTACTCATTCGGGAGCTGGACCCATGCGTACAACACGTGTAAAAAGTACTATATGAATAAAATTGACTTGATGTGTGTGTGTCTGTGTATTTGTAATTTGCAATTATAATGTCTGTATTGGTAATATGTGCTTGTGTGTATTGATAAGGTGTGTTTATTTATATTGTGTGATTGTTGTATTGGCAATGTGTGTATTTATTGCATACTTGACATACGAGTTGAATTCGTTCTGTGACCTAGCTCGAAATTTGATTGTATATCAATTCAACTTTCCCCATAGAAATTAATTTAAATGTTATTCATTTGTACAGAACTTTATTAACAAAAAATCTGTACGATCTATGTACTATGATTGGACTCGATCCTCACCAAGTCAGCAATAAAATCGCTCATGTATTCCGAAGATTTTGTGCTTTTATATCCATGGTCATCATCCTTTTCTTCTTTTCAGCACCGATCTTGGCATTCACTTTGTTTGGACCCATTGTTAAAAAATAGTAAATGTTCTAAAATAAATGCGGAACAGCACACAGCAACAACGATCTGACAAAGAAGCGTGCACGACGTGAAAAAAAGAAGCTGAATGCTCAAATGATGTTTCCTAGTAGCAGATGGAGTATTTTCAAAAATAAACATAAAGCAAAAAATTTAGCAAGTCACGGACGGATCGTGCCTCAACAAACTTGTTGCTGGGACACTCGTAAATCAAGGTTTACTGTATTTGGAATATGTGTGTGTATTTGTAATGTGTTTGTATATGTGTGTATTTGTAATGTGTGCATATATTTATTTCTACTTTGTGTGTGTGTGTGTGTATATGTGCATGGGTGTTTGGGAATGAATTCATACATGTATTTGTAATGCGTGTGTTTGCATATTTTTAATGTGTCTATGTGTGAACTGGTAATGTGTGAAGGTGTAATTTGTGTATTTGTTGTGTGTGCGCTTGTATGCTGTTTAATCAGTCACAGCCAAACTAAGCCTTGGTGACTCTTCTGTTTCCATGGTCATTAATCTACTGGAGAGGGACAGTACAAAATGATCGAGCCAAGTTCGAAAACAAGCCGAACCACAACCGCACTCACACAACTTGAAGATGTTGTCATAGCGAGAGACGTGTTTCCATCCTTGTTCAATTCCTCATCCAAACCCTGACATCTCCACCCCCCACCATCTCTATTCTTTTCCCTGTCCTGTTCAGCATGCCGTTGTCCATGGCGATGATGCCATTTGTGATGAGCGTGGGGGAGGCCCCAGACAGCCTGGTCTGTCTGGCGGGAGCTCCCTCAGGAGGTGTGGGTGAACTGAGAATGCATTTCTGGCATGCGGCTGTAATGCCCCCCGGTCGTGTGCAACGTGTCATGTTGGCTCGTCTGAGTTCAACAAGCTTCGGCGAAGGCTGAGAGTGTATAAGAGTGTGTGGGGAAAAGAAGTGAGCTCGGGTACTGAGTCACGAGACACCCATCAGGGTCTCTGCAGGTGGAAGTGCAGTGGAGAAAAAGAAAGAAAGAGCTAGAACAGGAAAGGGGGTGCAGGAAAGAGGAGGTGATGGAGCGGAAGGAGATATTCCCTGCTGTGCTTAGCACAGCAGTAAAGATGAGGAGTGAAGGCAAAGGTACATAGTTCGGCTGTAGTCTGTGGCCATGTGCACTGTGTGGCTGGTGTTCTTGGCTAGTAGCTTGTCACTAGCTGAGGTGATAGGCTTCTGCTGTAAGACCACATGGCTCTGTGTTAAAACAGTATTTCATTCTATTCAGCTTTCAACTTTCCACAACCCCAGTACCTGTCAAACGAACGCTCCCCAACCCCAGTATTATGGTGTGTTCTTTAAGACATTCTGGCTTCTAGCCTGGATATCAAAAACAGTGTGTGTGTGTGTGTGTGTCTATAGATACTCTGGCAGTAGTGTGAATGCTCTTCATCACTCTCTCATTTGTAATGGTAGAGGATCAAAGTAATGACAGATGTGTGTGTGTGTGTTGTATAGGATCTATGATCTTTAAAGCTTTAAAGTCAAAAGGAGCAGAGTAAAGGATAGAGAGAAGAGTGGATGAAAAGAATGAGGACAGAGAGATCATTGATAGATGTATGAGACCGTGCTAAGATAGATACACAGGTGTATGTCAAGTCAAGTCAAGTCAATTTTATTTATATAGCGCTTTTTACAACACATGTTGTCTCAAAGCAGCTTTACAAATTGTATGGGTCCAGATACCTAATGAGCAAGCCAAAGGCGACAGTGGCAAGGAAAAACTCCCTAAGATGGCGGGGAATAGGAAGAAACCTTGGGAGGACCAAGACTCAAAAGGGAACCCATCCTCCATTGGGCGGCCCGCTAGCACCAGTCCGTATTTGTGAACAAGAGGTGGTTCTACAGTTATAGCTTAAAGTTCTTGTTCCCTTCGGTGCAGATGGTGCACCCCAGGCAGGAGCCAGCATCAGCACGTCCCCTTACGACAATGGCACATCCAACCCCGGCATCAGCACATCCACCGGCGAGCCAGACCATCTCCCAGGTGCTTGTAGGTGCTTGCATGCAGTCGTCTTGGGTAGAAGCATGCAAAAAGATGGACAATACAGACTGAGTGTGAGGATGTCAGTTTAACCACCATTGATTTAAATGTACATAGCTCATGTGCCAGTGATTAGCATGTAGCTCCGGCAGGCTAATCTATAGCAGCTTAACTAAAGGGAGGGGTCCAGAGGTGACCACAGTCATGAGGGCTCACTGAGACATTGCTTTCCAGTCAAGTCAGTCACAACTAGAGTGATGCCATGACACAGCTGGATGACAGCATCAACATCTCAGATTACCAGAAATCTCAACGTCTGGGGGCCCCTGAGCCCCGCACCTTACTAGGGGAATATTTAACTGAAGGCTTGATTATATAGGTGAGTCTTAAGTCTAGATTTAAAGATTGGAACTGTGTCAGAATCTCGGATTGGAGCTGGAAGGCTATTCCATAATTGAGGGGCTTTAAAGGAGAAAGCTCTGCCTCCGGCTGTAGTCTTACAAATTTTTGGAACTAAGAGAAATCCAGCATTTTGGGAGCGTAAAGGGCGAGATGGGTTGTAGTAAGCAATGAGTTCACTCAGATATTGTGGGGCAAGACCATTTAACGCCTTATAGGTTAAGAGAAGAATTTTAAATTCAATTCGATGTTTAATCGGAAGCCAATATAATGCCGCGAGAGTGGGACTAATATGATCGAATTTTCTAGCCTTAGTTAGGACTCTAGCTGCAGCATTTTGTACAAGTTGTAGCTTCTTTATGGACTGTTTAGAGCATCCAATTAGAAGACCATTACAGTAGTCCAATCTTGACGAGACAAAAGCATGGACCAGCTTCTCTGCATCAGCTAATGAAAGTAAGTGTCTCAGCTTGGCGATATTACGTAAATGGAAAAAAGGCAGCCTTAGTGACATTGCATATATGTGTGTCAAATGAAAGATCCGAATCAATAGTGACACCTAAGCTTTTTTGCGGTAGACTTAGGTGTTACTGAAAACCCATCTAGGGTAAGGGAATATCAGCCCAGCTGCTTCTAGCAGCTTTAGGCCCAAGAATCAGCACCTCAGTCTTATCAGAATTTAGTTGAAGAAAATTAGACGCCATCCAGTTTTTAATGTCCTGGACGCAGCTCTCAATCTTGAGAGTAGTGGTGATATCATCCGGATTGGAAGATATATACAACTGAGTATCATCTGCGTAGCAATGGAAACTAATACCATGCCTACGGATGATAGTGCCCAGTGGAAGCATATATAATGTAAATAATATGGGGCCCAGTACAGATCCTTGTGGGACACCATATTTTACCTTAGAACGCTCTGAGCATTCGTTGTTTACTAGTACAAATTGGTAACGATCTGTCAGGTAGGACCTGAACCAGGAGAGTGCTTGACCTCTTATACCAACGAGTGTCTCCAGCCTATTAAGTAGAATATTATGATCAATGGTGTCAAAAAGCTGCACTGAGGTCTAGCAGTATGAGAAAAGAAATGTGTCCTTTATCAGAGGATATCAAGAGATCATTTACTACTTTAGTCAGCGCAGTTTCAGTGCTGTGGTGGGGGTCTAAATCCAGACTGAAATAATTCTAAGACATGTTCTGTCTGTAGGAAGGAGGAGAGTTGTGAAGAAACTACTTTCTCTAGAATTTTGGATATGAATGACAAATTAGAGATAGGCCTATAGTTGGACATTTCCTGGGGGTTAAGACCAGGTTTTTTAATTAGCGGCTTGATATCTGCAAGTTTAAATGAACTGGGAATATAGCCCAGGCTCAGAGAGCAGTTTATTATAGTGAGCAAAGGTTCTATATTGCTATGCAGTAATTCTTTAAGTAAATGGGTTGGTACTGCATCTAGTATGCATGTGGAGGGCTTGGCAGATTCCACCAATGAAATAAGCTCCTCACGACCAATTGGGGAGAAGGACTCTAACAGGGCATCAGAGCTGACCAGACAGCTGTCAAGGTGCATAGGCATGTTGACAGGCTCTGAGATAGCACAACCAATTTTTTCCCTAATTTTATCAATCTTATCATTAAAGAATTTCATAAAATTATTACTGCTACACTCTAGTGGGATTAGTGGATTGATTTGATCATGGCTCCTTGTTAGACTGGAAACAGTTTTAAATAGGAGTGCAGAATTGTTTTTATGTTTTTCTATTAAAGCTGATAAGTATGAGGATTTTGCCGTATGGAGGGCATGCTTATATTCACTAAGGCTGCTTTTCCATGATAGCCTAAACACTTCTAACTTTGAATTTCGCCATTTACGCTCCAGGATCCTCGCGGCTCGTTTGAGACTACGCGTGTGCTCGTTATACCATGGCGCTATTCTTCTCTCAGAGGCTCTCTTATAGTGTAATGGTGCAACCTTGTCTAATGCTGTACGAAGAGAAGTCTCAATGTGCTCGGTAAAATGCTCTAGTCCTTCCGGAGCTACAGGTGTATCAATTTCTGTCAAACCAGGTAAAATGTCAGTGAGTGCGGCTATGGTACTAGGTGCTATAGTTCGTTTCATTCGGTAGCGGGCGGCTGATGAATACCGTCAGTCAAGCATAACTTGTGCGTTATGAGGCTGTGGTCTGAAACGGCCTCGCTCTGAGGTAAAATTGCTAAGCTGGATATGTTAATACCAAATGATAAAACCAGGTCTAAAGTATGACTACAATTATGCGTAGGACCCACCACATTCTGAGTGATACCCATTGAATCAAGAATTTCTTGAAAATTTTTGCTTAAAGCGTCACAAAAATTCTCAAAATGGATGTTAAAATCACCAACTATAATCACCTTATCGACTGATAGCACTACATGAGACAGGAAGTCTGAAAACTCCTGCAAGAACTCAGAGTAAGAACCAGGGGGCGGTAAATAGTAATTAACATAAACGACTGTGACGCCTTTGTTGGTTGTCAGATTTGATACATTTGAAACAGTGAGGATGAGATGTTCAAAAGAATTAAATTTAAAGCCGAATTTTTGAGAAATGTCTATATCAGAGTCATATATTGTGGCGACACCACCTCCTCGACCATTTGGACGGGGGTTATGAACATATCTATAGCCAGAGGGAGAGGCTTCATTCAGGGCCATATAATCATCTGGCCGGGTAATCAATTTAACATTGATTAAATTTTGTCTACTAACTTTGCGAGAGTTATTTTTTGGTACTCGAGGAACTGACACAGTCTCAATCCAGTGTGACCTAGGTGACGTCTCTTTGCAGCTAGCAGACAGTCGGTTTAGCCTTTGTGTCTGCTGCCTGGCCTCGGCTCTGGTTTGTCAATCCCCACTTACAAGTCCTACACTACCACTAGTAAGCCTAGCAAATATGCTACGCACAATGCAAGCAGCACCCTCCCAAGAACTGTCAATGCCGTCTCGCTTCAAAAAGGCCAGGCCTGCCCTCAAAACACGCCCAATTATCTATATAACCCACGTTGTTTTCTGAGCACCATTTAGACATCCAGCGGTGTAGCGCCAATAACTTGCTGTAGGTTTCGGCGCCACGCCGAATTGGAATGGGACCAGAGCATATTACGGCATCTGACATAGTCCCCGCTAACTCACACACCTCTTTAACATTACCCTTAGTGATCTCAGACTGTCTCAAACCCACATCATTGGTGCCGACGTGTACCACTATCTTTGAATATTTACGATTAGCCAGCACCTTAAGATTAGCCCTGATGTCAGGCGCTCTAGCCCCCGGGATACTATGGCCGCTGGTGTCTCTAAGGGGGTCGCTATATTCACGTGTCGGAGCTGGGAATCTCCTATTACCAGAGCTCTTTTAACAGGTCGCTCAGTCGGTGTATTACTGAGTGGGGCAAACCTGTTTGACACTGGAATCTGAGTAGAACGGTGCTCAGCCTTACGGCTATGCCGCCGAGACGTCACCCATTCGCCCCGCTGCGAGGGCTCTAATGAAGGAGCTGGGGACTCGCTAGCTATGGTAGCTACGGTGGTGGCAACCGGGCTTGCTACGCTAGGTGCTACCGACTCTTTAGGACTCTCTAAAGCCCGGATACGCTCCTCTAAAAGCGAAATCTTCTCCGTCATGCTAATAATTAATCTACACTTGTTACAAACAAAATTATCCCTACTGACGGAAGAAGAGTAGCTAAACATGCCACACTCCACACAAACAACAGGCGACTCAGACATGGTGAAATACTAAAGATACTTAGCTTCGGTTGAGATGAACTTTGAATGTTTTTCGATGGCTTGTGGAGGTTGTTGTAGCCGGAGTTATGCGTAAATATGTCCACAAATTCCACAAAATATTTGTAGATGTATCAGATGTAATTAAACAGATAGAAAAAAGGGTAGGCAAAAACACTCCACAGCAGCGTCAGCAGGTAGCAGCGTCAGCAGGTAGCAGCGTCAGCAGGTAGCAGCGTCAGCAGGTAGCAGCGTCAGCAGGTAGCAGCGTCAGCAGGTAGCAGCGTCAGCAGGTCTGTGTATGTGTGTGTGTGCGCATTGCATGGGTGTTTGGATATGGAAAAAGTTGCACTGGTGTATGTGTAGGTGCATGTGTGAATGGATGCACACAGGCCGATATGATTCGTCTTCACGGTCACAACAATTTGCTCTCTAATGGGCATGTAGTTTGCATGTGAACAATTCTGTTAGATATGTTTTACAATTCCCACTCAAAAGATGACACTATTTTGGAATTGCGGTAGTTTGAGTTGTTCTATTTTGCCTTTTTGAGCAGTGCTTCAATTTTGACGTGTCTCTGACCACACTCCTGGGGCCTCATGTACTAAAGGTGCGTACGTATGTTTTTTCACGCAAACGGTCAGATGTACTAAATGTGACTTGAACGTGAGAAAGTGCGTACCCCCACGCCACTTTCATTTCAGGCGTACGTATGTTTTTTCGTACGTATGCGACACTTAGAGGTGATGCATTGAAATTACAACTATTAAGACATCCTTTTTGCACACATTGTAGTAAGCCCTTATTGGGTAAAATTAAGTAAATTAGACAATTAAACAGTAAATTAATCAAACAATTTCATTGCCTTACTGTAATAATTATTCAACGTGTTTCCACTTAGCCTTGATTATATAAACATGCATGAAATGTTGCGCTGGAGTTTTTGGGAGATGGCAGCGTTGGCATTACTGGAGGTTATTGCTAATGGCCGAATTCGCCGATAGCGCGTTTTCCGTGACCATTATGATTTTGGCCCATGATGATGACTGGCTTATAAGCCGTTTCAGATTTCCAAGAGCTGTCCTCTTGGAACTCTGTGCTGAGTTGGGTCCAGTTTTGGAGAGAGAAACGGCGAGGAGTCGCGCATTGCCAGTTCCCTTTACAGGTGCTGACCATCGGCTTCCTGGCAACTGGCTCGTTTCAAAGCAGACCGGTCAGGGATATCCCAGTCATCTTTGAGCCGTGCCATGCCAGCTGTGTTGGATGGGATCATATGCATGTCAGCTAGGTATATAAAGTTCCCATATGATGCGGTTGACCAGGCAAACATTAAAGCGCAATTTGCAGCGATAGCCGGTGCCCGATTGTAATCGGAGCGATCGACTGCACACACAGTGCTATAAAGGCACCATCTGAGGAGGAATTTGCTTATGTGAATAGAAAACACTTTCATTCCATAAACGTGCAAATAATCTGTGATGCAAAAATGTGCCTTACTAATGTAGTGGCATTACAAGCTGGCAGAGTGCGTGATGGGTGGCTTCTTGGTAAGCAACAAATTTAAACCATTTGACATTGACATCTTAGAATAATTCATTTAAAACATGGGTAATTGTTAAATTACTTAGGAGACAGCGACTATGCGCTCAAGACGTGGCTGATGACCCTCACAGCAATCCACAGCGTTCCAAACAAACATTTTTTCCGTGTCTCTACTTCATTTAGGAGCGTCTCCACTTCACATTCGATGAAGTTTCTCTTCTTTCCCCGTTTTGACATGCTTTGTGATAGATCAGAGAGGAAACTCCTCCGGTGCAGGACATATTTAAATTAATTTGCATATTTATAGGGGGCGTGTCTCTCATGTGCGCTAAATTCCACGTTGATTGGGATGTACAAAAGAAACGTGCGTGGATTACGGCGTAAGCACGGTTTGATACATCCGGATTTTTTTTTGCATACGCCATTTTCTGGATTTGTCCGTACGCCAAGTTTCAGTAAGAAATCCACGCAAGTCTTTGTACATGAGGCCCCTGGACATCTACCTTCCTGCAGGCTTCACAGACCTCGTCCAGGTGACCAAGCACTCCAGAAGACATTTTGCTTCATATGGTGCGGGCATTCCTCCCCTCTGCAGAGGGTGGGTCCCCACAAGCAGGGTTGGGAGCCATTGGTGGAAACTGTAGTATCTCCCACCAGTAATGCGGAGCAGGTGAAAGCTGGCCACGCCCCCTCCCCTGTCCCTCCAGGTGGAGTGGCCAACACTGCGTCTCTCTGAGCGTCCATCTGTGCTGTAGTAACGACCAGACCAGACAACCAGAAACCAGACAACCTCTCCACCGGCTGTTGGTAGGACAGTGGCTGGTAAGAGGCGGTGCTCAGATGTGCCCTCTAGTGGGGAAGGGGAGTGGTGTGTTACTTTTTGGAGTTCTTGGCATTGCTCCAAACTTTCTAATCACACACAAACACACAGCCAGGATTTAACACTAAATCAATGTCTGTGCATGTGTCCATGCAACTTCAAGTGTGTGAAGTAATTTAAAGGCGTTTTATGGGAGTAGCCCCTCCCCCTGCCTGCCCCCCCAAGGTTCAGGGGGAACCCGCGGACCGACCTCACCATGAAACGCATTCTTCAAATTCCTGTTGTGACGCATCACTCCCGCGCTGGACTGAAGAGCCCCAGCCTCGTCATAAGGTCAGACGTACTTGGACAACCTGGTCATGAGGTTACCATGCAAGTTCCAGGATCCTCACAGCAGTTTCCACATATGTGGCTCAATAATCTCGGATTCAGTGCTGTGGGTTTTAGAACTATATTTTTTAAGCTTTTTGCATTTATACTGTGAGCTCTGGGAATGTCTGGTTATAGTTACATCACTCAACTGAAGACATCGACATCTTCAGCTGTAGTTTCAGAATTCACAAAGTTGTTTGCAGATGGTAGTTGGCAACACTTTCTCTTTTGAAAAATCATTGCTCAAAATTAAATAAACTAATCTAGAATGAATGCGGTTTAAACAGTATCTTAATGTCATTACTTTACATTAAAAACTGATTAATCTCTTCTGTGCAGTTGCAACAGAGGATAAAATAAATAGACTAAAGAAACCTGTAGTCTATATTGGAGTTGCTGTTTAACGTGTTTATATTGCCGCACCGGTGTCAAAAGACCATTACCCCCTTAGACTCACACGCTCCAGCTGTCGCGCGTGTCAAGGGTCGCGTCGCACGTTAGACTTTAAAATAGAATCGTACACTTTTTTATTTGATGACTAAAATGGCTTCGAGGTCTCTCTTTTTCAGACCACCTTGAAAATCAAGCAAGGATATTCAGTGTCCTAGTTTTGAATTTTCCACACACACCGTTGTTACCCGTGTGCGTCTTCAAATTTCGTCGCTAAAATTATTCAAATCTGGACCGTTTAAACTGTAGTTATGTTTGATTTTCCCGCTAGCACGGCCCTGGCTTGTCTCCGTGACGATTAAGTAAGGGCAGCAGTCGCGCTTCGGATGGAAGCAAGCTGTGGACCGAAGTTACAGAAAATAAACGTATCTCTTCACTTTCCCCCGGCCTTTGTGGACCAATGAAACGTTTTGCATGTTTCCGTGGTCCGCTCCTATTCGCTACGATGTCCTATCCGCCTGCTGACTGACAGAATGTGGGAACGCAACCCCCCCACCCCAAACTTTGGCTCCAAGCAGTGTCAATGACGACCAGGAGAAGGGGCATCATTTCGGCTCTGAGGAGGAAGGTTGGATAGACCAGCGGAGAAAAGGATAGAGAGCGAGAGAGGGAGTGCGAGAGAGAGCGAGAAAGGGTGCCCCATCCGCTGATTATCTGGAGGAATCCAGACCTCCACTAACTTATGGCCGCGTGAGAGACTTCGTCTTTTCCCACCTCCTCCTCTCCCTATCTCCGGGACTTGTGGGCTACGGGTTCTCTTCAGATCTGTATACAAAAAACTTTGCTTTTCTCCAGTCGTCTTTAACGTGTTGTGTGGACGGCGCAGGCGGTCATGGATACCCCTATAAAGTGGAAAGTAAAACGGAGGCTAAAGCACGCTCAGCTCACTTTAGCTATAATCCTGCTTTTTGTAACCTCGCGAGCCAGCTCAGGTAAGTAGGCACAGCCGAATTAAACGCGAGCGTTTTGTGATCGTCTCTGTCTCTGTGCTGGGGGCACTGGCAATGGGGACATTGTGGGCTTTGCAAGAACTGATTCCAAAGTCCTGTGATCAGTCCATGACTTTGGCGTCTCTTTACTCAGCAGCGGGTGTCGCAGCGGGGTCAGTTTTAGTTATACAGGGGAAAAGTTGACTTTGAGAAGAGCTGAAGTGCACCCCCCGGCAGGCAAATCTAGAGGGGACAGACATCTGTCTGGTTCTGGTTGGAACGCTGCAGCATCATTGGAATGGCTCTGTTCTATCCGCTGGCAGCGCCGCACACTGTCCATCACAATTCGTTATCACGGAGTCTTCAACGTCAAATTATCAGTTGGGGTTTTTGTATTACAATTGGTTTCAAATTTCCTGAGCTATAACAACAACTGGGAAAAAAAATACTGCATCATACGCGGAACTCACTCGTTTCAAGCTTTAAGGAGTTGATATTTATCTGATTTTCCGAGAGAGAGGGAGGGAGAGAGAGAGAGAGATGGGATTTTGGTCTTTTTAGCGAATACACATAACAGTTTTTTGTTTCCAGACGTTCTTTTAGAGGTTCTGGCAAAGAATGCGATTTTCCTCTGCAGGCGCTCTGAATTGTGGACGTAATTGGAAAAATATGCATTCGCTCAGAAATGAGAAGCACAAGAGGAGGAGAGTTTCATGTTCTTTTTTTCTGTCCACTACTCAGCAGAGAGGAATTTTTTCTTTTAAAAGTTGCAATCAGTATTATTTAATCTACAAATTCCTGTGTAATAAAGACCTCGATTGATAGTCGAGCGCTCCTTTTAATGAAGAACATCAGTAGCGACTGAGCGGGGAGAGGAGGGTGGGTCTCGAGCGCCTCTATAGTCAGGGTGGAGTTGCCGCGTGTCATCTTTCGATCAGAGATGCTGAGGAGAGTTAGTCTTTAAAAGATTATGTAGTTTTAGTGAAGGGTTGGTTTTAAACATTTCGAAAACGTACAGCATTATAATTTGTAAAGCAGCGAAGGATTACGTTTTGACTCCACGTCGGCGTGCAGGGTGTGGCTAGCACGAAAAGCCGCGGGCTTCGTTCTTTTACTGTTCTTGTAATTGTTTAAAGAAAAAAATGTGCTAACTGGGAAACAAAGTTTACTCACATCTGACAGGCGAGTTTTAATTGCCTGCTATACTGTATAATCAGTAATAACAGGGCGAAAATCGGTAATCACAGGGCAATGTCAAAGACACTGCTTTGCAACTCTCGCTCTCTCCAGTCAGTCCCAGGGAATGCCTCTATCTGTAAGAAACGAGGAGGGGCTGAGAAATAAGAAGGGCGTGAGCGAGGGGCGGAGTCCTGACTGTGATTAGTTTAGTGTCTGCTCATGCAGGATGTTGAAAGAAAAATGTTCTTTTCTGTAATGAAGCTCATGTTGTCCAAACAGACAGCTAGAACATGACTGCTCGCGCCAGAAACGCAAAACTCCTTTATATGAGGTATCTTAACTCTGAAGTGGTTTTCAGTGTTGTTCTGTAATAGACTTCACTGTTTCTCTCATTTGTGATTCTGTCCACTTCAGATTGTTTTAGGTGTGTGTGTGTGTGTGTGTGTGTGTGTATCATGTCTACTGTTGCACATGTGGGATGACTTCCAAATAGTTCTCTGCTACATATGTAGTGCACTTCCTTTTAATCACTCAGAGCAATGTCAGACTGTGCTGATGTGTAATTTAGCTGAATGACGTCACGTTTTCAACGCTGACCTTACAATGTGCCATGTGATTCTTCTAGCCATTTATGCTAATCAAGTATGGCCTCCCTTTGCCATCACAGAGAGTGATGTAACGTAGTAGGAGGGGACAAAATTATGAATGCAGACAGTGACACCCACTTGGACCAAGGTTCTTTGGTGTAGTTGGACGGAGGGATTATGGGATGCTGGAAGTCTTGATTGGTGCTATGATACTACATCAGCACTTCAGAGTTCACGGCAACTTGTAAAAACAAAAATCGCAGGCGGGTGTTGGCTTGGAGGGGGTGTGTGTAGCTACGTGTCAACATAAGCTAACGCTATCATGATTTTACAACCTTTATTGACAGCATTTTCATGTTTTAGCAAATATTATTAAGAAACCAGCAGTACCAGGACACTGCATGACTTACAGTTTTACAGTTTCTTTACCTTAGGTTTGCAAGAAGTCAAACATAAACTTTTTTGACATGACATTTTTAATTAGTGCTTTTCGGTTTTACTTACAATATTGAATTTATTTAATTTTAGACACATAATTGAAATAGTACTCCAACCATACAGTATTTTGATCACTTTTTCCATTGTCCATTGAAGGGGCCATTAGAAGGGAACATTACCTGCCTTAGGTAAAGGTGCCTGGGTGCTGCCTGCAATTATGAGTTACCACCCATGTTTCCAATGGTGGACACCCTAGGGTCATCATAAGCCCAGAGAGGGGGAAGGGAACCTGGGCTATGAGGCACATACAACCCCCCTTCTGGTCAGCAGCACATCCGAACCCTCGGTTAACTGACTGTAGTATCAGACTTTAGAGTTTAGGTTTATTATTTAAGACTAGGAAATACAGTTAGAGTAATTTTCATATTGTATGTAATGTAATATGTGATATGTATAATAAGGTAATGTATAACTCTGCAGACCCAAAGTCGCCATGGAAGTGTCTGTCTTGGTGTGTGGTAGTATGGTTGGAAAAACCAAAGACCATCTGTTAATTTCAACACAGTATGGAATTAAGTCTTTTGCCAGATTTTGGCTTTTTTGTGATGTACCATGGTGATTCAATTGAGACACTTAAGTGCCTGCTGGGATTTATTGGGACCGTGGAGTTTGGTATCATCACCATGACCTCATGGGAGAGGGGGAGGGCAGTATAGATTATTAAGGGGTTAAAAAGGGGTTGTTGATGTTTTTTTTTTTGTTTAGCTGATGTAGGTCACAGTTTATGACCTTTTTTATTTTTTGCAGTTTTTTTTTTGGGGGGGGGGTTGTAAAATAAGGTATTGTCCTCTGTATTCAGCTGTGTTGTGAGGAGACCACAGCAATTCAGATCACACATTGTAAAAACAGGAGGTGCAACTGCGGGCCTGGGCACGGCTCTGCTAAAACACTTCCCGCCGCCTTCATTTATTCTTTCATATAAACCATTCACTCCAGCCACACTGGTGCCATGGATACTGCCCCATGTTTATTAGGCCTATGTTTATAACAGGACTTATCCAGAACCAGATTCATGGCTTCATTCTTTTTTGTGGGTTTAAAATTGAAAAGCTAGATTGGGCAAACGTCTTTTTTTAGTCCATTTTGATGGACTGTTGGGGGAGGATGTAAGATGAGAGTTAAAGAGAGACATGTAGGAAAGAAAAGTACAAACAAAAATAAGTAAAAAGTAGGGATAGGGAAAGAGAGAGGGGACGAAAAGGAATGTCTCACTGCAGGTGGTGGTGGGGGGGCAGAGCATTAGCTGGCAGAGGTTACAGGTTCAGGGGTTAAAGGTCAGCTGTTTAGGGTCATAACGCCACATGACTACTGTGCTAGAGGTTTACAGTTCACTGGCCTGAGGCGCTGAGTGTCTGAAAAAAGAGCACTCACTATTGTACAAATGTGTGGGAGGGAGTGTGTGTCCATGTTTGGATCTGTTTCACAGTGCTGTGACAAACTATAACTGTTGTGACTGAGCTTGTATGGATGTATATGTGTGAAACTGTTGGAATATGTGTGTGTGTTTTTACGTTAAGACCTGGGTATACTCCACCACCCACACATCCCTTATCCCATGGGGGTGGTTTCATGCATGCGTGTCAATGTGTCTCTGTGGGTGTCTAATTCAGGTGAATATCTGTATTGTGATGTTTTAAGTGCCAGTATATGTGTGTTATCAGTGTTAAGCTGAGTTTGTGCACATGTGTGTGTACACATGTGTGTTTATACTTGTATATGTGTGTATGTCTACACATGCCCTCAGTTTCCATACCTGCCATGCTGAGATCTGGTAGTGTTGTCTTTCAAGAGACTGAGTGTGGGATGAATAGAGCCTTTGACTGTGCAGGGGCTGATCAGTGCTGTATGGACCCCCTCGTCTTTGTTATGATTAACAGGATGTCTGGGGGATAGGGGAGGGGGGTCTGGGATACCCGAGTCCCCCTGCATCGAATCCAGTGTCCCCTGGGGTTTTACACACACACACACACAGAACGTCTGTACAATAACATTCCCTGCACATCCATGTTAGCATTAGCACACTGTTGCTAGCACCAGATTGCCAGGTGGGACATCTCTGCCTATGGAATGGACAGCTGTTTCAGGGACTGTGGGCTCCGCATTATTGTTTGTTTCTGTTTTCTTCACAACTCTTCCCTTCTCTGGGAGACTTTTAAGACTTTTGAGAACTTTTCAAGGGTTTTATTTTATTTATTTCCTCACATCTGGAAAGGGTCATGAAGCTGTCTGCTGATCCCAGAGGAAAAGAGAGCCAGAGAAAAAAAACAAAAAAAGAAACAGAGGAAAGAATGCCTTCCAGATGTTTTAATTCCTCTGGTGCTGGAACTAGCCAGAGAGGAATGAAAAAGTGTAACAGAACAGAGAACCCTGCATCCCTATGAGTGGGGTAAAGGAGGGGCAGTTACCTGGGGGTTGGAGGAGCAGTTACCTTTTGGGACAGTGGGGAGGGGGTGGTCTGAATTTCACACAGATCACAACAACATGGATTACATTGATAAAATACATGCAGAAAGACTGCGTGTGTGTGTGGGTGCATACACTTGTGTGTCTGCAACATGCATAATGGGGGTCTGAAAGGTTGAGTTTGAGTCCCTACCTATTGAATATTTGTTTTTCTTGCAGGATTTGCACATGCGTGTGTGTGTGTGTGTGCGTGTGTGTGTTGTGTGTATGTATTTGTGTGTCTGGAGACTCTTAAGGCATTCACCTCATAATAAAAATGTTCTTGAGATTATGCTGTGAATACAAATGTCAGTACAGGGTTCACAGTATGGTCTGTGTTCACTATGGTCTGTTTAGTACGGTCCATGTTCACATGTTCACTTTGTTCAGTACCGTCTGCGTTCACAATGGTCTGTGTTCACTATGGTCTCTGTTCAGTACGTTTTGTGTTCTTTGCGGTCCATGAATGCTGTACGTTGTGGTGGACTGGTAGTAAATCATTGATATTGGATAGATAGATAGATAGATAGATAGATAGATAGATAGATAGATAGATAGATAGATAGATAGATAGATAGATAGATAGATAGATAGATAGAGCTTCGATGTGTTGGGGTTGCTTCACTGTGCTGAGTGTAAATAGCATGTAGCTGAGAAAGGAATAGATAGAGTGTTTTTAATAGTCAGTTTTAACTTTCGTGGTGTATTTGTATGTGTGTGTGAAAGTTCTTGGGGGAATCCAGTCAGAACAGTCTGCATCTGATTACACATGGTGTGTGAATAGCCTGTTTTGTATTATGGGATATTGCCGCAGCGATGAAGCCTGGAATCTGAGCAAGAAGACTGTGTGTTGTGTGTTTGTGTGCGTGTGTGTGTGTGTGTGTTTGTAGACTGGTGACGGTGACCTCTTTCTGAGATCCCTATACTTCCATGCCATGCGTTCAACTCTCAAAGAGGGCATTATGGATGCTAGGAAGTTTTATGACCAACACTCACACACACACACACACACACACACACACACACACACACACACAGACATACTGATAAACTGTCAGCCTCTTGAACTCGCTCTAGTTCCAAACCCAGATATATCCATCAACTTTATGAGCAGGGTAGAGACACGTATTCTATCTCTCTATTCTAAACAGGGAGCGGAGTTCCCATTACAAGCCTCTACCTCATATGGAGGTAGAGCAGGACAGAAAGCCCCGAGTCCTCCACAGATCCTTGAGATCACAAGGGCTCCGTGGGTCTGTCGGCAGCCTGGTTCTGATGACACCCAGATGCACTGCATGGGGGAGAGGGATACCAAAAGTAGTTCTCCCTCCAGGAATGATAAACAAGCGGAGGAGCCGTTAGCTGTTCCTCTTTACCTCCCTCTGCAAATGGACGAGCCAATCAGAGTGCCCAAGGAATGCCCCCTCAAAGGGACGGTCCCTCCTGGATTGTCTGTCCTGGATTGTCCCTCTGGGACAGACGTTCCGGTTCGGGCTCTTGACTGATCTTGTCTTCTGGTGCCAAAGAGGATTTGTTTCCAATGGACTTTCCTGTTTTTGTCAATGTCAAACGCAGACAAAGCCAAGCAGCCATCAGCACAGGGCACAGATTGGTTCGGATTCATATCCTGCAATGGCAGTGATGGCTGTACCGCATGAGCTATTCATGGTGTCGTTATGTAGCACTTCTGTATAGTGGTGATGGACATTATACATATGTGTGTGGGTGTGTGGGAGTGTGTGTTGAGAATGTGGCACAGGTCTGGACGTGTGAGCAGGACTATTAAAGTCAGCAGAGCAAGGAAATCTGGCACTGTTTTCATGGGCCATGCCCATGGAACATCTCTCTCTCAAACACACACACACACCCCACACACGCACCCACAAACACACACTTTCAAGCAGTAGCTCTCTGTGAACCTGCCACAGAAACCACAGACATGTGTAACTCCTTCCAGAAAGAGTTTAAGAGACATTTTACACACACAAACACACACACACACACACAAAGCATAAGACAGAGGCGTTTTTGTTCCCATGTCTGGATTTTGTCTAGCACTTTGTGTCTGTTTCCTGGTCTGCTGACGTCATTTTATTGGTTTAAAGTTCCTGAACTCCAGAGTCATAGAGTGGCTTCATTGCTACAGCATGCCTGGTTCAACTCTCCAGCTAATGATCAGCTAACGATAAGCTAACACTAAGGTAACAATCAGCTAACGAACAGCTAACGATAAGCTAACACTAAGGTAACAATCAGCTAACGAGCAGCTAACGATAAGGTAACAATCAGCTAACAAACAGCTAACGATAAGCTAACACTAAGGTAACAATCAGCTAACGAACAGCTCCTTCATGAGCTGAATAGGCTGAGTTAGAATGGTGAACACTTTCAAAGGTGCCCATAAAGATGCCAACCTACAGAGTTTAGCTCCAACCCTGGATGTACTATACATTTTGGGTATATGCTGGGTTATAATGGTGTCATAACCGAAGCCGGGAGGAATATGCCCTGACCTTTTGGTTCTTCTAAGGATGTGGGCTTCTGCATTATGAAACATCTGAAGCTTAGTTAAAGCCAGCAGCCACTTGTAATCACGTCATACAGTAGTTATTAAGCTTCTCAGCATCACGTAAAGCTGACATAGGTCACATATGAGTTGCAGCAAATGATAATGTGCAGCTTTAGAGATTTGACTATGGGAAATGAGAAGCCAATAGTAAGGGTTACACCAGTATCCTTAACATCCTTAACATCCTTACTATAGCTTTAAGCTTCTGGTTGGGTAGAGAAACCATCAAAGTCTAGGATAAAATACACACACACACACAAACTTGTTTATCAGCCTGAAAAAGGTTGAAAATATTATAAGATGGTGCGAAATATGTACTTGTATATGTATGTATAATTTACATGATAGTAATAAAGTTCATTAATGAATTAACAAATATGTATATGGTGATAGAGCTACACACACTACAGAAAGCTGCTATTTATACTTTATTCTACAGTTTAATTTTGTGTGTGTTAATGGGAGACAACATGCAGTAGTAGATGAAGACAAGTGCTATGTGCTTACTCAGTGATTTACAGATGGAGTGTGGTCTGTATGAGACCAGCAACCTAAAATAGAGGTCTCACACACACACACACACACACACACACAGCAGCCACCACTACAAACACTCTCTACCCACAATGCGCTACCCAGAGTTACCACATTATACTACAGCATTTTACACCACACACACGCGAGAAAAAAATAGAAAGAGGGAAAGAGAGAGAGTGGGAAGGAGAGAGAGTGGGAGGGGAGGGAGAGACGGGCAGAGGGGAGGAGAGTGTCATTTTCATCAGCAACTTACTAAGGAGCCAAAAAATAAGGCATGTTTTGAATATGAAAGAGCAGAGCATGAGAGATGGCTGGGGGATAAGTGAAGATGGTTGACAGAAGGGCTTCAAAGGGAGGGGAAGAGAGAGATGAAGACGAAGAAGAAGAAGGGGGGGTGGGGGGTTTGTGGAGGCCGCGTCATGTTTTGATTACGGCTTCTGCTGGCCCTTGGTGACTTCCCCTCAGATCTCGGAAGTGCGTGTGGCTTTCGTCAGGCAAGCAGCCAATCGCAGGGCAGGAGGAGCCAGGTGCTTTCAAAAAGCATTTTATTGCTGACTCAGCTTTCACCAGCTTTTGAAATAGAAGTTGTGTCAGAGCCCAACGCCTTCTGGACATGTCTTGGTCAGAGTATGAAATACAGTGTATTCGCTTCAGCACTTGCCCCTTCACGGAGTCATTTAGTGAACATCACAGGGGCATTAAAGATGGAGTCTGAGATGGCTAACAAGGGTGACTTAGTGAGGTTGAGTTAATGAGAGTGATCACTCTCATTAACTCACCCTCACTAACTCACCCTCGTTAACTCGTGTTAACGAGGGTGAGTTAATGAGGGTGAGTTAGTGAGAGTGAGTTGGTGAGGGTGAGTTAATGAGGGTGAGTTAGTGAGATTGAGTTGGTGAGGGTGAGTTAATGAGGGTGAGTTAGTGAGAGTGAGTTGGTGAGGGTGAGTTAATGAGGGTGAGTTAGTGAGAGTGAGTTAATGAGGGCTTGTTAAAAACAGCACAGCATATAGTAACAGCATGACATTCTGGTAATGCCATCTTCATGACCTCACATTACCCATCCCATGAGCCTTTTCTTCCCCACAGTCAAGCACCATGCTTGCCTGATTGGCGAGTGTTAAATGGACAGCAGTTGATCACGTATGCAGGGCTATCATTGAGCTGTCAGTGCAGGCTATAATCCTGCGCACGGCCACAAGTCGTCCACTCGCAGACTCATGATTACAGAGCTAGGGGTTGATTGACAGGCTGAACTGTCTGGTTTTAACTTTAGTCTTTTTCTGCACCACTTTGATGGGTCTTCTGGTCTTCGTCTGCTCTGAATGTGACTGACAACTGTACCCTGTTCCTTCTGTTATGTTTATCTTTTGTCCATCTTTTGTGTTCTAAGGAGCTGTTTTCTATTTCTGTTTGTTTACATATTGACACTGTCTCTGTCTCTGTCTGTTTCTCTCTCTGTTTCTCTCTCTCTCCTCTCAATCACTCTCTCTCACACACACACACACACACCTACACACACACACAAAACAATGCTCAGTGTTTCTTGAACTCTGACTTGTGTCAGATAAAAGCAAGCTCCTAATTTGCCCTGTGGGACAGAATTGCTTTTCTGAGCAGTATGTGCACAGACCATTTTGTACAGACATTTCTGAACTCAGAAGGGCAACGTTTCATCATTGCATCGGGTGTCTGGACATGAGCCAGTCAGTCTAGGATGCTGACAGGGGGCTGTTGTCATGGAAATGCAACAAACAAGAACAGCCATATCAGTTCAAAAGCCTGACATAAGCTTATGATTAATTGCATTGACAGTTCAGTACTTGAATTCGTATGTAGTCTTGCTGTCGACTTCTGTACTGGACATATGTCCAGTAGACAGGGCATTCCTCTCCCCTCTCCCCTCTTCTCATCTTGTCTAGTTTAATTTTCTCTTGTCTCCTCTCTTCTCATGTTGTCTCATCTTGTCTCCTCCCTTTTCTGATCCACCCAGAATTCTTCTTCGTCCAAAAACGGCCGTAATGAGAGACTCGTTTTTTGGAGACGCCACTTAAATTGGCATACCACCTCAAACCCCTCTGCTCCTCAAACTCATGGCTTCACAGAAAGTTTAAAATTCCTTCCAAATAGGCGTTTATGTGTATTTGCACCAAAAATCGTCATAAACTTGCTCTGTATTACAGGGTCTGAACATGATGTTTGAGCTGTGTGATTTAAGAGTCGCTCTCTTTAATGCTGAGTTCACCAAGGGTGGTGCCATCTCAGCTTGTGTGAGTTTTTCTGTGGCCAACATCAAAACAGACATTTAAATGGTTTCTACTTTACGTTTGGGTTAAAGAGAAAGAAAAATTAAAAATGACTTGAAATGTTTATTGCAATAGGGAAGGCATGAAGCCTGCTGTGCTGTGCTGTAACCTGTTGGGAATGCCAGAACAGAATGGTGGGGGCCAGAATCACCCCCCCCCCCCCCCTCGGTGGTGGGAGTGGGGCCTGCAATCAATGTTGGTCGTATTTACTGTCGGGGGGGGGATTATGGTGTTCAGGATGGTGGTGTTTGGGATCATGGTGTTCAGGTTTATGCTTTTCAGGATATCTTGTGTTCAGGATGTCTGCGTTCAAGTTGGTTGTATTTGGGATGATTATTCCGTGGTCAGAATGCAATGAAATAGACCTGCTAATTCATGTAACTAATGTTACTGTTGATATTCAGCCAGTCAGTAGGTTATTCAGGTCAGAACTGTTGCATCTGGGAGTTCGTTCAGGAGGTGTAGTCTAGTCACCAGTATGACATTGTTGGAGTAGTGTAATGTAGTACAGTGTAGGGAGTCAGCAATTTTGCACTGTCAGAGACTCAGGCAGGTAACGACAGTTTAATGACAGAATAATGCATCATGCGAATATGAGTTCAGTGAAGACAGAAACTGCAGCAAAGTGAGTAGCATTGTGGGAGACTGAATCCACACACTCACTGGTGCTAAGGAAGAATTAGCATTAGTGTGTGTGTGTGTGTGTGTGTGTGTATGTATGTGTGTGTTTTAACCATTCCACTAGTCAGATTTTCCATTTCAGACAGCGACAGTTGTCTGTGTTTTGTTTTAGTGAGTGATAGATAAAGAGATGAATTACTTTGGAGTGGCTAGGGAAGAAAACAGGGAGTGAACACCCACACACACAGCTGGCAGTGTTGAAAGTGTACTGGATTGGGAATATTGAACAATGTCTTGTCTCAGAAGAAAATGTGGTGTGTGTGTAAAACACGAACTCTACAAGCAGTATGATTTTAGTATTTTTGGACTTTATTATTATTGTTGTTGTTATTGTTGTTGTTGTAGCTGCAGGAACATGTGTGTGTGTGTGTGTGTGGGTGTGTGTGCGCCCGCACATATGCAGGCTTTTATCTCGTCCACTTCCTGTTGTTTAGTGATAAAGAGCTCACTGTGAGTTTGGCTACTAGAGAGACTGAGAAAGAATGGATTATCTTGCTTTCCTTCTAAGCTTCCAGTGTGGTTTCTATCTCCTTCATTCTTATACTCATACACTCTCTTCCGCTCTTCTGTCTCTTCTGTCTCTGTTTTCTTCCCTTCCCTCCTGTGTACACTACGTTCACGTGACCCCGTAGTATGCTCTGCTTTTCTTACATACTGGAAACTGTACTGCATACTACTACAAGGACCAGTATGCAGTATCCAGTATATAGTGAGTGCAGTATGCCGTATGTAGTAGGCTATTTCGAACAGAGTCAGAGTGTGTGTGTGTGGGTGTGTAGGTGTGTAAATAGGAGGAATGTTAATCCTGATCTCTAAACTAAATTCACAAAATGCAGTCCCCATCTCCTGAGTATGTGTGCGTGTGTGTGTGTGTGTGTGCGTGTGTATGTGAGTGTGTGTAAGTCTGCCTTTCCATTTGTTTGTATGCACAGCTCTGTGAAAGTGAGCAGTATCATAATGAGTGCTTTTAGAATGACACCAATGTGATTTACAGATGCTGCTCACAGCATAAGCATAAAAAAACAGTAGTTTCAAACATATATAACACAATCAAACCTTTATAACACATAAAAACTCCTTTTCATGGTTGTGGATGCAGTGCAATCAGAGGACAGTACGTTCTCAGGGGGAGGGGTGGGGTTACATTAAAGACACGGGTGATGTAGAGGATGTTCCAGAAGGGATAACAGTAATTAAAAGTCATTGTCACTAAAACTGTTGTTGGATTAGGTTGGAGTTTGATTTCACACTTAATGGCCTCATTGAATAAAGCTCATTGTTTTGTGCTGAGTCTTAGCGCCGTGATTTTACAGTCACAGTCTGCCAGCTGTGTCGGGGTTCGTGGGTCGTGGTTGTTTTGATGTTGACTCCACAGTGTGTGTGTGTGTGTGTGTGTGTGTGTGTGTGTGTGTGTGTGTGTGTGTGTGCGTGTATTTGTGTGTGTGTGTCTGTGTGTGTGACTGTGTGTGCACACGTGTGAGTGTGTGTGTCTGTGTGTGTGTGCACATGATGCTTTTGTGGTAGCTCGCCTATCATTATGATTTGGCAATGAAAACCAGCTCTGTCTTTAATGTGGAAAGAAGGAGAGAGAGACCAAGTGAGAAAGAGAAAGAGGGGGTAAGGGGGAGATAGAGAGAGATGGAGAGAATGGAGAGACCAAGAGAAAAAGAAAAAGAGGGAGGGAGAGAGAGAGTGCTGCTGGACTTGCGGTGTGAGAGGAGGAGTGTATGTGTCTCTCCAGCGCTGTGTGTGTCTCTCCAGTGGTGTGTGTGTCTCTGCAGCGTTGTGTGTCTTTCCAGTGGTGTGTGTTTATCTCCAGTGCTGTGTGCAACTATCCAGCGTTGTATGTGTCTTTCCAGAGTTGTGTGTGTCTCTTCAGCATTGTGTGTGTTTTTCCAGCATTGTGTGTGTCTCAACAACATTGTGTGTGTCTCTCCAGCGTTGTGTGTGTGTCTCTCCAGTGGAGTGTGTGTCTCTCCAGTGGAGTGTGTGTGTCTCTCCAGTGGAGTGTGTGTCTCTCCGGCGTTGTGTGTGTGTCTCTCCAGTGGAGTGTGTATCTCTCCAGCGTTGTGTGTGTGTCTCTCCAGTGAAGTGTGTGTCTCTCCAGCGTTGTGTGTGTGTCTCTCCAGTGGAGTGTGTGTCTCTCCAGCGTTGTGTGTGTGTCTCTCCAGTGGAGTGTGTGTCTCTCCAGCATTGTGTGTGTGTCTCTCCAGCGTTGTGTGTCTGTCCAGTGGTGTGTGTGTCTCTCCAGTTGTGTGTGTGTCTCTCCAGCGTTGTGTGTGTCTCTCCAGTGGTGTGTGTGTCTCTCCAGTGGTGAGTGTGCTGGCACATCTGTGCCTATGATTGCGGAGAGACACACACACACACTGATCTACCTGTGCTCTGACCAGTGTGGTATTTGTAGAGGGAAATGCAGTGCTATGTAAATGTTGTCTCAGTGTTTTTACCTTCCCCTGGGCTTTTACTCTAAGAGGGTACACACACACACACACACACACACATGCACATACACACACACACACACACATGCACACATACCTATGGGGTGCCAACACAGGGCATTACAAAGTGAGACCCTTACCTGAGGTGCTCTTTGTGGTTTAGTGATCTCCCTCTGTGTATGCTTACTCTTGGAAGTCCTGCAACAGAAGAGATGGAAACTCTAGGAAGTGTGTGTGTGTGTGGTTGTGTGTGTGCGATTATGCTGATACATCTTACATAACAGCAAGCAGGCCAGATTCCCTTGTCTTTCCTTTTATCTCCAGTATAAAGGCTATGAGTGTTTAGATTATGATCAATTGTGAATGCTTGGCTATGAA
Source organism: Brachyhypopomus occidentalis (assembly GCA_020368025.1). Classification (NCBI taxonomy): domain Eukaryota; kingdom Metazoa; phylum Chordata; class Actinopteri; order Gymnotiformes; family Hypopomidae; genus Brachyhypopomus; species Brachyhypopomus occidentalis. Next base: position 56,043 of record JAGXOD010001388.1, read on the forward strand.
AAATAATGAACATTTAGATTATGAATGTTTAGGTGATGAACAGTAATTAATTGTTAGATAATGAACAGTTATGAATGCTTATGTTATGAATGGTTATGGATGGTTAGGAATGGCCTGGAGTCACGGGTGGTGTTTGAACTGTTCTCTTCATTCATTCATTCATCTTCATTCATTCGGGATCCAACGAAGCATCAAGTTTGCTTGCGCTGTTGGCAAGAACACACCTGAAAACGAATGCTGGGAAAACGTTTTTGTTTGTTTTCTGACCGTTTTGCTTGTTTTTTCTTGCCCTTTGGTTCACTGCACATACACCCGTTGCTCTGATCCCTGAGATACTGACGTCGTTGCGTTCAGAGCTCTGCGTTCAGCCCTACCTAATACCTAACGCGGAATGTTACGCAGCTGTGGACAAGGTTCAAGCCTTCTGGTATGGCCTGTTAATTACTTGTGGTAACACAGCGTGGCTGCAGCGAGCCACACTCTGGGGTTTTTCCCAATACCCACCTCGCCCCCGTCCTGCTGTGACCCATGGGCCCCCAGACCTGCCACAGACCCCTGGGTACTGGACCATGATGTACATCAAACTACATGACTGCAAAGATTTCAAAGAACTAAACTGGCTTCCTACCACAGGGGAATTAAAGAATCCCAGACTGGTAAGGAATTGCATATGTTATAACTGTGTTATTAACATATTTAATAGTGTATTATTACTGTGCCATTACTGTGTGATTACTGGCAGACTTATGCACAAATATCCACTGATGTATCATGAAAGTTTGTCGTGTATGTTTGTATTTGCGCTCAAGTGTGTGTTTGTATGTTTGCTCAAGTGTTTGTGTGCAGGAATACACAATTCATGTGTAATGTGAAGTTATATATATGTGATACTGTGCTTGTTACTACTTTGTAACAGCTTGTCCTGCTGAAATGATTCAGCAAAACTGCTACACAAGTCATAATTAGAACATGGGGTATGTGTGTAAGTGTGTGTGAGTGTATGTGGGTGGGGAGAGGTTAATCTACTGTGTACTGTATATGTGCATTTATGGATAAATACTTCCAGTGTGTGTATGTTTGTGTGGGTGTGTCAGTGTATCCACTCTGGTGTGTATAGCTATGTGGTCATTGGCGGCAGGTCCTGTGGTTTTAGATTGCTCCCATGGTCACTTGTTTGTTTTGTGTGTTTGGCAGTGTGTGTGCGTGTGAGTGTGTGATTGAGTGTTTGCTTGTACGTGTCTGTGTGTGTGTGTATGTGTCTGTGCGAGCGCTCACATGTCTATATATATATATATATCCATAAACCACAAGGACAGCTGGTTAGCCGTGATTGACAGTCGAGAGCTCAGTAAATGCTGAGTGTTTTGTCTTGGTTAAATTTAGTAATATACTCTGAATTTAACAAACGCTTAGTCAATTCTGAGAGGACACAAGAATGAGAGTAAAAGAGAGGGATAGAGAATTGTGGAAGGCAGAAGAAATAAAGCAAACATGAAAAATGAGATAGCAAAAGCAACAACTCCTCTGTTGAAAATACTGGCTTTGGATACGATTGGTGGTGGTGCAGGTGTGGGCCGGACAAGCTACAGACTGCAGACTCTCTCCACCAATAGAGCCTGCTGCAGCCAATCAGATTCACTTAAACAAGCACAGTTGCTGGCCCTTCTGAAGCTCGGGGCGACGAGCCCTTCTGAGGTATGGCCTTTTATTTTTTTTTGTGGAGCCGTTGTGTCTGACCAATGAGACGGCGTGATCATAGCTCTTCCAGCTCATTTAGGGTTTCTATGGTTTGGGCTATGAGCTTCCAGATGCGCAGCAATCAAATAGTTCCCCCTGTGGGATTCTGCTTCCAAATGGTGGTTCCAGTGCGGTGGCTGTCCAGCTGGAAGGACTGCACAGTGCTAGATGTTTTGGAACTCCATATTTACAGCTGAAATCACAGGCTTGCATACCAACTAGTTCCAGATTTTTGCACTGATGTCAGAACAGGCAATAAAAATTAATATGAAGACAGTCATAAGAAATACAATATGTCTTGTGATTTAGTGCAAATGTACTCGTTAAACGTACTGTTATAGATTTGCATGTTATCAGAAAGAGTGTAAATATTAATAGTATTGTCTGCTTGCGAGATCAGTGAAATGCATGGAAATGTAAGCACATGTAGCTTCCCTCTCTAAATGTAAGTGAATGACGGATACTGTGTCACAAAGATGGAAATAATGACATTCTTGAGGTGATGCCTAGGCAGTGTGTGTGTGTGTGAGTGCACACATTTAACAAACTAGAACTGGAGGTGATTGCCAGTTGGTGAAAGGCTATCAGTATGTGTGAGTTTGTGTGTGTGTTTGGCTGTGTGTGTTTGCGCATTTGTCAGTGTCAGATGAGTTGCTTTAAAAGCTTGACACAAAGCAGTCATTACCTGTGTGTGGTCTAGATACTTGAAACCTAAGAGAGAAGGCCAGAGACAGAGAGAGAGAGAGGGGAGAGTACTTGAAATGTTTTGATGGGTTGGTAACAGCAGCTCAGGTTATCCATCCCAGCGGCCTGACCAGCATTACCATCCACCCAGGTATACATGAGGCACGTGGCAACAGGTTCATTTAACAGTGCAGCAGGTAATTTTACACAGTTATGTCGTGTTCCCTCTTGTCCTGGTCTGTAGCCATACTTTGACACGCCTTGTGTGTGGAACTTTTGAATTTGACAATGTTCTGGGGTCAGAGTCACTGGTTCTTTAGAACTGGCTTATGTTTTTCATAGTTTTCATTTTGTGTGACTTTCTGAGTAGTGGGGGGAGGGAAGCATCTGACTGTTTCAGGATGTTGTGAGGGACTCAGAATGTGTGAGCTGTTCCTTTCCTGGATGGGGTTCTGAGAATGTCTGAATGGCTGAACCCAAGACAAGGGGCTTGGATTCTCTGCCTGGGGGTGTTACATGGACACAAAGTGATAAATCACAAGTAGAACAAACAAAAGCAAGGTGTCATAAAGTGTCAATTCAGCCTCTCTTCTATGGTAAGACCAGAGTACCTAAGGCCATGGCAGGCTGTTGCTCCTGAGAGCGAATGCGGTTTCTTTTTCTACTAGTGTGGTGCGAAGAATTAAGACCAGGAATTTGAGGTAGCAATGAATTCTCATCATGTCATGTGTCGTAATGTCACTAAACCACTTTAAACTATGTGTGTTTGACAAGATGGGTCCTTTAGAGCTTTTTGGACTGTATTTAGTGTTGCAGCCGGTCATTCATTCCTACAAATTCTTTTAAAAATTGGATTGGTCATTTCATTAGTATAAATAACAGAGTACCAAGTACTGAATTTTGATACTCCCATGGTTTTTTCCTTAATTAATTCCACCCAAGGAGTTTTTCCTTTCACTATTGCCTCCAGCTTGCTCATTAGCGATCTGGACCCAGACGTTAGTAAAACTGCTTTGTGACACACATCTTGTAAAAAGTGCCTTAAAAATACATCTGTGACTTTGGCATTTGGCTTTGTTTTGGGGTGTCATGTTGACCAGTTTTTAGCTGTTGTCTTGCAAGTTCTCACTGCCTGCCCTCGTCTCATTATATATCGCTCATGTCTCGTTTTCAGTTTCTCATGATGATGTCATGGCAGCGTTATGAACTCACGACTCCAATAAAACGAAGGCTGAACCGATGTCGGTGTAAACATAACATCGCAACTTGCATCTGTGTTTATTAGAGGCCTCTACAGTCTGTCAAGGACGCGATTTTCAAAATCTCCTGAGGTAGATTATACAATTACAAAGAACCGCTTTATACGTTTTTATAAATGTATAAAAACGCATTTACGGAGGTTCACCTGCGGGCCGTGTTGAGAAGGTTTTTGAATCTGTTTACGCCACTGAACTCAAAAGACTTTAGCAGGATCATTTAAATCAGGTGCTGAAAATTCGCCGTCTGCCTCAGATGAAAGTTCTTGTTGTACAGGACGACCTTGGGGCGCAACTGCTATCCTCATCATCATCATCATCTCTCTCTCCCTCTCTTTCTGCGAAAATGCTTATCCGCATCTGATTTCATTTTAAAACAATTTTGTCTGTGGCTGACAAACTCGTTTTTATGCGGTGGGCGAGTCACAGGCAACAGCAAACGTGATTTGTACAGATTTATTAATGCGGTCTGCAACAAACTGTTGCTTGTTGCATCGTGTTTTTATCTCACTCCAAAAAAACGCCATTAGAAGTGTGCGCACGAGAGCTGTACGCACGTGTGTTTAAATAAAACAAAGTTAGCGTATTTTTCTGCTAATGTTCCATATGCCTTGCTTTGATATAGGATCATAACGATGTCTGTCTCTGTCTTTCTGTCTCTCTCTTTTGCAGTGGATCCTGCGGATCTCCTGAAGATTTTAGATTTTCCCAGTTTGCCGGAGGGTGTAACGAAAACCACGGGCTTCTGCGCTCACAGGAGGGCAGCTAAGGGGCCAGACGTAGCGTACAGGGTGACCAAGAATGCGCAACTAAGCGCCCCTACCAAACAGCTCTACCCCTGTGAGTGGCACACACACACACACACGCACAAACACACACACACACGCACAAACACACACACACACACACACACACACACACACACACATTTTATAATTGGGATAGAGAAGAGAAAAGTAATTATTAGAAAAATAAAGAAATGTTTGTGTGATCATGCCTGAATCTGCTTGTATTTTTAATTTCACCACCACAGGGAAATTTTACAGTTTACACATGTGCTTAGGCCTACAGTACAGAGAAAAGGGAGTGAAAGGCAGACTATCTATCTATCTATCTATCTATCTATCTATCTATCTATCTATCTATCTATCTATCTATCTATCTATCTATCTATCTATCTGTCTATCTGTCTGTCTGTCTGTCTGTCTGTCTGCCTGTCTACCTCTCTACCTCTCTCTCTCTCTCTGTCTCTTTCTCTCTCTCCCTCTCTCCCTGGGGGATATGCATTAGTAGAAACACATTATTTCTACAGGTCCAGCTCTTCCCGAAATCTGATTTCTTTGTACGTGTATGTGTGTGTGTGCTCTAGTTCTAAAAGCTTCTTTATTGCTTAAAGCCCAACAGTAGAACACGGAGCCATAAAGAGTTGATCCAGACTCTCAATTTATCAGGAATGCTCTCAGGACAATCCCTAGAATTCCTAAGAGAGAGAGAGAGAGGGAGAGAGGGGTAGAGAGAGCAATAAAGAAAGCTTAGCTGTGTGTCTATGCTGTGTGTGTGTGCTCTGAGAGAAGAGCAGCCCTATGCTGTGGGTGCATGAGTATATAGCTACACTTATATGTTCCATAAGGAGATTGTGTGCATGTGTGTGCGTGCGTGTGTATGCGTGCGTGTGTATGCGTGTGTGTGGAGTTTTATGTCATTTTAGCACCTTTCGTTCTTTTCCTTCTTTTACTCAAGCATTTTCTTTATTTATGTCCTTTTCACATAAATACATGTTTTCTCTTACAGTACACACATGCATAGTCACACACACACACACATACACACTTGCACAGACACAAACATACAGATACACACACTACCGCAATGCTGTGTATGGGCTGACGTGTAATAGGGGTGAAGCTTATGGAAGGAGTGACTCAACATGGCTCCTTCTGTCTTCTTGTGCTTGCTGGATGAAAGAAAGAAGTGAGAGAGGGAGAGGGAGAGAGAGAGAGAGTGGGAGAGAGAGGGGGGAGAACAGGACTAAGAACATGTATGAATATAGACTCACACACACACACACACATACACGAACACTCACTCACACACATCAGACAGGAGAGAGGAGATTAGGTCTGCTGCTTGCTTTAGGCACTGATGGCCTTTTCAGAATCTCTCCAGGGTCCAGGGTGATGACCCATGGCCTGTGCCCTTTGACCTCTGTCATTCCTTTTCTGCACTTCTTACACCCAGATGTGCAAAAAGAGTGGAATGTGAAACACACACAAGGAGCACTCCCACAGAGGAACACTCCCATAGAGGAGCACTCCTACAGAGGAGCACTCCCATAGAGGAGCACTCCTACAGAGGAGCACTCCCATAGAGGAGCACTCCCACAGAGGAGCACTCCCATAGAGGAGCACTCCTACAGAGGAGCACACCACCACACACCACTCAGCGGTGACAGGGAGAGAGAGAGAGAAAGCTGAACAGGAGGACAGATGTTAAACCAGTGAGAAATCCAGACTCTCCACATGAGCCTGGGGAGCCTTCCACTCAGCCCTTTGTCTCTCTCTCTCTCTCTCTCTCTCTCTCTCTCTGATCTTTTTCTTTAAAATCATGATGTTGTCTATATTGTGGGATTATGTTGAGTAGCTGACATACACACACATACACACACACATGTGCCTGCAGACATGACGTGTTTGCAGTCGATCCATAAACAGTGTCCGACATCAGAGCCTCAGGCTCGCGTTTGTCTGCAGGGCAACTGGAAAACATACTTCCTCCTTGACTGGCCTGAAATTTCCCAGAGGTCTTAGTTCCATCTGCCTGGCAGGTGTGTGTGTGTGTTCAGACTATAGTCATATCTGATATTCTCTTCAAAGGCAGGTCGCTTCAATACAGTTCTCGGCTTACATTTATTCGTTTCCATTTTTTGTTTGACTTCCTCTTTTTCTGTTTCTTTCTTTCTTTCTTTCTTTCTTTCTTTCTTTCTTTCTCTTTTCTGTCTTTCTGTTTCACACACTCTCTCGCCAGCAGACATGCTAGGAGAAAATCCCTGCTTCTTTCATCCTTCATTTTCTCCGTTACTGCTGTGGAAACTGCCTCTAGATTGCTTATCATCACAAACACACACACACACACACAGAGAGTTTCCTTCTGCTGTTCCAGGAGTTCCATGCGGATCTTTCCTTTGAGTTTTGTGTGTTACACCAACTCCTCGTTCCTATGTCACCTCTGGCCTCTGAGGACTGACATCATAAACTTGAACCCAACCAACCAACGGCATCGTTTACAAATGACCGGAGTGTCTCCTTCTTTGAGATGCTAATGTTTCCACTTGTCTCCTCCCCTCTCCTCCCCTCTGCTCCCCTCCCCCTGCAGCATCCACGTTCCCTGAGGACTTCTCCATTCTGGCCACGGTACGGCCTAAGAAGGGCAGCCAGTCCTTCCTGCTGTCCGTCTACAACGAGCAGGGCATCCAGCAGCTAGGGCTGGAGGTGGGCCGCTCACCCGTCTTCCTCTACGAGGACCACCAGGGCAAGCCGGGGCCGGAGGACTACCCGCTCTTCAGAGGAGTGAACCTCGCCGACGGAAAGTATGACCCGTGCCCAAGCACGCACACGCGCGCACACACACACACACACACACACACACACATACACACATACACATACACACACACACAACACAACCACAGTACACACACACAATACACAAACACAACACACACACAGCACACGCACGCACACAATCCAACACACACAACACACACCACATGTGCTCACACACACACAACACACACCACATGTGCACACACACAGCACACAGATCACACGCACACACACACAACACATGCATGCACACGCACACATGCACACACACAGCATGCACGCACACAAATACAACACACGCACATACACACACACGCATACACAGTACTCACACACACATACACGCACGCACACGTATAGATGCTTGCATGAACACCTGCACAAACTGAATAATCAAGTCGAATCAACCCACACACACACCCACACACTCAGAGTTGGGGCTTTTTGTATCGGTTCGTTGCAGCGTTGCTGAGAGGAGGGTGTGTGACATTCCCTTCGGTCTGTGCAGCACAGATGTGGTTTTGCAAGCAACTTTCCCCAAAGTGTTCCAATTTATTAAGCATCTGGCTTGCGGGATCTCCCACGGTGAGCTTTCTTCTTCTCCCCTCTACATCATTCACTTTGTGTGTGTGTGTAGGTGGCACCGCGTGGCCATCAGTGTGCACAAGCAGAGCATTACGATGATCCTGGACTGCAAGAAGAAGACGAGCCGGCCCTTGGCGCGCAGCCTGCATCCCATCCTTGACAACCGCGGCATCGTGGTCTTTGGCACACGCATCCTCGATGAGGAGGTGTTCGAGGTACGACCCACCCACCCTCACGACCCCGTACCTCTGGGAGAGAGAGAGAGAGAGAAAGAAAGAGAGAGAGAGAGAGAGAGAGAGAGAAATGGTGGGGAATGATTTATAAGTTCCCAGACAAAGTGTTTGTGCACGTGTATGTACGTATGTGTGAGAGTGTGTGTGTGCGTGTGTGTGTGTGCATGGCAAGCTTCAGTAGGATGCTGTGAAAGGTTGTCTGCAAAGCCTCATGACTGCCAAATGCTCTAAGCAGCAGCCTGTACTTGTAGAGTGCAGGTGGGACATAGAGTGCAGGTGGGACAAGTGTGTGTGTGTTCTGTGTGCTGTTTAGCTCATAGTTGTTCATATGTAATACATACATTTGGCTTCCCTCTCCACTTCACCTGACACATTGTAAATGTGATTGCAATTTGTGGAGCACATGTGTGTGTGTGTTGGCTAGCTTAAAATAGAGGATTGTTAATGGAGATATTGAGAAAAAAGTGTGTGTGTGTGTTCTGATTACATCCTCCTCCTGTTTTTAAACATAAAAATCACACAAACATCACAGACACTATCACACACACACATCACACTCACTGACAGGTGTGTACAGGTAACCTTTTTAAAGTAATGTTTTGAGGTAGGTGAAGGTTTCTAATGGACCGTGGAGACATTCCAGTGCACACATGTGCTCCACCAGAGCTGTAGCATTGTAGCACCTGAGGGCGGCATGGTGGGGTAGTGGTTAGCACTGTTGCCTCACTGCTGGGCCTCACTGCTGGGATTGGCTCCAGCCCCCCCCGTGACCCTGACTAGCAGGAATAAGCGGTACGGTTAATGAATGAATAAAAGTACCAGTGATATTTTTCTCCTTGGCAACAATAAGATATAACAAGATAAGCTATAATAGGATCATAAACAGATTCTCAGGAAAAAGAATTTGATCATTGTAGACACATTTGCATGTGTGTGTGTGTGTGTGTTGCTGACACAAGCACATGACAGAGTGGGTGACCGTTCATTTCTTCATGCTGTTTCCAGTCTGCAGTGGCTGTTAAATTAAGTGCTGGTGTTCTTGGTTCAGCCAATGGGAAACAATTAAGGAGCTTTATACAAGCAGACTAAGCTTTCACACACACGCGCACACACACACATCCCTGGTTCGGGAGGCGGTTAGAAATATGGAGAAAAGGTGTTTTGTGTGGAAAATTCTGTTCACTGTGACATATTCCAGCTCTGAACCTCAGCCATGTATCATGACATCATGGGATGGGGGGTGGGGGGATTCCATTGCCCTCACATGCATCAAAGGCTGTGTGTGTGTGTGTGTGTGTTTCTTGTTCAGCTAGGAAAAAGCCCTTAAGACACATCAGCAGCCTTCTTAGACTATTACACAGTTTGGAGTTGTTCCAGAGTGTTATTCACACCAATCTGGTGCGTTCTCCATCCTGTAGAAGAAGAAAGGGCTTTCTGTACTGCAGTAGGAAATCAGTGCATGGCAGATGTTCGGCACGTGATCAACTGTTGGCAAGCTTTATTTTCAAATTCTTTTCTTCAATACAGCCACAGTGTAGCCAATCAGTGCCGATTATCCGAATAATTTTTAAGTCAGGCAGCCAATAAGCTGGAGGAAGGCTCAGGTGTTCCAATCAGAGGAGTGAACACAGTACTCCATTAGCATGTAGCTAAATGTTTGCTTGTCCCCTGCCATGGGCCCCAGTGTCTCCGCGTTTATCTTCTGTCATGTTAGACTTTGTAAACGCTAATTATTTTCCATCTGCGTGCCATTAGGTGGCGCTGTGCCTGCCCACACATAATTTCCTACTCATTAAGGGCTGCGAGTTAGCTTGCTAACCAGCGTGCATCTCAACAGTGTAAATATATGTACCATATACCAGTTAGCTAAAGCACATAAGCGCTCGCCGGTTAACGGTGTCTAGTGTTGGCAGATATGCTATAATAGCTGTTTTCTACAGTATTAGAGTTGGGTATGTATGTGTAACTAATTTTCAGGGAAAATATTGTGTGTGTGTGTGTGTGTGTGTGTAAGGAAAGGATTAAGAGCTAGGCTGACTTCGGTAACTGTTTGCTTGTCCTCTGCCATGGGCCCCAGTGTCTCCGCGTTTATCTTCTGTCATGTTAGACTTTGTAAACGCTAATTATTTTCCATCTGCGTGCCATTAGGTGGCGCTGTGCCTGCCCACACATAATTTCCTACTCATTAAGGGCTGCGAGTTAGCTTGCTAACCAGCGTGCATCTCAACAGTGTAAATATATGTACCATATACCAGTTAGCTAAAGCACATAAGCGCTCGCCGGTTAACGGTGTCTAGTGTTGGCAGATATGCTATAATAGCTGTTTTCTACAGTATTAGAGTTGGGTATGTATGTGTAACTAATTTTCAGGGAAAATATTGTGTGTGTGTGTGTGTGTGTGTGTAAGGAAAGGATTAAGAGCTAGGCTGACTTCGGTAACTGTTTGCTTGTCCTCTGCCATGGGCCCCAGTGTCTCCGCGTTTATCTTCTGTCATGTTAGACTTGTAAACGATAATTATTTTCCATCTGCGTGCCATTAGGTGGCGCTGTGCCTGCCCACACATAATTTCCTCCTCATTAAGGGCTGCGAGTTGGCTTGCTAACCAGCGTGTTTTCTTGTGTGTGTCTCGGAGTACATGCCAAGTACACACGTGTAACATAACCCCCCGAAACCCCGCGGATCATGGACACGCACGGGTGAGTGGCAGAAAAGAAGGGGTGGATGGATGGAAAGAGAGATGGATGGATTTTCTGCGGAGGAAGAAGGGAGTTGGAATAACTCAGGACAGATGTCCACAATTACCCAGAAATCTTGGAGTGAGCCTTCAGTCTCCCACCCTCCTTTCTTTTCACTCAGCAAAATGCAAAGTTAAGCATTCCCATAATGCATTTCTGTCCAGTTGCAGCTGACAGCTCTGCAGACAGGGAGTAGAGCTAACCTCTGAAGACCCACAATCCCCTGCTGTGGAGGGAGAGTGAGAGAGGTTCTGTGCAGGCTTGTTGCATCTGGCAGATTGTTTAAGGTCACCAGACACCACGTGTGTGTATATGTGTGTGTGTGTGCGCTGACATACTGCTACTGGGCTAAGAGAAGTGCGGTTTGGCTTTTTGGTCTTGAGAATGCCCAGACGTTTGCCCTGGTGTGTGTGAGCCTGTCTGCACGTGCGAGTGTGCCTGTCCCTGCATCCCCCCTGTGTATAACTTTAGAGGGTAAGCATTAACTCAGGATGTCTATGTGGCTAAGTTTAAGCCTGCTCTTGTGTGCATGTATGTGTGTGTGTGTGAGCGTGTGTATACGTGGGAGAGAGAGAGATAGAGAGAAAGATGAGGGAAGCGTCCTCTTGGCTTGTTGACACCTTCCCTGCAGCAGCTTCGTTCTTATCTGCCCCCTAGTGGCCAAAGTGGAACTGCATTCTTCAGAGTCTCAGTTGCGTCTTAAGTCTGGGTGGGAAAGTTGGTGTATTGTGAAGTTCTGGATTGGGTTATTGGGATGTTTGGCCATGTGTGCATGGTGATTTGGCAGTGTGTGTGTGTGTGTGTGTGTGTGTGTGGTGACACAGCTGCTGATGTCGTTACTGTTGCCGAGAGTTAGAAGCATTGGCTGGTGTGATGTTGAAATTTTTGAAACGCTGAAATGCTGACATCTGTTATTCTCTCTCTCTTTCTCTTTCTCTCCTGCTCAGTTCCTCCTCTTCTTCCCTTTCTGTTCTTTCATTCTTTTTGTCCTTCTGCCACCTCTGTGGGTCTTGTGTGTCTATGCTGGTATGGGATTGTGGATGTGTGTGGGTGTGTGTGGTTGTGTTACACTCCAACAGTGCACACTACAGTATACATACTGCACATATAACACTGAGGAAGACTCAGCTCATCAGTGCTTAATAGCTTGATAATACTGTTCAAATAGTATATATGTGATATATGATATACTGCGAATAGTTTGATTCAGGTAGTATGTTGTTTGAAAAGACCGCAAATATTACTACACACACACACACACACATGCAAGTGCATACACACCAGGGCCATAGCTACCATAGAACGCAGTCAAACAAGTAAAACAAAACCAGAAAGGTGTAAGCTGACCTGCTGTGTGTGTGTTGCACTATTGCCTGGGAGAAAGCACAGCACAAGGGCATCTAAGTGGGCTTATTGGTAATGTAGTCCCACTGAGTGTAGCCGCGCCTACCTGCCAACTGTTTCTCCTGAGGAGCTGGGGTCCTTTGGCTGAGCTGGTGTAGCTCCTGGCGACAGAGACAGCTGGCCAGTACAGTGCCTGCTGGTCCCGGGGAGGGAAATTTAGGGTTTGTTTTTGCATTTTTTTTTTTTAAGCTAAAAAAGGGAAATAACCACACACACACACACACACACACACACACACACACACCCTCTCACACACACACAAACACACACACTCACACACACACTCACACACACATACACACACACACCACACTAAAGGATGTTATGGGTGTTTGGGGCTCTGTTTTATGGTCATTACATCGAAGGAAAAGTTGACGTCTTTGAGCGCTTCAGTGTGTGGATGCGTGTGTGTGTGTGTGTGCATGCATACGTGTGGCCTCGTGTGTGTGTGTGTGTGTGTGTATGTGTGCTTTTTAATGGTTTCCTGTGGTTGTGTTTTTACCACTGTCAAGTTACTGGCGTAAAGTGAACAGTTACTTTATGAGTTTGTTTGATTGTATGAAGGCAGCTCATTTCCATTCATCATGTGTGTGTGTGTGTGTGTGTGTGTGTGTGTGTGTGTATGCAGATGCATATGTGTGCTTGCATGTGGTAAGTTCCATCATATGGCAAACTGATGTATTGTCATTTCCAGATATTACACACACACACACACATAGTATGTAAGCATGCAATTAACTGTTTGCCATGTTTGTTTGTACGATGACCTCTGGAAGAATTCTCCTGCTAAGAGATGCAAACCTCATGAACTCTAGTTTGTCATACAAACACACACACACACACACACACACACACACACAAATACAGACAATCACACAGACACATTCACACAGACACACACGCACACTTAGAATTCTAGAACTTTGGTTCTGTTCTAGAACTAATTTTAAATGAGTAAATTAGAAATTTTCCCAGTTTTTTTCTTCCACTGTCAAAGCAATTTTTGTCTCCATTCTCATCATTGGCTTGCTCATGAGGGGTCTAAGCCTGGATTCCTTTAAGGCTCCTTTGAGACTATCTGTTGTTGAACGTGCTCTATAAATTAAACTTGGATAAAAATTTAATTGAACAGAATGTTACAAACTCTCTTGGAGTTATGTGTTCTATGTCTCTTCAGACCCCACTCTCCACTCTGCCTAGAGAACCTCCTGTTCCTTCTCTCTCTCTCTCTCTCTCTCTCTCTCTCTCTCTCTCTCTGTCTCTCCCTAACTCTCACTCCCTCTGTCTTTCCCTCTCTCCCTCTTTTCTCTCAAATCCTCTCTCTCCCTAACTCTCTCTTTCTCTTTCTCCTTTTCTATTTCTCTGTCTATGTCTCATCCATTCTCTTAGTGACTCTTGTAAATCTTCTCCATCAGATAATGTCTATGTGTGTGTATGTGTGGGTGTCTGTGTATGTATTATGTATGTATGTATATACTGGTCTGTTCATGCCTGAATCTCAAACACATGCCTGCAATCCATCTTCTCGGTGAGTTTAAACTCACTCTCTCATGCTGTGCACGCCTGTGTTTGAGTGGGAACATTCCCAAATCAGCATGCAAGAATCTCTGTGTGTGTGTGTGGAGGCTGTGTGTGTGCTTGTGCATGTGCGTGTTTGTGAGGCAGATTAGTAAATTGTTAGTGTATGTTAACGAGGAATTTCACAAGAGTCAGTAGTTTGAAGACAGGGTTGCAGTGTATACATTACATGTCTGTTCTGTGAGTGAGAGGGAGGCATGTGTGTGTGAATGTGTGTGTTTGTGAATGTGTGTGTGTGTGTGTATGTTGTGTGATTAATAGGAATAAAGAGCTGGTTAGGTCCAGTTGGTGGAGATGAACCACAGCTGCTGGTCTTCCTGTGAAAGCTGTAGTGTGTGTTTATAATTGCCCGTTCATGTTAAATAGAAATGAAGTCGACTGTCTGATTAGATGTTCCTGGCACTCAATTTCTTGTCTCTGAGTCACCTCTCCTCCCTGATCCTTTATGGAGTATATGTGTGTGCATGTGTATGTGTGTTTTTTCTCAGCTTCTCTGCAGATGTCTTATCCTTTTATTTATTTATTAAGTCACTGGGGTGTTATTTATGCAAGTCCTCATGTCAGTTTTATGGAGTGTGTCACTGTGATTCAGCTGTGTGCAGAGATCACCCCATTGTCGCCTCTTTGTTTGTTTACGTTTCCAAAGCGCCATGTCACTTCTTGTTTCCAGAGGAAGTCGTATTTGGTATTAACGTGGATAAGAGCTTTGCCAGCATCCCTCACCCCTTCTGGACTTCCAGGTCACGATGGCGCGTAATACACACTTCTGGAAGCTCTCTGATTCTCAAGGGTCTCAAATCCACACAGTTCTGTCCCTGTTGTGAGGACCTAATTGAGACATGGGGACTGCCACCTTTGATTGTGTTTTATTTCCACACCGTGTCACCGTGTCTGTCTGAGGTGTGTGAGAACTGGGTGGCTTTTGCAGATTAACAGGACAGTAACCAATGGTCAGAAAGTTTCCTCAGTTTTATTCTGTTTATTGCCCGCCCAGTGGTTCTGATTGATTGCTTATTGCATGTGGTCGTGGTGTGTTGAGAGAAATCTGATTGGCTGTTGAAGACATATATATATATATATATATATATATATATATATATATATATATTTTTTTTTTTTTTTTCTCCGATGTGCTTAAAAACTTGTGGGAGTTAGTTTTCCTATACACTGAACATATTTTGCTATATGCATATTTTATGGTTTTGATGCACGTCGTCAGTCCTTCTGCTGTAGTTTGTCCTTTGTGGTGTCACGTTTGGGGGCCATTGGCATACTGTCTCTCTGTTATGCAGTCTGGATGGTTGTGCTCTTCGGGTGGAGTTGTGCGGGTGAATAAACACCACGGCGACTTATTGGTGCTTTGCTTTGTCTTTCTGCAGGGTGATATTCAGCAGCTAATGATTGTAGCAGACCACCGTGCTGCCTATGACTACTGTGAACATTATAGCCCAGACTGTGAGGTTCCCGCACAGGATCTGCCACAGAACCAGGACCCCAACACCGATGAATATGTGAGTCTTTTTTCCACGTAGCACTTTAACACCAACAAACCAACTGTTTTTAATAGTCTTCTAAACATCCAAAGTGTATGTGTGTGTTGACATACAGTCAATATCTAAACATCAAGGAATGTGAATGCCCTTTTTACAGAACAAAAACAGGCAAATAGTACACCCTCAGTGTACTTACGGTGTATGTCAGTGTCCTTTACAGATAAGATGTAAATACAAATATCAACAGTGTTCTTTTGCAGATCTGTAAACATTGTTGCATATGTGTGTGTTTGTTTCGGACAACATCTACATTTTTCAGTGTCCAAACATTTATAAATGCGTGGGTGTTCTTCTGTTGGAGTCTCTAAACACCAACTACTGCTCCCTGCCAGTGTCTAAGTGGATCTGGGCACATGTGGGCACATGGGATGTGATGGGAATAAAGAATGTGCAGAAATCTGCTTCAAATGCACCACCTGGAATGAAGACAGATTAAACATGCACGACAGAGATCTGTCCAAACGTGTGTGTGTGTCTCTGTGTGTGTGTGTGTGTTTAAACTTCTTAATTCTCCCTGGTTCCTCCACTCTTCTGGCTAAGAGGAAACGCTCCAGCTGGAAGCAGTCTGTTTAGAGTATTTTTTTCCAAACAAAAAAGAAGACTCCATGCTTTTCCCAGTGAGAGAGAGTTGGGGGGGGGGGGGGTGCTGGACACATGTCTAAGCATGCAGAAATAGAATAGAATGAATGTACTCCCGCTTCTGCACCACACATCCCTCTTTTAACGTCACCCTTAGGAAAGAGCACAGATTAGTTTCAAAGCAGCAATCAGTTCTAGTCTTCAGTGTGTGCTTCAACGCAGTCTGCAAGCCTTGCTAATTTTCTCCAGTTCCAGCACATGCTGAGAATGCTGACCTGTCTGTCTGTCGGTCTCCCTTCAGTGCGTGTCTCCCCTGTCCTTCTGCTACGTTAAGACAAACGCCAACAAAGTGACCCTAGAACAGTGCTAGAGAGAGAGACATACAGAGAGAGAGAGAGAGACAGGGAGAGATAGAGGAGCAGAGGAAATGAAAAAGACTAAACAAGCCCAGAGTCTAAACTGAAATACTGAAATGACTATAGCTGTGTATAGCTGCGCGTGTGTTTATATTAGCGGTCGCTCTTTCCCTAGTTCCTTCAATCCCTCCCTAGCTGCTGTACTGTGGCTTGCGCACATTCTTTTACAGCTTGGCTCCTTTCAGGGGCTCGTTAAAGATGTTCTAATGCGCAGGCCAGACGCCTCCAGGCACAACGCGTTTCCCCCTCACACGCTCCGGAGAGCTGCCGTTCAAGCATGAGTTTAAGTGGTTCAACATTGCCCTGTGTTTGGGGTCAAGGAAGGGGGCCCAGTGCTGACCTCTCTATGACCTCTGGAATCGGTGGCACCGGATCTGTCAGCATGGGCAGAAAAGTCGTGCAGCAAGGCAGAAAAACGCCTCTGGCCTCCAAACACCTCAGGCCCCCTATGTCTTAAGTATCTCCGCTTTGTTGCTTCTTAAGCGTCCAGTGTCTTGGGAGCGTTTAAACTAACCAATGCACCAAAATCCAACAGCTCGACCTAGAGAGATCAGCTCAGCACAGCTGGCTTTAATATTGAGATGCTAAGCCTTGTCTGGATCAGGTGCGGCAGATTAAGGCTGTTTCTCAACCATGCAAGGTGGCTGACCTCCGCCCCTCGAGTTGAGCATATGTACATGAAACTGCTCATTGCGGTGGGTCAGCAACAACGAGATGCAGAAACCACTGGCCAAAAAGAGCAACATGCTCTTGAATACACTAGACCGCATCACGAGGTGTTACAACAACAGAAAAGTATAGGATACTGTTGAAGCTATAGTTCACAGTGTTAAACACTTTCTTTGCTCTCGCAGAACACAGAAGATGACACCTACTACTACGAGTACCCGTATTATGAGGACATGGACTCGGAGAAGGCAGAGGGGGTGTCACCCACCACTGAGGTCACAGAGGTTGACACCGACGATGCCACTGACACCAGGGTAACAAAGTCACTCAGTCAGCCCCTCCCCCTAGAGCTTTCTCTAACCCCTCCCCCTAGAGCTTCCTCTAGCCACTGCCCCTAGAGCATCGACTAGCCCCTACAAAGAGGTTCTTCCTGTGCTCTTTAAAAAAACCTAGGGATGTGTTTTATAGGATATGATAGGGAACAATAATGACGTTGTGTGTTTAATGGACTTTTGGCTGTAACCCTTGTCCCTTGTGCTAATTTTGAATGCAATGCAATGCAGAGTTGAAAAATTCCTATAACTATAATTCACAATTCATATATACATTTTGGCAGATATTTTAGATGATCAGAAATCATACAAATCCCAAAAGCTTTACAGAGCTTTACAGAAATTTACAGGATTTTACAGACTGATGTCAAATTCCCCAGAGTTGATTTTGTTGTACAGCAAAGTAAAACATAACGATAAACTTACAGTTCAACCTTAAAACTGGTCATCCAGGTTTTTGCTGTTTTGATGGTATGTACGGCTTCAGATACCTTCATGTAATGGTTAAGAAATACCCAATATTCATCCACCAATATAACAGGTATCAGGGCCTCTGAACACCTGACACTGTGCTTGGCTGTTCTCCCTAAATTCCCAAATGCTTCATTGCAGGGAGTTTATTTTAACTTGGGGTAATATCTGCCAATCCTATCAGCCAAATGATATATCAGTCAGGCCCTAGTCCGTATTAATACATACAAGTAGAAATGTTACTATTTTGTTGAATCTCTCACATGAAGTTGGGAGCCTTTGAGTGTTCTGTATTCCATGTGATGGATACACTCCCTCTGTCGTTTTACACCAATAAAGGAAACCATCACCACAATCATTGGTGGAGCAGGAACGTCCTCGTCCTCTTCTTCTTCTTCATCATCCTCCTCCAGCAGCAGTAGAAGTGGCAGTGTCACCACGGGAACTAGTGAGGACTCGTATGATGGCTACGATGGCTACGGGACCGGCTACGACACAGAGACTTACTACGACGAGTCGACGGCCTTGCCCGACTCCTCACGTACGGTCACAATCACAGGCACTGGCGGGGTGGGTGAGGTGGACCTGAGTCTGGGCGGCAACATGGACCTGAATCTGGGTGGAGACATGGAGAAGCACATCATGACGTCTGTGGGAGGTGGTGGTGGAGGGCGGGTGTACACCACCACCGTGATACGCAATGG
Organism: Brachyhypopomus occidentalis; assembly: GCA_020368025.1. Classification (NCBI taxonomy): domain Eukaryota; kingdom Metazoa; phylum Chordata; class Actinopteri; order Gymnotiformes; family Hypopomidae; genus Brachyhypopomus; species Brachyhypopomus occidentalis. Next base: position 74,582 of record JAGXOD010001388.1, read on the forward strand.
CACCACCAGCTCTGGGTCAGGGTCTTCCTCTGGATCCAGCTCTACCGTGAGGATTACCTCCAGCTCTGGATCGGGGTCCAGTTCCAGCTCTGGATCGGGATCCAGTTCCAGCTCCACAAGTTCTGGTTCCAGTTCGAGTTCCAGTTCAGGATCTAGCACCAGTTCTGGTTCCAGTTCTAGCTCAAGTTCGGTGAGTTGCTGTAATCAAGAGTTAATAGGCACACAGAGCAACAGTTCTCAGTCCTCAGAAATTACCATTGGTTTATTATTCATTTATTTATATAGTTAATGTCATTATTGCTCACAATTTATAGCTCATGTTTCTGTGTGTGTGTTTGTGTGTGTGTAGGTGGGCGGTTATGATAATCAGTATGGTGAGAACTATGACCAGAACTATGGAGAGGAATATGGCGAGAACTACAATGAGGAGCACTACACTGTCGGAGGAGGTGGCGGCGGCGGCGGCGGCAGCAGTACTGTATCTGTAGGGGGCGGGTCCGTATCTGTAGGGGGCGGATCTGTATCTGTAGGGGGCGGATCCGTCTCGGTCGGTGGTGGATCTGTTTCAGTGGGAGGCGGCTCGGTCTCTGTGAGTGGTTCGGCAGGAGTGGGCGGTGGATCTTCAAGTGCTGGGGCCAGTGCAGGGGCAGGGTCTGTCGCCACGGGAGCAGGACAGGGAGGAGTCATCGGTGAGGCAGAATACACTGACCTGGATGGATTCAAGGAGGAGTCTATCACGGATTACACAGACTCTGAACTGGACAAGATGTACGATTACTATGATGAGAATGAAGAGAAGATCCTGCCCGCTCAGACTGACAGCTATATTGGCCAGGTATTCATTGCCTCACAGTATAAAGTTTCCTCTTACACCACAAGCTATACAACTGTTAAGAATGCATTGTGTAAACTTTACAGTACAGTGTAACCTCCAAATAAAACAACACGATAAAAGAATGCAGAATGAGGTGTTGTAAACTGTACAATCTGACTCTTTGGAAAGGTTCAATGTTGTGTGTGTATTTGGGTGTATTTTAAGCTTTAGTGTGTCTGTGTTTGCAGGTGGATGGATCTAGAGGAGAGAAGGGACAGAAGGGAGAGCCAGCTGTCATTGAACCGGTGTGGCTGTGTGCGTGTGTGTGTGTGTTTGTGTGTGTGTGTGTGTGTGGGTGTGCATGTGTGTGTGTGAGTGTATGTCTGTGTGTGTGTGTGTGTGTATGCGTCCGTGTTTGTCTGCTTTCCTTCTAACACACTGTGCTGTGCACATACACATGAAGCAAACTGAATCTGTACTGGAGGAAGATAAACAGCTTCATGACTGTAATGTCACCCAAAAACATCCAAAGAGATAGATGGAGGGAGCGAAGGATAGAAAGAAGGAAATAGAGTGAGAGAGAGAGGAAGGAGGGAGGGAGATAAAGAGATAATGTCTGGTTAGATTCAGCAGCAAAGACTTTGCCAATTCCAATTTCTTCATTCATTCATTCAATCACTTACTAATTTGTTATTTTTCATTTGTTTTATTCATTCCCACACTCTGTAGTAATCAGCTTCATGGGGTGGGTGGGGTCAGGGTTCATGGTGGGGGTGAAGTGAAGGGCTCCATTTGGGGTTGTCGGTTCTGGGGGGGGTTGTCAGTGCAGCCTTTGCTCAATTCCGCTAGCTCCCAAAGCTCAAACACCCAACACATGCAGATGGACTCTCAGTCCCAAGAATCAATCACCGAAAGCTCTGTTCAGACAATATCAATCAATCACATCCAGTGGAAACCTCTCTTCTCCTTCTTCAGCTTAACAACATCCTTTTTCCCACACTGCCTTCCATTACTCTCTCTCCCCTCTTTTTTCCTTGCTCTGTCTCACACACACAAACACACACGCACACAAACACACACACACACACACACACACACACACAGGTTTTGTGTTTCTTTGCTGCTTTTCTGATGTTTCACACAATCAGTGTCTACACCAAAGTGTAGAGATGAAGTTTATAGTTACATATATGTAACACATAGGGAACTTAAACACACATATACACATACACCACACACAAACACACACACACCCACACACACAAAAAGTGAAAGAGAAATAGGAACACACAAGTGGGCTTTTCACATCACACAGATTACACTATTGGTATTATTATATATTAGAGAATGAGGAAGAGAGGGATAGAGAGAGAGAGAAGGAGAGAGAGCTCTAGAATCACTAAACCATATGCTGGTTGTGGTCCTGTGAGGACTGTGCAGGTTTGGATGAGGTAGGTGGTCTGGCCTGAAATATTCGCTCCTGTCTCTGTCTCCATGTGTCCATACATACACACACACCCACACTCCTATCTCTGTCTTAGTGTGTCCACACACACACACTCCTGTCTCTGTCGCCGTGTGTGCAGGCCACAGGTCTCAGGGCAGACCGGGACACAGTGTACGAGTGATGATATTACGAATCACAGAACCACAGATCTCGTGTCTGTCTCACGCGCCCCGTGTCACTGGACTCTCGAGATTTTGCAGTTGTGGCTGGGAGACTTTGAGAAGTTATGAGGCCACTAATAGAACTTCTGCCCAGACTGCAGTGTTCTTTAACTTATCTGTGTGGTTTTTCAATTTTGGCTTCATAAACTCCAGGAAGGCTCAGTGGTAAAGGCATGAAGTCATTAGCTCATTACTGATTCATTTATCTTTCTCCCTCTCCCTCTCTCATTCAGGGCATGCTGGTGGAGGGACCTCCTGGTCCTGAGGGTCCAAGTGTAAGCTTGTAGTTTATTAATTTTATTGTGTGTGTGTGTGTGTGTGTGTGTGTGTGTGTGTGTGTGCGTTTGGTAGCAAAATTCTTTAATCACGCACATGCACAGACTTTCATTCCTAATGCAGTGTGAAATTACTTATCTTCAACATAAAATGTTAATTAGAAAGGAAAACTGTGATTAAACATTAGCATGCCAAAGCCAACTAAATAAGCATGGAAATAAAATGCTAGCCTCTTCTCTTCCTCACACACACACACTAGGTGCTGTGTTTGGCTTGGCAGCATCAACTTTGGTCAATCAAGTGCACATTCACACACACACACACTCAAAAGTTTGCACACATATGTACATACACATACACACACAAACACACACATGTGATATTGTTTATGCTTCATGTTGTTGTATGTCATGCTGGATCTGCTAGAGCTGATCTCCACAAGCTTCTTGGCTTAGATTTATGTTGTTGACATCACTTGGACCCACACAGATACTTCTGTGGTTTGTTGGTTCCTTATGTATATGTGTGTGATCGTGTCTCATTATGTATTTGTAGGGGCTTCCCGGTCCGCCGGGTTCGACAGGACCCCCGGGAGGTTCTGGAGAGCCTGGTGAGAGGGTGAGTCACAGTTTCATTCACAGTTTCATTCACAAATATGAAGTCTGATGTCACGAAAGTCCTGACGTCCTGACGTCGTGTTTTCTGTCAGTGGACTCTTCTGTTTCACTGTGATCACATTCCAGATTCATGCCTAGATGCTCTGTTGCACTGCAAATAAAATGCTGCTTTACTCCATTACCCAGACTCCTTTGCTCCACTTAGGGTCCTCCTGGTCGCCCCGGCCTTCCTGGTGCTGATGGACTGCCAGGACCCCCAGGAACTGTGCTGATGCTGCCTGTATGTAAACTATTCCTTCTCCATCAAGACTGACAGGTCTGGTCTGGACATGTTTGTATGTGTGTGGAACCACGTTATCCTCCTTGCTGAAGAACGCCAGACGGATTATAGATCAGCACCTTGGTGTCTCACACCACGGACGGAAGGGCAGGCTGGAACAGCTGCTGCAAGGCCCCCTGCTTCCCCACAGACATTTAGGCGAGTGGGTGACTGTTCACCCCCCCCCCCCCTAGTGGTTACATGGTAGAAATACCAGGCTTTGCTCAAGAGACGTAGAGGAGGAATGTTGGGGAAATGCATTACCTCCCTCAGACACACCCCTCCCTCTAATGCTCCCCTCACTCTAATGCGTCCCATTAGGCTCCTCCGTCTCATATGCCCCTCCCTCGGCTAAGCTCATCCCTCTAACACGCCGCTCTACTTTGGCTCTCCTGCCAATATATTCCTCCATTTAGCCGCATCAAGTTAGCTGCTTTGACGGACATAAAGTCTGTTCTGTAGTTCTCCCAGCCGCAGCCGCGGAGCACACCGGAAATGGGGATGTGGCGCAGAGACTGCACTTTCGGAAAACGTTTTGTGACAGGAGCAGTGGCCATTCAGAACGCTCGAGAACCTCGAGATGTTGGGAGGTTCTCCAAGGAGACCGCTGCATTCGTAGAAAGCTACGACAGCGAGTCGCTAATGCTAGCACTTCTCGACCATGTTTGCTACAGCTTATGTCATATATATTTGCAGTGCTAAAAATCAAACTGAAGACTGTTGTGCACCGCACTGGCTATACTGAGTACATCGGTTAGCCTGTGGCAGCCCAGAGGCTTCAATTAAACCAACAGTCCATTAAATTACAGCCTGTTAAACCTACAGTCACTTAAGCCTTCAGCATGTACTTGTCAAAAGAGTACTGTAGACTTGCACTAAGCTATTTTGGCCACCAGATGGCAGCACTGACAAAGATTCACATGCATAGTTTTGCGCACACAAGAAATTCAGTTCAGTAGTTATGAATTCAAAATATGTGAGACTTATTTTATAAACCTTGTAATTCTTTATTATCACTAATAATGTTTTTTTAGTAGTGTTTCTATTCTGGGTGTTTGTCTCTTTCTCTATGTAGTTCCGGATGAGCTCAGGGGGAGACTCTGGCCACAAAGGACCAGCAGTTTCTGCCCAAGAGGCCCAGATGCAGGCCATAATGCAGCAAGCCAGGGTAACACACTCACACACACACGCATGCATGTACAGGCACACACACACACACACACACACACACACACGCATGCATGTACAGGCACACACACACACACACACACGCATGCATGTACAGGCACACACACACGCACGCATGTACAGGTACACACACATACACACACATACACACACACACACTCACACATACACTCACTCTTAATAATGTGGACTGCTCCACTGGTACCTTGGTCAGAAATTATGAGGTTCGAATGTCCAGAGCTTTTTTGGGTCTTTGAGATTCTACTGTTACACACTTGAACACCCAAATGTAATGTATTACATTGTGTGGCTTAACGTCACACACACTAAACACACTAAACTATTTCTTATTATCTCATAGCTGGCAATGAGAGGCCCAACTGGTCCTATGGGCTTAACAGGCCGACCAGGGCCTCTGGTAAGTTTGATATCTCCCTCTGTCTCCCTCTGTTTCCTTCTCTCTCTCTCTCTCTCTCTCTCTCTCTCTGTCTCTCTCTCTTCTCTCCCTCTCTCTCCTCTTAGAACATATCAGGTTTCGTTGGTTTACACTGTCCTTCATTTTGACTTAGGGTCCTCCTGGTGTTTCTGGACTTAAGGGAGAATCCGGAGAGCAGGGGCCTCAGGTAGGGACTACATTTCCCATAATTCTCACTTGTCTCTCAGTCGCTTCTCTCTCCTACCTGCAGTTATAATCCTACGTTACCCATCATCATTAATATGTTATCCTCAACACACTATGCATTCCATGAGGTACAGAACCAAAAATTATTTATTCACATGTTATTTATGGTCTTACATATGTGTACTTTAGTTTTATATGTGTGTGTGTGTTTTTGTGTGTGTGTTTGTGTGTGTGTGTGTGTGTGTTATTTCCATACAGGGTCCTCGTGGTCCACTGGGCTCTGCTGGCCCTCCTGGAAAGCCTGGAAGAAGAGTGAGTGTGTTTGCTTTTGGAAATCAGTGTTCTTAGTTTACACACATGTACTTTGCTCATTAAATATTAGCATGCAAGTGAGATTGACTGTTAAGATAAAATAGCCTTTTATTATCCCACATGGGGAAATTGTAGTGTAACAGCAGTTTACAGAAACAGAAGAAAAAAAAGTATAAAAGTATAAAGATTACAAGGTATTTGCATGTTTGTACATATATATTAAAAGTAAAAAAATATAAAACAGTATTTAAATGGAAATATTGAAGTTCCTTCAGAATATTGCACAACATTACAGAAATTTACAACAGTATTTATAGGGTAATATTGCAGTTCTACAGAACTGCACAGTTCTTACAGAAATATTATTGCACAGATTTACAGAAATATACAGAAGTATAAACATTGTTTATATAGTAAAAAAACAATGAATTATAGTTAAGGTAATTAGTTATGTTTGGGGCAGTGCTGGTTGTATAGCCTGACAGCAGAAGGAAGAAAAGAGCTACGATTATGTTGATTATGTTTATGCCAATTGTGAGTTAATGAGCTTGTTTAAAAGGTTATGAGAAGGATTATTTATTAATTAATCATGAAGCTGGTCAAACTCAGGAATCTTTCAGAGCCTCAGGGGTTTAAGTCCTTTGCCTCATCAGTTAATCTCATGCAGGGTTTATAAAGGCTCTTAAAGAGTTCATGAATGGTTAATGAGGGGCTCATTAAGGGCTTATGAAGAGCTCATAAAGGTCTTGGCAATTTGCTAAAGGACCCCACTGAACTCTGCAATGCTTATATATATAGTGCAGAAATATTGATCTAATTTATATTAATATTTAATATGTTTATTCTGAAAGATATTGTGGACAATTTTCAGGATAGCAGTGATAATTGATTGAAGCTTTAATATAATCATAGTTTGTGGTTAAGATGGTGTTCAAACCCTAATTTGTGTTACTGAAAATAAAATGATTTTGGAATAAGTGTGTAAGTTACACTGGCTGTTGTATTAATTGTCTGCAGATTGTCTGCAACATGCGTTTATGTGTTTGGTTGGGTGTGTGTGTGTGTTTGGTTAGGTTGTGTTTAATGTTTCACTTATGTGTTCAGGGTCGTGCTGGAGCTGATGGAGCTAGAGGAATGCCAGGACAACCTGGACCAAAGGTACCACACACATACACACACACACACATACACACACATGCACACACAAACGCATGCACCCACACACACACACGTGCACATGGCAGCCAGTCCTAGTCCAGTGATGGCATCATACACGTTTGCCAGTGGTAAAACAGTACATGTGTGCCAGTGGTAAACAGTACACATGCACCAGTGGTAAACAGTGCACGTGCGCCAGTGGTGAAACAGTACATGTGTGCCAGTGGTAAACAGTACACATGCACCAGTGGTAAACAGTACACGTCCGCCAGTGGTAAACAGTACATGTGTGCCAGTGGTGAAACAGTACATGTGTGCCAGTGGTAAACAGTACACATGCACGAGTGGTAAATATAACACACTGGACATGAACTTGTACATGTACACACATACACATTTATGTGCGCGCAAACACACACACACGCACGCAGGATACAAGCACACAAGTGTGTGCACAAAACTGCATAGGCACACATGGACAAACCACTAAGCCCTGTGACACCTGCTAACCCCCCCCAAACACACACACACACCTCTCCCTGTATACATCTCTATGTGAGGATATGAGGAGCCCTGGCTGTGTATCCCACAGGTCAGATTCGCTGGCTCTGTTAATTGCAGCCTCGTTGAATCTTCAGATTACAGCATTTCCAGTGGCTGAGACACATCCCACCCACTATCTGCCCACACGTTCATGTGTGTATGTATGTGTTTCACAGGGAGATAGAGGTTTTGATGGTCTGGCTGGATTACCAGGTGAAAAAGGACACAGGGTAAGCATCAAGAAATTTATTAGCCCCCTTCTGATGGAGCTATGAAGCTTTATAACAACCACCGATCCTGTAGTGGCTATTCCTTTTGCCATTTATGGGTTTATGTCTAAGCCCTCAGAATAGAATGATGCCAAGTGGTGTGTGTGTGTGTGTGTGTGTGTGTGTGTGTTAGGGTGAGTCAGGACCTCAGGGACCTCTGGGACCTCCAGGAGAAGATGGAGAAAGAGTGAGATCTTCTTCCTCCTTTCTTTTCTTCCATTATATATTCCATTCATTGTTGTCACTCTGGCTCATAATGATGTCATTTCCTGTGTACCAGGGAGATGACGGTGAAGTCGGACCTAGGGGCCTGCCCGGTGAACCGGTGAGTTTCAATACCCAGTACCATGGTGTCCTTCCTGATCTGTGTTACTTCACATATCAACTGAATGATTACTAGATAAGTGCAGGCTGTTCCATTATCACCATGTTATTTACATGTTATAAAGGATTCTGACCTTTAATGTGTAAACGTCTGGAAGGACATAATATAGATGATGGACACAAGGAAGGAGAAAAACCTGTTTTGGAGAAAGTGTAATGTATAGTTTATTAAGGCTAAGGAAAGCTTATAGCTTATAGTTGGTAAGGTGTTGAGAAGTTGGTTAAGGTGCTGAAGTTGTGAGAAGTTTCGTGATATTAAAAAGTATGTTCAGAGCACGAGAATGATGTAAGGCTTGGTTGTGTATGTGTGTGTGTGTGTGCATTCTGCGCTAACTGGAATACAAATTTTTAGATCGCAAAGAGCTCCCACTAACAACAAAATATGCCTTTTTGAAATAACAGAAATTCCCACAGGATGTGCGCATGAAAAAAGTAAATAAAGAAACTAAAGAATAGGTTGCAGATATGAATAGGTGCCAACAGTACTTCGCTTATTTGATATCAAAGCTTTCGAACCAATCTGGATAGACCCAGGATATACACGTGTTAGGTTTTCTGTTGTCAGTGGCAGCAGCGAAACAAGAAAGAGAAAGAGAGAGAGAAAAGGTGAAAGACAGGAATAGGTCTCAAATCAGTCATCTGCACTAATCTGTTCATTACATAAGATCAAAACGAGCCAACAAGTCTGGGGCACTCCACCCTTAGGATGAAGGGGTTGGGGAGAGAGTGAATGGTGGAGCGGTCATGCAGGAGATTGTAAGGGTGGAGAAGTGGGAGGAAGGGGGAGAGAGAGGAGGTGCAAGAAGACATTAAATGTGGATGTAAAACTGTGATTCTCAATATTGTCCACTAGAGGGAACCCCATCCACAATTTCCAGTGTTCGGGAGGGTGAGTGAAAGACAGAAGGAAAGTAGGTTATGGGGTTACAGTAGCAAACAGATCCAATACTTGATATTTGAAATTTTGTTAGGAGACAATATCAGGAATAAAAGTTTAATTAATCACAAATGCGTGGTTGCATGTGAATAATTTACATAAAGCATTAAGTTCTTGTAAAGAAATGTGCAGGTGATTGTTATGCAGGAAGAAATGTGCTGAATAAATCTATATTTAACTAAAGAGATGCTAACACAGACATACTGATCAGAGCATTTGTTGTAGTGTGGTGGTAGTACACACATATAAAAGCTTTTCAATTGGACAGAAACACACTACGATGATGATAATGAGAGGAGAGATTTTATCTTGTCTGTCTTCCTTTTCAGCCACCTACCTACTCTATCCCTCTCTCTTCCCCATTCATCTCTGTCTCACTCTCTCTTTCTCACTCTTCCTCACTCTCTCCTTTTGCTTTTTCTTGTCAGGGGCCTCGTGGCTTGTTGGGACCTAAGGGACCACAGGGTGCTCCTGGTTCTCCCGTAAGTCTCCACCTTGTTCACACAGTAAATGCTTTGATCCAAAAATTCAAATTTGTTCAATTCTGGTTACAATCCTGTTTATTCTGTAGATAATATAAACAATCATTCCTTCTTTAGGGTGTCACAGGAATGGATGGCCATCCTGGTCCCAAAGGAAACATTGTGAGTTACACACACATCTGCGCACGCACGCACACACACACACACACACAAGCAGCACATAGCCATTTTCGTTCTGTAACAGGTTGATAAAACTGCAGCAGGATTTCTAAAATTAACATGCCTGCACACTATCACCGTATTTCCATCTCTCATCCAGCCTCTCTCTCTCTCTCTCTCTCTCTGCTCTTCTGGTCTGTCTGACTCTCTCTCTCTCTTTATGCTCCTCTGATCTGTCTCTCTCTCTGCTCCAATCTGTCTTTCTCTTTCTGCTCGTCTGGTCTGTCTCTCTCTCTTCTCCTCTGATCTGTCTCTCTCTCTGCTCCATTCTGTCTTTCTCTTTCTGCTCCTCTGGTCTGTCTCTCTCTCTTCTCCTCTGATCTGTCTCTCTCTCTGCTCCTCTGGTCTCTCTCTCTCTCTTCTCCTCTGATTTGTCTCTCTCTCTGCTCCTGTCATCAATCTCTCTCTCTCTGCTCCTCTGATCTGTCTCTTTCTGCTACACTGATCTGTCTCTCTTTCTGCTCCTCTGGCCTGTCTTTCTCTTTGGTCCAATAATATGTCATTCTCTCTTTCTGTGTCCCTGTTTTACACACACACACACTTGTTCCAATGGTGGGAACAAGGTTGAGCTGTATTCACACACACACACACACACACACACACACACACACACACACACACACACACACACACACACACACACTGCATGCTTTCTCATTCTGGTCAAACACAAACACTGATGCTGACAGCCCACATTTCGGTACTGTCAAAGAAAGATTCTGCTAATGAGACTCTGTGTGTCTCTCAGAATGAGAATGTGTGTATGTGTGTGTGCAGTGTGTGTGTGAGTATGTGTGTGTGCAGTGTGTGTGTGAGTATGTGACAGAAAAAGACAAATTTGTAGAGGATATAATACGATAACCTCAAGGCTTCATATTACCACATAAAGGATGTACAGTATTTCTTCTTTACAGGTTTTCATTGGTCATTGCTCAGGATGTTGTTTATTTTTTGTGTTTGTTTTTAGTAGAATTGGTTGTTGATGCTCTGTTTCCTTCTCACAGGGACCTCAGGGTGAACCCGGCCCACCTGGACAACAAGGAAACCCTGGTGCTCAGGTAAGGACAAGGCCATGTATTTTAAATAAATCCCTCCCACAATGGACACTCCCCACCTGGAATCCCACTATGTACATTCATTAAGTAGAAACAGCCTTGGTGCAACCCAGCCATGATGCGAGAAGGCGGGTTCACCTGTACACCTGCAGAACAAGATGGCTGTAGAGAGATAGGTTCACTTGATTTGCTATGGACGTCCACTGTCAGTAGGACGAACCGAGCTACCTCACCGGGGCAGACGAGCGTGTGTTGTAACAGACATCCCGCTGGATGCTCGAGAACGACCCTGACGTCTGATTTCAAGGGCGCTAATGTAACACTCTCTGACTCTGCTGGCTGCTCCAGTATCCTGTAGTTTATCAGTGCCAGAGCAGGATTTGACAGACGCTACTAGCGCCAATAGCGGTAGAGCACGTTGGTGAGAACCAATCAGATTCTGCTGCACTCGATTGCACTGCAAAAGTGCATCGGTTCAGGAGAAAAGTGTTGAGGCTTTTAAACAGCGCAGTACAGATAAGCTTAGTTAATGCTGACCTCTTCACACAGGGACTCCCTGGGCCGCAAGGAGCCATTGGACCCCCAGGAGACAAGGTAATATGTGTGTGTGTGTGTGTGTGTGTGTGTGTGTGTGTGTATATGTGTGTGTTTGTGTTCATCCTTGGTGAGACAGAATTACTGTATGTGTGTGTGTGTGTGTTCGTGTTCATCCTTGGTGAGACAGAATTACTGTGTGTGTGTGTACGTGACTGAATACACCTGTGCGGGGTTGTTCTCTGCAGGGTCCGACAGGAAAGCCAGGGTTGCCAGGCATGCCAGGAGCTGATGGGCCTCCAGTGAGTTTAAGGACACACACACACACACACACACAAATGAACAGTCATAAATGTGGACACAAACACATGCACAGATGGACATAGATGGGCAAACATCAGTGCGAATACACACCTGTGCACACACACACACACACATAAATAGATTGCTCCGGGCTTGTGAAACAGGTGTTTCCCAGTGCAGCAGGTGGAGAGATGAAGATGGCAGATGACAGAATGACAAAAGCACCTGTGACACAGCAGACAGAGAGAAAGAGAAATAAAGAATGAAAGGGAGAGAGACAGAGACAAAACAAAACCGAATTAAATTAGATGTTTATCTTCTTCAGACTGTTGCATAGTATAGTGATGAATCTATTCTTCTCACGGTTCAAAACATAATGCACTGATGAAGTTTTAATATATGTTATATATAATCCATATTTTACTTACTTTTCTATATACTTACATACTTGTTTGTAACCCTGATTATGACTTTTTAATCCGTGAATACCCCCCCCACACACACACACAGGGACATCCAGGAAAGGAGGGTCCAGCTGGTGAGAAAGGAAACATGGTAAGACCTGCTTTCTGAAAAAGTCTTTTCTGTGTTTAGAAGATCTTCAATCTAATGACTATATAATCCTAAACCCATCCATGATGGTGTAATCCTTTAGTCATTGTCTTTGCATAATCACGCATTCCTCTGCCTGTCCCAGGGACCACCTGGAGCCCAGGGCCCCATTGGCTATCCCGGAACCAGAGGTGTGAAGGTAAGGAATTACATCTCAACCAATCATGAATCAACACAACATAACTCAGCTCCACACAAACCACCTCAACCCTGCTCAAATCAATATAACTCACTACAAACCACCCCAGCCCAGCTCAAATGAACATAACTGACCCATCTCAGCCCAGCTGAGCTCAAATTTTACAACTCAGCTTGTATTCAAATCTAGTTCTTCCTGATCCTTTTTTTCAATTTTCAACTTTTGGCATTATACACTTGAACACCGTGAACTTAATAAATTAGGTTGATATGAAATGTCACTAGTCTGTGTATATAGATGTGTGCTGAACCACATATTGCTGCATGCCAAAGACAGCATTTTACATCCAGTGCCTAAGCTGGAATGTATTTGAATGTTACCCGGACCTTTTCCAGAGTAAAACCAGTTTGAGGTTCAGTCAGGTCAGATCTCTCGGTCTGTGCTCTAAGATGGATGTCTCATAGGTCAGTCACGTGGGTTCAGAGCAGAATGTGGTAGGGAGTTTGTGTCGTTGTGTCTAAAGGCAGAGTGTGTGTGTGTGTGTGTGTATACAGGGGTATGGGTCATATGATTAAAACCGTAGAGTTTTGGGTTGAGTGATTACAAGTGTGTTTTTGGGTTGCAGGGTATGAAATGTTTGTGTGTGTTTTTGAGGCTGGGTGATTAGAAGCAGGGCCTACAGTGTGACGCGTTTCCCCTTGGTGTATGTGTGGCTATGTGTGTGTGTGTGTGTGTGTGCTATGTAATCTTGTCATCTCGCTCACTCCAGGGTGCTGATGGAGTTCGTGGACTGAAAGGAAACAAGGGTGAAAAGGTACTGTTAATCTTACTGTTTGTCTCTCAGCTTTCTGTCTGTCTGTCATGTTTCTATCTGCCTGTATGTCTGCCAGTCTGTCTGCCTGTATGTCTGCCAGTCTCTTTCTGTATGTCTGTGTGTATGTCTATTCATCTGTATGTCTCTCTGTCTGACTCGCATGTCTGTCTGTGTGCCGGTCTCTGTTTATGTCTCTGACCATTTTTCAGTTTGTTGAACCGTCTCTCTGTTACATTAACAATCATAAGTGAGCGAGCATAAAAACTCCCTCATTAAAAACATTGTTTTTTATTCATTATAAAGTCATAGCCACCCAGAGTGTCAGCGAATTACACCTGGCCTCCACAAATAACCGTTTCCATGGAGACAGGTCCTGTCCAAATGTGCCTTTTTGTGTGTGTGTGTGTTTCTGGAGATTGTATGTGTTTCTTCCGTGCCTGCTGTGTTGATCTGATATCAAGACAGACACATGTTGCACTGTGAAGCACACCTCCCAAAATGCATTGCTCACCTTTTGGGGCTAACTGGCTGAAACATGGAACCTTTAGAATCGGCAAACACTTTCCAAACCCTTATGAACTTCCCCCAGTAAAGAGCATAATTTTCTCTCCCTTAAAACTAATTTTCTCCTTGTCTTCTGCTCTCCTGATATCCCACTCTTTGCCTTTTCTCTCTCTCCCTTGTTACCTCTCTCTTCCTCCCTCGCCCTTTCCCAGGGAGAAGATGGCTTCCCTGGATTTAAAGGCGACATGGGAATCAAGGGTGACAGGGTAAGATCCTGTTTCCTTGGTTGTTTATTTTTGATGCCTTGCTGTTGCTGTCCCCCCCACTGGCTACCGGGGCCCCGTTGTGAGGAGCAGCACATCGTCATCAGGGCTCCATTGTGAGGGGCAGCACGTTGTTATTGGTGCCCCGTCTGAGGATCTGCACGTTGCTGCACTCATCTGGTGCCCGTCTGCCTCACTCAGCTCCCAGTGCTCCTTTATAGCGTCTCCATTATGCTAGACATATATGTTAGATATATATGTCACTAAAGTATATGCTGCTTGAAATGTCTTCATTTGTGACTCGTGCTCTTGTGCCTCAGTCCAGTTGTCTTACCCAGGAGCCCCAGCTGTTGCCACTCTCACTTACTGTTGCCCCACGGGCAACCTGACCCATCTGGTCTGGGCGACTAACAGACACATGCATCTGGTCTTGTTTGGTTTGTATGTTAGAGCGATGTCCGCGGTGATCCAGTATTGTGTACCACTGACACGCAATTGAGAGCACTTAAGCCACACAACAACTCATCAAGGCATCCCAGTTCATGTTATGGACTTTCTTGAAAAGAATCATCTGAGGACATAAAAAAACATGAGACCTTCCAAAACCCAAAATGTCTCTACTCCAAATACTTTTTAGTTATGAATTTTTCAGAGCTTGGTCCTCTGATTGAATTTAATCACTTTTGGAATACTTTGAATGTGTATTCAAAGCCTCACCAAATTGCCTATTTTTCATGGCACTGGATTGAAATATGTACCGATCATCTTACCCTAAGGATATTTTGCAACATGTATTCAGCTAATTTTTTGTTTCAGAAGGTTTTAAATTAATCAAATTCAAAAACATGAATAATTTAGCCAAAGAAAGAATATTTCAATTCCAAAAACAAGTCTCAACTAGAATTCTCTTTCATACAACCAAATTGTGTTTCTGTGTAGTATTACTATAGTTAATCTAGTATTACTAGTATTAGGTGCAGCAGTTGAAAACCACCGATCAGGCAAATACAGCAGCATCACAGCTGAAAAACCCACACATTTTAAATGTTTTTCCCCAAAAAAGGTTTATTTCAGTTTACTTGAAACTTTGCTATGGGAAAGTTTATATTTAGTTTATAATAGTTATATTTATTGTTAATATTTAAGAATAATTTTAAGAATTGTTTGAAGAATATATTACTCCATCATTGAGATAACTGTTGGAAAATGCAGTTTTTCACTCACTCAAAACCACAAAATGTAATATTAATTTCATTAATTAATTTAATTTATTAAAGTGGAAGGTTAATAGAAGGTTAATAGAAGTTTTCACCTGATTGTTTTGGTCAAGAAAATCCAAGACATGAACAACACACACACACACACACACACACACACACATATACACACACACACACACACACACACACACACACACACACACACACACACACACACACACACATATATACACACACACAGACACACATCCTAGTTCTATAGGGATGCAACATTTAAACAACCTGATCGATTTGATGGATATCTGTAGTGTTGGACATTCTCTTTTCTGAGAACAGCGACACACACACACACACACACACACAAACAAATCCTTCTGGCTCCTTGTTTGAGTGGGCAACACTCCAGATACACACACACACACACACACACACCCATACACTCTCACACACAAAACACACATATATGTATATTATACCTTGCAGCATCAATTACTGCTGATATGACAACTTTCTCTGCCAAATTCTATAAACACAGCCAAAAAAAAAGTGGAGTGAGTGGCAGAGTGGCACATATGCGCACACACACACACACACACACACACACACACACACACACACAGGTTTAACTCTGATGGTTGGAAACGTGGGTCTTGGGTCTTTACTGAAAATGTAACACTACCCATAATCCCCCACTTCAAAGAAAGAATGAAAGAGATCGAGCGCTCTCTGTCTGACATTGACATATCAGCTTGAGCAGGGATTTGTGGGAAATTACATACATGACTAACTGGAATTGTGATCTGTGTTTGTGTGTGTGTGTGTGTGTGTGTCCGTCTGTGCACGTGTATGTGTAGGGTGAGCTCGGACCTGCTGGACCCAGAGGTGAGGATGGACCCGAGGGACCGAAAGGCAGATCCGGTCTTCCTGGAGACTCTGGGCCCCTTGGATCATCAGGAGAGAAGGTGTGTGTGTGTGTGTGTGCATACCTGTGTGTTTGTGTGCATGTGCAAACACTTCACTTTGCTTAATCAGCAAGAAGTCTCTTGAGAAAATGGACCTGTTTTATTCATTCATTCATTTATTCATGTTTTTGTTTGTTTATTTTAGGGCAAGCTTGGTGTTCCAGGGTTGCCAGGTTATCCTGGAAGACAAGGACCAAAGGTAAATATACACCCAGTTGTCTAAAATGTATGTACAGTTTAGATTTTTAAATGTGTGTGTGTCATGAACTTTCTGATCAAAGTTAATTGGATTTTACCCATAATGCTGTCTGCTGTCAGCATTCAACTTGACCATGACCCAGAATCCCCTGCTGTAACAGCACTTTCTTCTCCTCCTCACCTCTCTCTCTCTCTCTCTCTCTCTCTCTCTCTCTCTCTCTCTCTCTCTCTCTCTCTCTCTCTCTCCCTTTCTCCTTTCCCTCTCTGTGTCTATCGTGTCTCTCTCTCCCTCTCTCTGTCCGTCTCCCACAGGGTTCTCAAGGATTCCAAGGATTCCCAGGAGCCAATGGAGAGAAGGGCACAAGGGTATGACAGACAGATGAAAGCTCCACCCCATTCCACTGCCCAGCGGTTTCACTCCGCCCACTCTTTCATCTAGACCACACACCCAATGAGCTGTCAGATTTCAAACACAGCAGTACAAGCTGAGAATTCTATCACAGCCAACTTGAATCCCGATTGCAACTGTCAATCAAAACCTTCTTTATGGAATATATGTATATATCTGCTGTGCCGCTGCAAAATACCCAATATATCATATGGTAATATGCAGCTCATTGCTAGTCTTTGGCTCAATAAAACTATGGACCATATTTCCAGTGACCTTTTTGCACAATACGTCTGAGAGACAAACCGGATTTTCACATTAACAAGACAGGGGTGTGGCTGTTCCTCTGGGAAGAGAAGGGCGTGGCTGTTCCTCTGTGAAGAGAGGGGCGTGGCCATTCCTCTGTGGGGCCCTTCAGTCTTCGATGGCTCGAGCTTCTAATTCTGATTGGCCGTATTGACATGGACGTTGGCCATAAGGGCTCACGCCCACCCGCCTGCGCATTAAGCTGCTTATCATCTCAGACGTGCACACACACACATACACATGCACACACACTCACCCACTCGCTTTGTTCATTGCTCGGTGTAAGCCTTTGTACAGCCACTACCCTGCTCATTAATATTCACGGTTTGTTTTCTTTTGGACTACATTTCTGAATGCTTTTTTGTTTTCAGCTTAATCACAATCTTTTCTCGCGCTGAATAAACACCATATGTCTTGGCGTACATTTTGGGAGGGAAGAAAGGAGCAAATGAAATCTAATTAACTCTGGCGTGCACTCATTTCTAATAGCTAAAGCCAGCGCTAACAAAAAGTACCACAGAAAATAGCCAAGCCCACTCAGGCCAGTTTTCTGTTCTGTGCTTTATACGTTATAAACATTTCAGTCCTGTAGTTTAGAACAAAAGAGCCTGACAGTGAAAGTTATTGTTACGTTACTGTTTAAAAGACAAATACTTTCACTATTGCACCAAGAGGCAAGAGATCTGAACCAGTCCTCATTTTAACCTCAGAAGAAGTAGAACTAGACACTTCATGCAGTGATGTTAGATACAATGCATTGTATGCAACTACAACACAACTGGGTTTTTGATGACTGGGCGGGAAAGTAGAGAGCATTCCTACTGGATAGTTATTTGATGTAATTTGGGCAGACCAATCCCAAGTGTTTGCTAGTGGAGCATCACTAGTGGGTGGTGAATAGGTTTGTAGCTGTAGAACTGACTGACTCACTGAATAGCCAACAGGAATGTTCTAAGCAGCCATTCACATGGGCAGCTAACCAGCAGATGATGGAAAATGTACAAAAATTAAAAACTCTTTCTCTCTAACCCGCTTTCTCTCTCTCTGTCTCTCTGTGTTTTAGGGAACATCTGGAAAATCTGGCCCCCGTGGACAGCGAGGACCTACTGTAAGATACTTACTGAAATCAGCAGACAGAAAACTATAAATATCTAAATATATTTATATATAAATTTTAATTTTAAATATATTTATATATAAATGTATATACTCCTCAGTAATCACCATGTTTCTCTGTCCCTGTAGGGTCCTCGCGGGGAGAGGGGACCCAGGGGCCCCACAGGGAAAGCAGGACCCAAGGTGATTTCCTGTTCCAGTAGTTGAGAAAGTTGGGAATGCTCATGTTGGGAATGTTAATGTTATTGCGTGTGTGTGTTACATGTGTATGTGTATGTGTGTTAATGGATTTTCCAAGTGTGAATTGAGGCTTTTACAGTTGTTTACTAAAGATGAAGCATCTAAAATATGTAATGCACTGGTTCCAATACACAATGTGCCATCTCACATATTTGCTTCTTTAACTCTGCCCACTTCCTATTTCCTGCTCCTCTGACCCAACTCCACAGGGCAACTCAGGAAGTGATGGACCCCCAGGACCTCCTGGTGAAAGGGTATGAATCAGCGATATCAATGTTATTCTTAGTGTTGACAATTGATCAGTGATCGATAATGTGTAATGGACATGTGTGTGTCTGCTTGTGTACTGCAGGGTCTGACTGGACCTCAGGGACCAACTGGATTCCCAGGACCTAAGGGTCCTCCTGTGAGTGAAATTAGCAATACAAATTACAGACGTTTTTACACAATCTAATCTTAATCTAATCTAATCTGTGCCTTCCTTCTTCCTTTCAGGGACCACCTGGAAAAGATGGACTGCCTGGACACCCTGGCCAGAGAGGGGAAACGGTAAGTACCTGAGTGTATCATGGACACACATACCCGCACATGCACACACGCTCCCATTACTGTGTGTCTGCTCTCATACTGTCCAGGAAGCACAGCCTCCATGTAGCCCTCCAAATAAACCTCCATCGAACCCTCTGTGTGTATCCTTCATCTCCCTCCCACGCTCTTCCCCTCTCCTCAGGGTTTCCAAGGCAAGACTGGTCCACCCGGACCTCCTGGTGTGCTTGGCCCTCAGGTAAGACCCGCCCACCTGGCTTACTTCCGCCCACTCATGTCATGTGACCAGACTTTATCCCCCTGAACAGAGCCACCTGTTGGGATGACATCTGACGGATGACGGATTATTTTCACTTGTTCATAATTACTTTCGCTTCTAGCTGTACAAAAATCTCTCTCAGTCACATCCATTGACTTGGACAGACTCACAGATGTACATGTGTACATGTACACAAATTCCTACACACATGCACACACATGCACACGTATGCACTACACACATGCACATGTATGTACTATTCGAGATAAGCATTCTAGTCATCTGTCTCCTTACTGTTAGCAGAACGTTTCCCAAAGACATATTACATATTTATGAGGTGGCCAATGGATACAATGTAAGTGATTATAAAAGGTCATAAGAAGTTATTAGAGGTGGTTATGGGTCAGTAGACCATCGTTAGGTGTCCTAAATGATTGCTGTTTGGGTTGTTTGTCGAATTCTTTCTCCTGGCACTGTTGTTTATGCTGTTAGATGGTAGCAGTTAGCAGCTAATGAGTTATTCATGAGCAGATTCTGCTCTTTATGCTAATGTACAGGTGGGAAGCTACTCAAACAGGCTCCCACACACAGTCACACACTCTCTTACTCACTCTCTCTCTCTCTCACACACACACACATTCCCACCCCCCTACACACAGGATACCTCACAGCTTAAACATTTCAAAGCATGTTTTCATTGCACACTGACTTTCTTGCAGGAGCCATATTGAATGACCAATAACAGCCAAGGCTGGTGTGTGTGGGTTTCAATGCCTTAAAGATCAAAGCACCTCAAACTGTGTGTTACCTACTGACCAAGATGCCTGTAATACTGGCTGTAATACTTCACTGTGTCTCCAGACTGCTATCAGTCTGGGAGGACAGATTAACAGTCCTGGATAATGTTGTGAGGCTGTACATGTGCTGACCGAGTCAAATGCTGAATACTACATTGCCCATAATTCATCCCTTTCTGTGTACAGGGACCAACAGGTGAGACTGGACCAATGGGAGAAAGAGGCCACCCAGGACCTCCAGGCCCACCAGGTGAGCAAGGTTTGCCAGGACCTGCTGGAAAAGAGGGAGCCAAGGTGAGACACACACACACACACGCACACACACGCACACACACACACACTTGCAGATGCACATGCACACATACAACCTGTATGGATTTTAAAGACAAATAGAACAGACAAAAAGCAATTTAGTCTCAGTCATTGTTTAATTGTTCCATTCATTCGTTTGTTCATTCAGTCCATTCCATTAAACATGTATGCATGTGTGTGTGCACGCGTGAATGTGTGTGTGTGTAGGGAGATCCAGGCCCTGCCGGCCCAACTGGTAAAGACGGACCCCAGGGTCTGCGTGGTTTCCCTGGAGACAGAGGACTGCCTGGCCCTGTTGTGAGTCCCACGTCCATCATGACGTCCCCACTCAGTGTTGTGTGTTGTGTACAGTGTTGTGTGTGTGGGTACCCTTGAGGTTCCGTCCTCTTTTGTCCTTTTTCAGCACTCAGGGTTCCTTTTACTTTCCTCTCGCGCTTTCAAATTAGTGGCATCTTCTTCGAGGTTCAACTTTCCAAGTGTGTATGCGCATACGTGTATGTGTGTGTGTGATTGTGTGTGTGTGTTAGTGTGTGCGTGTGTGTGTGTGTGTGTGTGATTGTGTGTGTGTGTGATTGTGTGTGTGCGTGTTAGTGTGTGTGTGATTGTGTGTGTGCGTGTTAGTGTGTGTGTGCGTGTTAGTGTGTGTGTGATGTGTGTGTGTGTGTGTGCGTTAGTGTGTGTGATTGTGTGAGTGCGTGTTAGTGTGTGTGTGATTGTCTGTGTGTGTGTGTGTGCGTGCTAGTATGTGTGTGCGTGCATGTTAGTGTGTGTGCGTGTTAGTGTGTGTGATTGTGTGTGTGCGTGTTAGTGTGTGTGTGTGTGATAGTGTGTGTGCGTGTTAGTGTGTGTGCGTGTTAGTGTGTGTGCGTGTTAGTGTGTGTGATTGTGTGTGTGCGTGTGTGTGTGATAGTGTGTGTGCGTATTAGTGTGTGTGCGTGTTAGTGTGTGTGATAGTGTGTGTGCGTGTGTGTGTGTGTGTGTGTGTGATAGTGTGTGTGCGTGTTAGTGTGTGTGCGTGTTAGTGTGTGTGTGTGTGAGTGTGTGTGTGTGTTAGTGTGTGTGTGTGATAGTGTGTGTGCGTGTTAGTGCGTGTTAGTGTGTGTGTGTGATAGTGTGTGTGCGTGTTAGTGTGTGTGTGTGATAGTGTGTGTGTGTGTTAGTGTGTGTGTGTGTGATAGTGTGTGTGTGTGATAGTGTGTGTGTTTGTGTTAGTGTGTGTGTGTGATAGTGTGTGTGCGTGTTAGTGTGTGTGTTCAGCAGTTTTTATGTGGATGTTTTTTTTTTTGCAGGGAACTGCAGGTTTGAAAGGGAGTGAAGGCCCACCAGGCCCACCTGGACCTGCTGTGAGTAAACACTATATCTGCCCAGCTTTCCCTCCATCTCTCCCTCCCTCTCTCTCTCTCGCTCTCTCTCCCTCCCTCTCTTCCCCTCTCCCTCTCTCTCTGTCCCTCCGTTTCTCTCTTCCTCTCTCCCCATCTCCCTCTCTCTCTCTCTCTCCCTCTCTCCCTCTCTCTCTCCCTCTGTCTCATTCTCTATTTCTTTTTCTCTTTCTAGTATCTTTTTTTTACACTGCTTCTTTATCTCTCCCTTTTCTCCTCTGCTATACATAATGGGCCTTCAGTAAGTAGACAAACTGTGTTTAATTACAAACACACACACACACACACACACACACACACATGCACAGTTACATGCACACACACACACAACACACACACACACACACACCTACACACACACACGCATACATACACACACAAATACACACACTACACAATCACACTCCATCACACACATCTCCTTTCCCTCCCTGTTTTACCTGCCCACATATCCATAACTAGGTATTACATAAAGGAGAGGATAAGCAGTCTAATGTAATCAATATTTCTCACTCAGCACATATGTGGTAGTCAATAACCCTCCCCCGCACACTGTGAAACTGTCCTTTTGATTACGTTCCACTCCATTAACCCATCTGTACAAGCTCCATGCAAGTGGACATGTCTTGATTCCTTCTCTCCCTCTCTATTATCTCTCTCTGTCTCTCTCTACCTCGTTCAGGGTTCTCCTGGGGAGCGTGGTCCCGCTGGTCCGGCAGGCCCCACTGGTCTCCCAGGACGGCCAGGACCTCAGGGACCACCAGGCCCAGCTGGAGAGAAGGGTGGACCAGTAAGTAACACCAGCGCAATGGGCAACCCTGAAGTCTTTTTTGGCCAGTTGTTCCTGAGCTCCCATGCACTGCACAGTTTGGGAAATTAAACTTGGATTTGCTCTAAACTTGACTAATAGGAGTCATTATTTAATTAGCTAATTATCTGGCCAGTCAGAAGCTTAGATAGTTGTAAGAGTATTTTCCTGATACAGTCCTGATTGAATCAACAGCAATTTTTCACTTATACCAAGTGACATCCCCTCAGCAGGTGTCATGCAGATGGTTAAATCATATGCAAGTTAGATGCAAATTTACATGCAAATTAGCATGCAAATTTCACAGATATCTTCTGTTGCATTTGGGTCATGTAATGGGCTCTTGTGTTTGTATTGGCAGCATTAGGAGCTCAGTGATGATATTCAGATGAAGTGTTCTTTTCTTGGCTGGATGCAGACGAGTACTGAAGGGATTATCTTGGCAATGCTGAATTTCTGTGCAGACAATTTTATGTTTTAACCAAAATGCAAAATTAGGACACAACGATGTATAATATGTATCACGCTCATACATGCACCTGCAGATACATACACACACACACACAGGGCGATCTTAATGTGTGTCTTCATCAGCAGCCAATAGTGGGTAAAGGCAATGCTTGGTATTAGATTATATGTGTGTGTGGTCAGGGGGAGTTGTCAGAGAACATATATTGTTGGATTACAAACACAAACCTGCCTCTCTTTCTCTCTCTCTCTCTTATTCTCTTTCTCTCTTCAGGGAGAGAAAGGTCCTCAAGGCCCTGCTGGTAGGGACGGGATCCAAGGTCCTGTGGGTCTGCCTGGACCCGCCGGACCCCTCGGACCTCCAGGAGAGGACGGAGATAAGGCAAGGCCAAACCTCCAAAGTACCATCCAGCTCACCCAGTACAGTTTGACCAGTGCCCCCATCTGCGACCACACCCAGCTCACCAAACACACCCAACACACCCAGAACACCCAGTTCACCCAAAACACCCAACACACCCAGCTCACCCAACACACCCAGCTCACCCAACACACCCAGGTTACTCATTACACCCAGTACAGTTCAACCAGTGCGCCCAGCTCACACCAAGAAGCTAAAGTCACTGACTTGCATGCTGAGGTTAGCGTGTAGAAAGTGAGGATTAAAAGACAGGAAATGAGGCTGAAAGGAGCCAATGGAATGTGCGGGGAGAGAGGTAGAGAAAGACAGCATGAGTGAGAGAAAAAGAGATAAGGAGGAAGAGACAGAATTCAAGCTTAGCCCAAGGTTTGGCAATATGTGTGTCATTTATCATGCAAATAAGCCATGCTCAATTAAAAATGAGCTGAAACTAAAATGAAATGCAAATGAAATTACAGGTCTAGGAGAGTTTGAGAGGACTTTTGCCTGAATGTCTATTGTGAAACTCATTAAGTCTGCAGTCACTCTCTGCTCCTCTGCAACGACACTTATCTGCTCCTCTTCTACTAATATCTAGAAACCCAGGAAACAAGTAATAGCAGGAACATCCAAGAACTGAATCACGTGACTGTATTGGACTTCACGTGTGTTGGACTGTTTTCACCACAGATTTAGCATCCATTTCCTCTGAAGTTGGATTACAGTTATGTAGAACATAGTTGAAGAACACAATAGTTGTGTAGAACCAGTGCTTAATTTGTAAATCAAACAATGCCGGAACGCAAACAGCGGCATGAGACAAGGGGTCACTGAGGCCAACAATGTTACTGGATCGCACACAAAACGCAACACTTAGGCGCACAAATGTCAAAATAACAAGCCAATTCGTTTATATAAATTACTTTTAAATGATTTTTGGCGCACACTCCACAATGCGCTCAGACTTTTCTTTTCATTTCTTCTGAAATATGTTTTTGTATGTTTGCACATGCAACATTAGAATGCAGTACTCTACCCATATCAAGTCCGTTCAACTCCTGACAATCAATTTCACTTTCAAATCCATGCGCTGACCTGTTACGTTTAGCCTCTTTATACGCGGTGCGAAATATCCGACTGGTAGTGGCTATTTGTTCAGACTGAGCATTGACTATTGCTTGTCCCAAAGTGTCTTCTTTAGCCTTTTCCATTATATTTTTTGCAGTTACGTGACTCCTGGTCCAAGCATTCAAATATTTTTTTACGAAGTGCTCGTTGCTGCTTAGTTATGTGAGATGCAGATGAAGTTATTAAACACAACACCCATTCTTTGGCCAGTTTCATTTCAGTCTTCTCTGGTCCTAAAGTCCCAACTGCCTTGCAAATAGAGCAACCCAAACCTGATTTAGCCATTATAAGCCATGGATAGGAGGTCTGCTTGGCCTTGAACTGTGTGTCAAAATAGTTGAGCATCCCTCAGTTAACTGTTCCAATTCCATCTCCAGTAAGTTCACTCCACTCGTCCTCCACATGCGAAACCCCAGGCACCTCAGGCTCCATATCGCAGCTGGCTGTGGGCTCCTGCCCCAGTGCGACAGTCTGGTTAGCTTGGGACTCAACCACACTCACACCTGCCCCAATAACATATCCACTGCCGCTGCCTTCATTTGCTTGAAGTCTCAGTTGTTTTGTAGTATAATCAGATGCTTTTTTTATAAAAAAGGTAAGTCTTTTCTGACTCTTTTCAACATATTGATCGCTGTTATTTTGACAAATTGGCGCCTTTGTCTGATATCTACGTAACACAAAATATTTCCCATCAACCATCTCTATTTTTTATTGTAAAACGTAATAAATAATTTTATTTTTTTTATTAATGACCCACATGAACCGTAAAACTGATTTGCAATTTATTTGTGTTGTTTCATTATATTTTTGTGTATAATAATAAAAATGCCCATGACTTTGGACTAGGGCCGTGTGAGGGGTGGGCAGATGCTTTATGGGGGAGACGCAGAAAGGCATCGCTAAAAGGGAGGGCTCTTATGTGATTTAGGAAGCCTGAATGTGGATCCTGTGTTTAAAAAATGTCTTTTATAGAATTATTTGTTCAATTAATTGGTTCAACGCAGACAGATTTCTTCATAACTTATGATTAGTATGCTTGAAAGTTACCGGATCGAGGCAGACAGTTCCCGGAATGCACCCTTCAAAATGAAAGAGTTCCCGGATCCTGTTCTGGCAGGATACGGCTCAAATTAATCCCTGTATAGAACATAGAGTTGTGTAGAACATTCAGTTGTGTAGAACATAAGAGTTGTATAGAACAAGAGGACAAGCCTGCAAATGCCAATGAGCTCTTGAACATTGCTTTTGTAATGTGCTTTGTCACCGTCATGGCTGACATCTCTACCGATCGAGATGAGAGTTCCGTAGGTGTTCTGATGAGTCACGTCACACTGTGAATTTATTTATTTTGTTATAGATGATCTATAAACTCACAGTGTGTTCAGCAACAACAAGAAGTCACGCTGCGAGAGCAATAGGTAGCAGGTGAATGTAGCTAAAAAGTGAAGCGGATACTGAGAGAAAGAACTAGTGGGTGGAGACTGAAGGAAATGGTCATGGGTGGGGTTTGAGGGTGGAACAGCTCGTCAATGAGGTGTGAGAGAAAGACTGTTGGAGGATGTTTGTGCTCAAAGTAAACTCAAAGACTTTTTGAATAGATGTGCATGACATCACAAAGGACATGACCTGCATTATGTGTATCTTTGATTTTTTTAAAACGCATAAAAAATACAACACTGATGGAAACTAATTGTAGTTCAACTGAGGGTGAAGCCACAATCATGTCTGTGAGATGCAATGTTCATGTAACGCATTGAGGTAGGCAGCGGTAGGCGTAGGCGTTTCAGACATTTCTTTATTTCTCTTAATCAAAATAACTTAAAGGCGCAGGCGTATAGCAAAAGGAAACATAGGATATATAGAATAAAGCTCAGGGCGCTGAGGTCTCCCTCTCAGATCTCAGAATAATGTCCAAGCAGCAGCCGTCTTCTCTCCAGGAATACCGTAGTCCTTCTTCCACAGGCTCGTCGAATGTGCAGCACTGGACAGCACAACCTGTGGGCTTAAGTACTCGTGAGAGGGGGACAACCAGGTGCTAATATTCAGGTGATAATGAGTGGGAGAGCGGTAGTGTCTGAGGGGGTGTGCGCGTGCGTCGTGAGGGGGTGCGCCTTCTGGTGCTCGTGCGGACAGGTGTCCTCTGGTGGCCACCCTGCCTTCTCACCGTGACAGTTCAAAAGATCTGACTGAAAATGTGAAGTGAAGATCAGTATAATGGCTCTTCATAATGTAATATAAGCACTGTTTGTAATAGATAATATGAGCCTTAACAATAATCATCTAAGAACAGTTTTAGGAATGTTCACCCTCCAGGTTTGGCTGGCGTTCTTACGGTTATTAGTGGCATATATCCAGTAAACCTCCAAGACAGCAGAAACTGCTAGATATGCTTCACAGTGTATGTTGCCGTAGCAATTAACACTTATTCTGAGCTCAGCATTTGGAGCCAAAACCCTTCAGTTTTCACCAACTCAGAGTTAACAGAGCTGGGACGGTTTATAAACCTCCAGACACTGCCCCTCACCACACACGCATAAATGTGTTCAGTGCATGTGTGTGTGTGTGTGTGTGTGTGTGTGTGTGTGGGATGGCGTTAAGGAGGTGTGTGTGATTTCAGTGTGAACCATGAATCAGATGTGAGTGCTGCTGGGTCTGCTGGGAAATGTAGTCAGATAGGAAGGGAAAAACAACGATCACTGCAATGACTCAGTGATACTGTTATTGCTGCATTCATCACCTCACACATATTGTCTCCGAATTCGCCCTCCATACACACATACACAAATTCAATTGAACTGTAGCCTGCAGCTTACATTATTTATTACACAAACATTTCCTAAATGTTAAGAAGGTAAATGAAAGACGCTAATGTGCGTCCTAAGGCCTCATGACTTTGTTGCATGCCTTGTATGTTCTAGTAATATTGTCTGAACGTTGCTCTACAGGGTGAGATCGGTGAGCCTGGACAGAAAGGCAGCAAAGGCGACAAAGGCGAGCAGGTGCGTCCATTACATTCCCATGTTGTTATTTGTTCTTTCTTTCCCTTTGTGATTCCCGTTCATGGCTTCCTCATGAAACTTATTTCACACTCCCATTTGACTGGGACATGGTTGTGAATGTGAATATGAATATGAACATGTTTTTTTGGTGTTACCATGCTGAAAGCCTGTGAGTCTGTGCTCTGACAGGCCCTTGGCGAGCAGTTGTGACTCCTCCCCCTGTCATTTCTTCCTCCCTTGGCTGTTCTCCTTGCCTTTTCCCAGGGTCCTCCTGGGCCAACTGGTCCCCAAGGCCCTGTCGGCCAGCCTGGTCCTGCCGTGAGTATTTTTCATGTTCTTTATATCCCCAGCTTCCCCATTACTTTGTGTTTGCAATTCCACCCCTGGAACGAGGTGTTTTGGAATAATGCATTTTGGAATTTTGGGGTTGTGCATTTCGGCACAGGGCATTTAAGAATGAGATCCTTCACAGTGACCCACTGCGGAATGACACTGATTTGATCGATGCATTTCGGAATGACACTGATTTGATCGATGCATTTCGGAATGACACATTTCGGAAAGATGCATTTCGGAATGTGGCACCTCAGAATTCAGCCCTTTGCCCTCGTTCATTGGAGCATTCCAATGTCCATTCGGTACACTTTGAGGCCAGTGTTTTGCAGTCACACACTCCTGTCCTCCACCTGCTTTTACATCCAACCTTTTCACATATCAGCATATTTGAACCCTTCAGCAAGCACCTGCCATTCAGACTGAGTCATCAACGTCTGTCACTGCTTTTAATTTTTCATTCACAGTTTAAAAATCACTCCCTCCTGCATGATGGCAGGTTTTTGCAAACTTGATAGTGCTGTTAAACTGAATCACAGAGCAGCATCAGGCAGATCATATTCATCATGATCTCTTCCTCACCCTCTCTCTCTCTCTCTCCCTCTCTCTCTCTCTCTCTGTAGGGGGCAGATGGAGAGCCTGGTCCCAGAGGACAGCAGGGTTTGTTTGGGCAGAAAGGAGATGAGGGAGCACGAGGGTTCCCCGGACCACCAGGACCAATCGGCCTTCAAGTAAGAACATACACAAACACATACTCGCACTCTCACACACGCACAGATGAAATTATGCTTAGGTCACATCACAAGGTGTCCGAGCTAAATAATCTTTTGTAATTTTATTACTACCATCTGGTTCTGACTGGTTCTGACTGGTTATATCTAATGTGTTTGCACACAGGGTCTGCCTGGATCTCCAGGTGAGAAAGGAGAGACTGGAGATGTCGGTCACATGGTGAGAAACAGCATTTCTGATCATATCATCATTAAAACCATGCATTGCTGTGAGAATATGAATTGATTTTGAGTCCTTTACTCTTTCTCTCTCAGGGTCCCCCTGGTCCTCCAGGACCCCGAGGCCCCTCGGGACCCCCAGGAGCTGATGGACCCCAGGGCCCTCCAGGAGGCATCGGAAACCCCGGGCCCGTGGGAGAGAAGGTGAGCATCCCACCAGGTCCTCTCCCCTTTGACCCCATGGTTCTCATTCACTGCCATGTTTTCATGCTTCAATTCGCCAGATACTTATTTATCTGAAACTGGCCAGGAAATGATGGATGATGATCATAAGATACATCTGGCGTTAAAGTAATGGAACTACTAAACCATACATGTCGAGCATCCTCTAGGACACAGGTGTAGTGTTGATTCACTGGAAATTCTCTCTGTGCAAGCAGAATAGTTTTTTTTATGTTCTGCATTTTACCTTCCTGTTAACTTTAATTAATACATCTAGACATTACTTAATAACCTTGAGAAAACTGTACTGAGTTCCATTACCCCGTGGCATATAAAGAAGCCTGTTAGAATGCCATCATGCCAAATCACCGTTTTAATTAAACATTGAAAAGTAGCGTTAAAGCAGCTGTAATTGACTTCACAATTCTTGCTGACTTCCACCACATTTGGCCCTGAAGGATTCCACTACCTCCTTTCAATGCCCAAACGTTTTCGCAAAGCCCCTTGCTCCATTCTACGGTCGATTGACGCACCGGTGCGTCAACATGGCTGTGTCCAGATATTTATATTAATATCTCAGCGATGCGACATCACAGACACATGGTTCAAACATTTTCGGAAACTGCGAGCTTTCCCTTTAAATGTTAATTCATGTTTGAGCAGACACAGCGCAAGGAGCCAATAAATGAGCGAGTTCAAAAACATGCCCATATTTGTAGGTTCGTGTGTCACTAAGATTTACTGCCCTCCCCTGCTGTGATTGCTGTGTGATTGGGAGATTCGAGTGTCATTTATTACATGACCGATGACCTCACTAAGAATCGCCCCTCGCCGAAGAAAGCTGAGCCTTCTGTCATTCTTCTGTCATTCGATGACAGCCCGCAAGGTGTACACATCCTCCTGACCTCTTAAAGCGACATCTCCTACTAGCTAGCTAGTGTGTAGTGATATACATAGCAGTGATGAAGGTAGTTTGAAATCCTGAGGGGTTTGATGAAGAAGCATAAAAGATCGATGGCCAAATGAATGTTATTTTGGAAGCTGCTTCTGTGCAAAATTCATGTAATTTATTCTTGATAAAATGATTTTTTATTATTTTTTATGATTTTGTTTTTGACTTTTGCCTAAATGTTTGCTTTGTAGATTGTTTTATAGTAGTATAGTATAGAATAATATAGATGAATGGATATGTTTCTTCTATACTACTATATATATTACATGTTCCACTATTTTTATGAAGCCAACACTTTAGCAAATGTATTTCAAACATCAAGAATATTGATCTCTTTCAGTAAAGGTGTGGTTTCACATGAAATATGAAATAATTATTAAAATATGAATTCATATTTTCAGGTTTAGGACCATATTATTTATTTATGCAATACTCTTAAGTAAAATGTAACCTCATTAGTATGAGAGCTGAGATTGTTCTGAACATTATGATATGAAATATGTCGGTAAAATGCTATAATTAAATATGTTTATATACACATTTATGAAAGCATGCTTAAACAGAAAAAAGGCCCTTAGACCTCTCTCCATTCTCTAATGCCCCTCCCTCCATTCTAGAGCCCCACCCTCCATTTTCTAAAGCCCCTCCCTCCTATACTCTGCATGCACATGTAGAACTGGTACTCAACAGTACTAATCAAAACTGTTCATTAGTATAGTACGTGTATGTGTAGTCTCTTGAGATGATATTTTGAAAGGTTTTGTAGTGTAAATCTGTTAGTAAAATGACAGGAAATCTTGTCCCTGAAATTTATGATTGTCACTATGGGCCTATAACAGCCTGTGTTATGAAGAAGGGAATACAGCATTGACAGTAAAACGACACAGTTTATGTAAGTACTACATTAGGCAGCTAACTTTGAATGGTGACTACATGTGAGACAGAAATTGTGGTGTACATAATTGAAAAGCCTTTTTCAAGGCTACCCTTCAATGAAAATAATAATATAGTAACTATAGTAATATAGTAACTAATAATACTAATAACTTAGCTAATTCCATCTATAACTGTTAGCCTGAGAAGAACAAGTTATGTCCATACATAGTTATTGTAAGATGAACTAACAGGGGTATGTGCAGCTAACAGCTAGCCTGCAGCATAAACATCACTTTCGTTTTGTCAACTGTGAAAGTGTGATTTTAGGACTGCCGAGAGTTATTTTGGTAGCCAAAAAACAATTAAATTTTTTTTTATTATTTATTATATATATATATATATATATATATATATATATATATATATATATATTTTTTTTTTTTTTTTTTTTTTTTTTTTGGGGGGTGTAGTGTGTGTGTATGTTTAGAAGGCCACTTTATCAGAGCCTGCTAATCTGCTACAGACAAAATATGTTCCTTATATAATATGTTCATTGGCTACTTTACACATAACTCATTACAAAATGGATTCAAAGGAAATGCTTACACTTGAAAGAGCAGGCTTTAAAACAGTACTTTCTGTACTGAACTGAATCATATTATAAGCCTACTGAATGGAATCATACATTCAGTGAATTTTGTTGTGGTAAATCATTGTGTTGTGTTGGAATCAGGTGTACATCAAACATTGTGTGTCTAGGGAGATTAATTTTGTTTGGCGGGTGTGGGGGGTTAGGAGCACCTGTGTGAGCGAATTTTCAGTGCTTTTCAGTGGCTGTGCGCTGGGTCGTACCACACCAGAGCTCGTGAGGCACCAGATCGGTTTTCCACACGGCCTCATGGAGTGGGTTGAAAGACACACACACGTATACCTGTACACACACTCACATATTTACCTACATAAACACACACACACACACACACACACCTATACACATGCACATATATACCTACACACACAAACACATACACACACACACACACATATACCTATATACACACATATACCTACACACACACCTACACCCACACACACACACACACACACTCATACACACATACACACACGTACCTACACACACACACACAAACACACACAAAGTAGGAGCTAGGGAAGTCTCGGCTGCCAGCACTTGGCAGCCTGCTCTGACAGTGAATAGATTTTTTTATTCTCAGAGGGAGAAAAGTGCCGTTTCTGACAAGCGAGAAGCAATGATGATGATGATAGATGAAAATGATGATGGTGATGATGATTATTTTGATAATGATGAGGAAGATAGCGATGATGATGAAGATGGTTGTGATGATGGTGATGATGAATGTCTTGATGGTGATGATGCTGCTGTGACATTTATTCATATATTCAATACAAATCCTCGATTCCAACCCCTCTCTCTCTCTTTCTACCACTTCTCCTCTCTCTCTTTTAAAATGGAAAAGGGGCATGTTTGCTAAGCTATTTGAATAGAAGTCCCTGTCAAAAGTAAAAAAAAAAAACTCCCTCTCCTCCTCTCTCTCTCTATCTCCCTCCCTCTCTCTCCCTCTCTCCCTTCCTCTCTCTCCCTCTCTCTCTCTCCCTCCCTCTCTCTCCCTTTCTCCCCCTCTGCTATACTCCCCACTGTCTCCTGCTTTTCTGGGTAAACAGCAGCTCTGTGTGGGTTTCTGGCAGGGAGTTCAGCACCAGGAGAAAGACGCCTTTCCTTCAAGGAGATGGGGCAAGGAAAACACAGCAGATGAAATGAGAGGAAGAAAAGGATGGCACAGAGAGAGAGTGAAAGGGTGGGAGAGAAAAAGAGTGATAGAGTGGGAGAGAGATTGATAGAGTGAGAGAGTGAGACAGAGTGATAGAATGAGAGAGTGATAGGGTAAGACAGACAGTGTGATAGAGTGAGAGAGAGTGATAGTGAGAGACAGAGAGGTAGTGAGAGAGTGAGACAGAGTAATAGGATGAGACAGAGAGGCAGTGCTAGGGTGAGACAGAGAGTGATAGAGCAAGAGAGAGAGGGAGTGAGAGAGTGTGAGAGAGAGACAGAGAAAGAGCCAAAAGGCAGTTTTATCATGTTTGGTGGGATCTCATTTGAGACTTTATGGTAGATTTATAGATGACAGCGAGACGGAAAGTCTGGGAGACGTACAAATGATGATGTCCACACACACCAGCAAGCAACAGACGACTAGTCATACCAAGAACACAGAGCGCGATGAGGACACAGGTTGGAGAGAGAGGAGGAGAGGACACATGTGGTACAGAAAGAGAGATAGGAAGACAGGACAAATGTGAAGGCTTGGAGAGAACATGATGGAGAGAGGGAGAGCAAGAGAGAGCAAGAGGAGGAGAGGGGTTTATGGTGAGCAGGTTTCTCTGCCATCCAGGCTGATGTTAGCAGGTGGCTGGTCTCAGCGTAGGACGTTTTGACTGACAGCCGTGGCAGTTAGCCGGATGGCTGCTTGGGATTTATGTAAGCCGAGTAGAGCTTTAATCACACACACACACACACACACACACACACACACATGGTCAGAACATATATTTTGTAAATGCGATTCCTTTCTAGAATATTCTGCTGTTAGTACATTCCGGATTGTTGAGGCACAGCGTGTCTCCATAACGTCCGGGGAAGGGTCTGTTTTATTCGTTCTGTCATCGCTGTAATCGTAACTGTAACTCTCCTGTAATGGTTTCCATGTAAGCTGCCTGTTTAGACTCTGCTCTGTAACCATGGCATCCTCGTGCTTAGAATGGCAATGAGCTAACGGCCTGTTCAGGCTGAACCTGTTGCTAGAATGCGATGTCCGTTTATCATCCAGCGTCTCTCTGCGAAGGCTGGATGAAGACACCCGGCAGATTCCGAGTGAGTCAGAGTTCAGAGGCCGAAGGTGAAATAGCCTCAACACAGATTGAGGGTGCAGGACAGAGAACTGCAGTTTTCCTATGTGTGTGTGTGTGAGTGTGTGTGTGTGAGTGAGAGAGAGAGAGAGAGAGAGAGAGTGAGAAAGAGAGGGAGGCAGAAATAGGGAGGGATATTTTTGCAGAAGTCAGCAGAGAGGGAGAGAGTTTGTGTGTGTGTGTGTGGATCCTACTCCTCTACAGGATGATATATGACATGTTGATGCCACCAGAAACTACCTAGGACCGCCCTGACCCCCATCACAACCAATCTGTCCAGCTGAGCACTACAGGCCTAGACAGAACAGTCATTTACACACACACACACACGTGCACGCACACACACACACTATCTTGTGCTAAATTGAACATGTCTTTCCATATCTCTCAATGTGTGTGTGTGTGTGTGTGTGTGTAGGGAGACTCTGGTGAGCCTGGAGAACCTGGTCTCCAGGGAGACGTTGGGCCTCCGGTATGTTGCCATCCTTTGCCACCCCACACAAATGATGCCTCCAACTTACCACTGCTCCAGTTTAGCTCTGCCCACACTGAGCACCTTTAAACTTTTACATTTAAACTCTAACCTTTGAACTTTAATCACACATAAGACATCTGACATTGTCATCTTACAACTCTTTCATGGGTAATATGGAGTGGAACTTTGTTTTGTCTGCTGTGTCCATTGTGCACGCACATGCGTGTGGGTGTGTCTCTGTGTGTTAGGGTCCAAGAGGAGAGCGAGGGGAGAAGGGAGAGGCGGGGCCTGCTGGAGCTGCAGGTCCCCCAGGTCCTAAGGGCCCTCCTGGAGATGACGGTCCCAAAGGAAGCCCTGTAAGTCCGCAGGCAGATCCACTCCTTCCAGAAGAACTCTTACCATATTGTAGAACATTGTGTTGACTGCATGGGGAACTCTCATATTTATAACATCATAGCCACAAACACACTACAAAAAAGATTACTTAATACAGTAAAAACAAGTTTACTTTATACAGTATGTACTATATACTCCAGAAATACTTACAAAATGATTAAACAAATTAAGTTTACTTAATGAGGCCTGCTTCCAGCAATGTAAACAGTGATGAGTCATGTTCATGTCTTCATGTCATGATTCAGAAGTCAGATATTCTATTAATGTCCATCTCTAATCTTTCTGTTCTGGCTCTGAGCCTGTTGAAAAGTTAATGCACTTTTGTCAGTGCTGACGACTTGGGCAGCAGACATTGTGTAACATTTCACATTTTCAAGCCAGACGCTTGTAAACTGCTGTGGCTGCCTGTTTTGTTACCTGCTAGCTTGGGTTAGGGTTACATTAACTGACGATTAATTTTATTAAAACCGCTTTTTTTGGTCCCAATGACACTTTTGTCAGTCTTAAAACCAAAGCAGATAGCTAGCTAGCTGCATAGTCTTGACTTCAAGATTTGTCATTTAGTCATTTAGTATATGGAACTGATTTTGTTGTCTTCTTTCTAGGCATCAGCACTAGCAACGGTTTATGGCAGTGCTTGACCTCAAGTAGTTTGGACTTAAACCTGTTTATACTAGATAGAAATGCATATTCTGACTGAACACATAGTACTTTTGTAAGTCGCTCTGGATAAGAGCGTCTGCGAAATGCCGTAAATGTAAATGTAAATGTAAATGTCTGGATTCTGAAGCAACATGGTGACTCTTCCTCAGAAGCTGGTCAGAAATGCTGTTACTGTCAATCACTGAACTTTATTCACTGAACTTTATTTTTATTCAATAGACCACTGAATATTTTTGAACTGGAATCTTGAGCGTAGTGTCTTATTTTCAGGGTCCAAGCGGTTTCCCTGGTGACCCTGGTCCTCCTGGAGAGCCTGGTCAGCCTGTGAGTCACATTTTGATGTTATTAACAAGCTCTACACATGCTACAGAATAACAAGCTTTATTCATGCATTATCCCATAGTAATAATGACATATAACAGTCTTGACTAGGACCTAATTGAGCTGAAACTTGAGTGCTGCGTAGAATGCATTCTACCAAATGACATCATAATCAAATGCTGTTCATTTCCTGTTGTAGGGTTTGGATGGTTCCCCTGGTGACAAAGGCGACGATGGAGAGCCAGGACAGCCTGTGAGTTCGCCTGACAATTGAACATTCCTCAAATCAGCAAACCCTTAACAGAGAATGCTTAGGAACTCTTTCTCCTGGTCTTTATGCATGTGTTATGATGGGTTTGTTGCAGGGCTCTCCAGGCCCAACTGGTGAATCAGGCCCCACGGGCCCGCCAGGGAAGAGGGTGAGTTACACGGTGTTTCTGTCCACTGCAGCACAGCAGAAATGCATCGCCAGTTACATCATCCTCCCTCTTTCTCCCTCTCTCTCTCCCTCCCTCTCCCTGTCTCTCTCTCTCTGTTTCTTTGAAATGCTTCTCTGCATTTAGGGTCCTCCAGGACCAGCAGGACCTGAGGGACGGCAGGGAGAGAAAGGAGCCAAGGTAAAAGCCCACACAGACATGCACTCACACAACCCCCCCCCACACACACACACATGCACGCAAACAAACCCCCCCCCCCCACACACACACACATGCGCTCACACACCCCCCCCACACACACACACATATACATGCACGCAAACACCCCCCCACACACACACACACACACACACACACACATGCACTCACACAACCCCCCACACACACACACACATGCACGCAAACAAACCCCCCCCCCCCCCACACACACACACATGCGCTCACACACACCCCCCACACACACACACATATACATGCACACATGCACACAAACAACCCCCCCCCCCACACACACACACATGCACGCATACAACCCCCCCCCCCCAAACACACACATGCACGCACACGAACCCCACACACACACATATGCACACATACACGCACACAAACCACACACGCACACATGCACACACACAACCCCCCCACACACACACACATGCGCACAAACCCTACACGCACTCACATAAACATACACACCCACATACATAGACAAATGCATACACACACACATGCGCGCCTCCACAAACACACAAACATAAATACGCAAACCCACACTGAAAATTTGTGCACACACACAGAATTCCACACACACAAATACACAAACATAAACACACAAACCCACACATGCCCACAAGGACAAATGTATGCACACACATGCACACACTCGCAACCAGACACACTCACATGATCATTTGGGCTGTACGGCTATTTGGGATTGTCTAATGCTGTTAGTCCATGGATGTAATGGATATGTCCATTATGAGTCTACTTATCTGACCTGTATGTCAGGGCTGCTCTTCTCTGTTTGTGTATGTGTGTGTGTGTTAACCGCACTCTGTCTCTTTCTCATTGTCAGGGTGAGGCTGGTCTGGAAGGTCCAGCTGGTAAGACGGGCCCTGTGGGACCCCAGGGCGCTCCAGGAAAGCCAGGTTCTGAAGGCCTGAGAGGAATCCCCGGCCCAGTGGTGAGTTCTGACATGACACACACAAACACACACATGCACAAACATTCATACACTTTACAGATCTTTCTCTGCACCATTTTGGCATGTGTGTGTTGGTTGTGTGAGACTGTATGCGTTGGGTTGTGTCAGGCTGTGTGTGTTGTGTTATGCTGTGTGGTGCTGTGCGTGTTGTGTTATGCTGTGTGGTGCTGTGCGTGTTGTGTGGCGCTGTGTGGCGCTGTGTGTGTTGCGCTGTTTGACTGATTTGGGATTCTGTTTTTTCCTCCTTTAGGGTGAACAAGGCCTGCCTGGGCCCCCTGGCCCTGATGGACCCCCCGGACCTATGGTACCCCAAAACAGCTCTCTCACACATGGCTCACTTACTGCATCAGATGAGCATACAGTCATCATACAATCGTCTTTTCTCCCTTTTTGCCTCCCTCTCTCTTTCTCTCTCTCTTTCTCAGGGACCCCCTGGTCTTCCCGGTCTGAAGGGAGACACTGGAGTTAAAGGAGAGAAGGTGAGAACATATCACCTTTCATTCCTGTAACACCTTTCAGAACAAATTGTTTGCTGACAAACACACTGACAGACTGGCAAACTCACCATTTATTGGCAAACATGAACACGTTGCCCACACAAAATGCAATATATGTGTAAACACATATGTGTCTTATTTTTGACATTATCTACAGTATTATTGCATGGATGATTGACTAAGTTATTAGTGCACACCCAGTAAAAAGTTTGAGTGGATTGAGCTGAATGCAGATGGATGAGTGTGCTGAGTATCGATTATTAGTGACAGTTGTGGGTGTGTGTCTCAGGGCCATCCGGGTCTGATCGGATTGATCGGACCTCCCGGAGAACAGGGAGAGAAGGGAGACAGAGGCCTACCAGGACCGCAGGGATCACCAGGACTCAAAGGAGACAATGTATGTTACACACTGACATGCACTCCCCCCACACACACATTCTTTCAAATGCAGAAACTGATGTGCTCATGCATAAATATATGCTCACTCCTCAATACACACAGAGCCAAATTCATGGGTTTCACACTTTGTCAACCACACACACACACACACACACACAAAACTAAGAGACAGCCTTCAGCAGCCATTCTATGCACTAGTTTACAAAACACTTTCATGGAATGAAATCATGGAATATGCACATGCCTCCTCAATCACTCACACACACACACACACACACATACACACACACACACACACATGGTCTCTCTGGTAGATGAAAGCTGCTGCATCTCCTCTTTCTTGTTCTGGCTCTTCTTTAGGGTATTGCTGGACCTGCTGGACCTCTCGGACCCATCGGCCCTCCTGGATTACCTGTACGTTCTGTCAATCCCTCAGTAATCCAATCACTACTCACGTTAAGACATTTCTCCTGACCTTGGTTTGTTTGCTCTTTTCCAGGGCCCTCCTGGTCCAAAAGGGGCTAAAGGGTCAAGCGTAAGTTTCCTCTCCCTCTGTTACAAAACTCCACACATATAAACCATGGACACTAACCCAGTAAAGATAAACCCAACGATCATGCCAGGTACACACGTGATACTTCTTATACCCCTTGCTCAGTAGAGGTTTTTTGTTCATGGTTTTAAACCTCCCTCTGTGTCTCTCTCTCTCCCTCCCTCCCTCCCTCTCTCTCTCTCTCTCTCTCCCTCCCTCCCTCCTTCCCTCCCTCTTCAGGGTCATACAGGACCAAAGGGAGAGATGGGCACCCCAGGACCCCCAGGCCCACCGGTCAGTACTTCCAAAGCGTTCCACACCTTCAGAACATATTGCACCTCTCACACCTTCTCCAGACTCCCAGGTTCCCATAAAGAGGAGGTCCCCGGCTGGTCATGCTAATTAACTAATTAAGGTTTTAGGTTCTGTTTGGAGTACATGGGCACTGGACCACTACCGAACCTACAGAGAACCCTCCGCCATGCTGTGCCCTCACCCAACTCTCCGTCCCATCCCCCCCCCCCAGGGTCCACCCGGCGACGTCATCCATCCGCTCCCCATCCAGTCGAGCCCGAAGCGGTCGAGGAGGGCGATTGACGGCAGCAAGCTGGTGGACGACACCGCCGACGGCGCCTACAAGGACTACGAGGACGGCATGGAGGAGATCTTCGGCTCGCTCAACTCGCTCAAGCTGGAGATCGAGCAGATGAAACACCCACTGGGCACGCAGGGCAACCCGGCACGCACATGCAAGGACCTGCAGCTCAGCCACACAGACTTCCCTGATGGTGGGTGGAGACCACGCAAGCCCCTCCCATATACACACATGCCGACCTCCCACTTGCACGTACATGTATGGGTTTTAGGTATGATTTAACTATCCAGCCTGCTTGCCTACCACCACAAATGGAAATCAGAGTCAGAGTCAAGTTTATTTGTCATACACACATTGTACAAGTACAAGGTGACGAAATGTGTTCCTCTGGGGCCTCGGTGTAAAGCACCGGGATATAAATAGGTGAGAAGAAGGATTAACATGCAGGCTAGTGTTTATAGCAATGAACGTTACCCTTACTTAGGGGTTGACCTAATAAACATGTGCAGCGGATGGGGCACTGGACTTAGCATTCATTTACCTTTATCAGATTTATATGGCCCACTATAGCTATAACCAAGGGAGACTGTGGTTACACAATTAACCAAAATTTATTAAACAACCAACAAAATATTAAACAATAGAACAATTATTCTAAATAGTGTACATTTGCATACAGAGTACATGTAAACATGGGACTCTGTAGTGTCTGCACTGAACTGAGCGAAGTGTTGAGCATGAGCTTTGCGACTGCCATTTCCCAGGCGAGTACTGGATCGACCCCAACCAGGGCTGCACGCGGGACTCCTTCAAGGTGTACTGCAACTTCACGGCGGGTGGCGAGAGCTGCATCTACCCCGACAAAAAGAGCGAAGGGGTAAGTGTCTGCGCTGGCCCCCCCCCGGTGGCCGCTGTGCGCATGGCATGGACCTGCCCTACGATCCTTTCTGCGGGGAGGAGAGTGAGTTTGAGTGGCCTGGGAACTGACGTGGTTAAAACATTGTCCATACTTACAGTTTAAACCAGGAAGGAAGAGACACGGGGCGTTGTTACACAGTGTAAACCAAACTGTACATCTGTGGCATGCACGTGTAAGACATGCACAGCTCATAAATGTCTCAATGATTGGATGTGGATGTCTGCTAACCCCATTAATAAAGTAGGCGGAAGGGCTATATAAAAAGAGCTATCCTCAGTGATCTCTAGTATTTACATTTGAAGGTAATAGCCACATGCATTGTACCATGTAGCGTATTTACATTTTTTTAAAAAAACATGGACGAGATCACAGAGCCAGGAAAGAGAACCTCTATTCAGGGACGTCTATCACAGACATAGCCAGATTAGGAGGTTATCATATAATTAATCATCCTTTTCAAAAAAGACTAGAAAGTGTTATTGTAAGACAGACTCTCTAGGCTTCATTGCATGTCCTGTTTGGGCCATGTGTCCTGTTTTGGCTATGTCCTGTTTGGGCCATGTGTCTTGTTTTGACCATGTGTCCTGTTGGAGCTTTGTCCTGTTCAGACTGTGTCCTTTTCAGGCCGAGTGTTCTATTCTGCTTAATTATTATAATCTGTTCTTTATTATTTTGATGATCCATGTATCCTCATGCTCTTCCTCCAGCTACCTGGTCTTTTCTTTCTTGTTTGTCATCATTTTTGTCATTTTTCTTCTTCTTCTTGTTCTCCTCTATTGCCTTTTTTGTTTTTGTTGCTGTTCTTCTTCCATTTCTTCTTCTTTTCTATCTTGTTTTAACTTCCTCTCTCTCCTGCTCTGGTGTCCTAGACTAGGCTCACCTCCTGGGTGAAGGAGAAGCCAGGCTCCTGGTACAGTGAATTCAAACGTGGTAAACTGGTAAGAGCTCTTCCTCTGCACATCCACCACCTCTCTCCTGCTAAAGCCCTCTCCTACTCTCCTATTACAGAGCAAAATGGCCCGCTGGCCCAAAGACAGCCCAGGCACTTGGTATAGTCGCTACAAACGAGGGTCCATGGTAAGTAGTGAGGCGTGAGGCAGGCTCCAAGAGAGCGGAGCTTCAGTTCTGAGGCTCTTGTTCCAAGGTTCTGAGGTTCCAAGGTTCATCAGGATCTGAGGTCCCAAAGTTCTGAGGTTCCATTGTTAATCAGATTACTCAGCCCAAGGTCCTGAGGTTTCGAGGTTCATCAAGTTCCTCTGTACCAAGGTCCTAAGGATCCAAGGTTTATCATGTTCTTTGGCCTCAAGGTCCTGAGGTTCCGAGGTTCATCAGGTCTATTGGTCCCAAGGTTCTGAGGTTCCACGCTCACGTGGTCCCACAGTTCTTATGTCACAAGGCACCAAATGTTCCTAAGTGCCAAGGTTCTAAGGTGCCATGGTTCTGTAGTTCTGACTCTTGGAGGCCTGTGGTTCTGCATGGTTCTAGCTCCAGAACGGAACACTTGGGTTCCAATTATGGCTGAGCATGATGCTGCACAAGCTCCTCTACAATATAACAGGGTGAGCGCTTAGGCTTATGGGTAATCTGAGAATTGGGGTTGATACTGTCAGTCAAACTGTTACTGAGGCATAAATAAAGACCATAAAAATCCCATAACCTCATAATCACATTCAATCTTTGAATGAAGAACAAAGTGCAAGATTCATAGGCAGTTGTGATTAAAGAGT
This sequence comes from Brachyhypopomus occidentalis, assembly GCA_020368025.1. Taxonomy (NCBI): domain Eukaryota; kingdom Metazoa; phylum Chordata; class Actinopteri; order Gymnotiformes; family Hypopomidae; genus Brachyhypopomus; species Brachyhypopomus occidentalis. The sequence goes on from JAGXOD010001388.1 coordinate 116,584, forward strand.
TAATTATACAACAAATTACTGTCCATTCAAAGTAAATTACTGTTGCTATCTGATGTCTTAACTATCCTGAATACTGACTGGTTAGTAGCTTGACTGTAGTTGAGTTTGACTGATGTCATCAGCCTTATTCTCAGTGTCTGTTTGCTGCTCAAAGTCACCACGAAGTGACTGTGCCTCTTGAGTTTGATATATGTCAGAAACTCAGGCAGCCCAAATTCACAATACACCCTCGTGGGAGACTGTCCCATGGGAGCCCCAGAGCTCTGCCTGTGTAGCTCAGCTCTAGTTCCCAATGGGAATCCCCAGTGTAGCGGGGTGGAAAACCACGGCATCATGATGGCTCCAAGGGGCCCCCCCAGGGCACTTCACTCTCACCCGGCTTCTGGGTTCAGCCACTGCTGGGGCAAGGCTGTGAACGCGAGGTAATGTTTCCATGGTGATGGGCAGAAAGACGGGTGGGCAAGGCGGGGCATGCAGGTGGATACACGTGGTACACACTGACTGGACAGTCATGATCCATAACTACCTTAGTTTTATCACTTAGGAGTGTCCATGCAGTGACATAGGTATTTATACGTAAATATCCACGGTCCAATCAGTGTGTGTGCATGTGTGGCATGAGCAGGGTCAGGGCATATGAGTGTCCACGTAAGTATACTGTGTGTGTGTGTGCACGAGTGTATGCATGATGGTATGCGCTCTGCTTTTAATCAGTCGTGTATGTGTGAGACAAAGCGGAGGTGGTGGAGTGTTCTAACTGACATGGGTTGGTATGGAGGAAACAAACATTTGCATATTTGCCACAATGCAAATGTTGCATCACACCAGAGAGAATCAGGAGAGACATGAATTAATCCTCATTTTATTTGCCCTTGCTGTGGTTTATTTAGGTGGATTAAGGCTCCTCAAAGAAGATTAGAAACATCTGAGCAGAAAATTGTGAATGATGACTTTTCATGGTAGCAAAGTTGATGCAATTAATTTAGATGAAAATGCCACATCTTCCGTTCTCTTAATGTTATACACACTGCTGTTCTGAGGGTTTTGAGGTCCAACACTTTGAGAGTCACTGTGTTATAAGTTGTCACAAGACAGTTAAATACACATACACACACCACAGGTAACTTTGTCAGCCAATTGCCATTTATGTCTTCAAATTGCTATTTATATTGTATTTTCTGCTAAATCATTGCTTAATCCTCATAAATCATACAATTGCATTGAATAATGCTAACAAGCTTATTGTATGGAATTAGTGCCTATTCAACATCAATTAGGAGAAATTAGGTTCAATTTCACTCCATAGTGTGTGGGGTACTCATCCAGATATTCAATCAGACCAGCTAAAAGGTGTGATGTGTAGTTTTCAAATTGAACTCTAGAGGGCCTTGTTTTTTCCTGAGCTGCTGTCTGGAGCACAGCTTTCTCTCTCCATCCCTAGCTGTCCTATGTGGATGCTGAGGGCAACCCAATCGGAGTGGTGCAGATGACCTTCCTGCGTCTGCTAAGCGCCACAGCCCGGCAAAACCTCACCTACAGCTGCTACCAGTCGGTCGCATGGCACGACCAGGAGCTGAACTCGTATGACAAGGCCATCCGCTTCCTAGGCTCCAATGATGAGGAGATGTCCTATGACAACAACCCCTACATCAGACCCGCTGTCGACGGATGCGCGGTGAGCAAATAGGATTGTTGTAATGTAGTCAGGAAGTGGTGTCACAAGCACCGCCTGTTATTCTTAATTAATACCTTCTTTGCCTTTGTCCTTTCCTCTTATTTTCCCTCATCCCTTCTGCAGTTGAAAAAGGGCTATGAAAAGACTGTACTTGAGATCAACACGCCCAAAGTGGAGCAGGTACCGTTTGTCGACATCATGTTCAACGATTTTGGTGGCGCGACGCAGAAGTTCGGCTTCGAGGTCGGCCCCGCCTGCTTCCTTGGCTAAGACTGTTCACTGAGCACACCAGAGACAAATCCATACAAGCGTATTCATTCTCTCCTGAAAGCAAAACACAAGAAAGGAATAGGACAACATATTTTTAAAGTTTTGTGTTTCCAGATAAACCACCATCAACAACAGATCATAGAAAGGATAAAAAATTGGAAGAAAATAAAGAATGGATTTTCTAAAATAATAATAAACAAACAAACAACAGCAAATAATGAGTTTTCAAAGATGGGCAACCTTTTTAACCTCAATGTATCCTCTCTATCACATGCAAGTTTTGAAACTGGATGAGTTGAATGCTAGCTAGCTGATTCTCTGTTCCCTGTGCTGACACTCCTCACCTACATTCTGACCCCATGTTCCTAGTTAGCTGCTTATCACCTTCACCAATGTTCCATAGGTTTAGGGTGGAGTGGCTCTAACCTTCATGCACATCCCTGAGGTGGAGGCCTCCATACGCACTCCATCATGTTGTAGCTCTCTCTGGGTTCTGCTTGACCATGCAACTGACCGAAAGCGTTTCTCTCACATTAGTATCCTGACCTCCATTTTGTGCATATCTGCCTTTCCATTCCCTGGAATGGTACTTATATAAATATATATATATAAATATTTTTTGTGTGTATGTTTGTAAGTACTTTCTGTATATTTTCTTCCCTTGTTTGTTTTTTCCTCATCGCCTTGTTCTGGCTTCAAAACATGCATGTGGACCATTGAGTAAGAAGGACAGTGCAGCAGCTGATTGGTGCAAATAAAGTCGTGCCCCCCAAAAACACAAACAAACAAACAAACAAAAAAAAACATTGGTGAGCTTGAAGAAAATTGGATATCAGCAACATGGATAATTAAAGGCAATAAAGGCAACATGAAGAACCAAGGATGCTGTCTCATTGCAGATGTGGTGCACGCCTGGCGGCTTCTTTCTGTGTACTTTCAAGGAACAGAATAGACGGCTGTAAAAGTGCCAGCAAACACACGTTGGCATCACGTGAGCGTGTTTCACGTCAGGAGGCCTGATGCTGAACTGCCTGAGGTCTCTTGGGCTCTCGAGAGCGATGTCGGCTCAACTCGCGTAACCGAGCAAGCACACACCTTTTAGCTTTTTCGTTCAACATTTCTCTGCTTGTGTCTAACACATAATGGGAGACCATGTCATTGAGGAAACACAATATCACTAAACTAGGTGCTATTTCCTTCTGCCTGTGGTGCTATATAGGTACATATATTTCTTTGTTGTTCTTGTTTGTTTGGTTAAAATGAAAATGATTGAAAGTGAAAGTAACTTTTTTTTGGGGGGGTGTTATTTTGGGTTTTTGGGGGGGGCGTAATCAAGACCAGAATCTTGTGTCTTGTGTGGGGAAATATTTCTATGCATGCCAGTCCATCATATTAATTCGTCACAGGAAACAGTTGTTTCTCCTCTTCCTCTCTTTAAGATGCTGTCAAACATGAAACCATGTAATTAGGTGCTTCTCTGAGGTCACTTAAGTACCTTAATGTAGTCCTCTGCAGCACATGTATTCAAAAAGAATCCACAAGAATTTTGTAAAAAAAAAAAAAAAAAAAAAAAATGTAGTAATTAGTTCACAGTGTTTGTGGACCTGGAGCATTTCCGCTATGGAAACGAGTGCAATGGATCGCCTGTTCACCTCAAGCTTCTTAAACTGACAGTCAGAGGTCCAGAAGAGTTCGGTGGAGAGAACGTTTTGGTGGTGGTTCTTCCTCTTCTTCTTTTTTGTTTTTGTTTGTTTAGTTTTTTTTGCCAGGGAGGACTTGACTTCTGATTTCAGAGCCAATTTCCGAGCAGCACAGACTCATTCCTGCTTGCCTACCAAAGATATTTCACAGCTTGACACTACATATCAGACACTTGAAGACCAAAATAAAAAATCTAAAAGTCAGTTTATGGGAGATTGTATAAGCATGTCATAGACAGATTAAGCCTGTGTTTTGTTTTGTTTTTTATTTTATATCGCACGTACATAATTCCTGAGAGGTTTGGATTTTATTTGATTTTTTTTCATTGAGTGGGATGATTTATTTTGGGCTGAGTTTTCCCCCACTGTTCTTTCACTGTTCTGTTGCCACTAGCGAAGTTCCTTGTGCACTCCCCATAAGCTTACACCACTATGCCAACTGTTACCCAGCCTTTACCCTCCGTTCATGTTAAATAAGACTTGAACTGTTTTTAAAAGACCATAACACAAAAGACAAAAATGATTCCTTTCATAACATAATATAAAGAATGACCATTTCTGTAAATTAAAAAAAGGAAAAACAGCAGTGTTGCTGCCAATTAAAGATTTTTGTTTGTTTTAAAATGTTTGTCTGTTTTGAGGTCTTGTTAAACCTGTGTAAGAGAGGATAGAAGATATATTGGTTTTGTGTCAATAAATTCAAGTTTACTGTGGCCACCCTTGTATGTCTTTTGAAGCATTAAAACCTATCTGTATGCATGAAAATGATGAAAGTTTTTTTTCTCTTAATGTTATACCTGCAGATGATTTGATTCCAACCACATTTTTTATTATCAGTACAATATACATTTCAAATGATCAGATGAATATAGGCCTGTCCTTAATTGTGAATTGGAGAGAGAGCCAGGAATTTTGTAACTCTCTACCAAAATGATGTTCCTTTGTAGTATATTTATTGTATTATTTAAAAAATAAATGTTAATTGATACCAGTAGTGTTACCATGACCCACACTCTTTATCCCTGATACAGAAACATTATTTTAAATTGAAGATTAATTTCACTTGTTTAATGATGAAGCTCATCTTCTTATCAGTGCATTTAAATAACAGTGAGTTACACAAGCCGAGTTTGGAATTACTCTTTTTCCCCTTTCACTAAATTTCTTCAAATGTTTTCTCTATCACCTCTTGTAAAATGTTCACACTTGTTGTATGTTGTTCCTCCTATTGATTATAGTTTAAAGATTGATAGAGGGGGTTTGTTGTGACTTTGATATGTGAGTTTTCAGCAAATCAGTGTTTGACATGCTAATGCAAAAATGGGAAGGCAGTGAAGAAGGCAGCAGCTCCACACAGGTAAAACATCTACACCACCAGGATGATTAACACCACCTGTTCTAGCTTTGTATATGAAGTAAAAGAACAATGGTGAGCAGTGTTGCACTGAGCAGGTATGCTTTATCGGTGATGCAAATGGCCTATTCACAGTAGCTGACCTATTTCCCCAGTTTATGAGCTTTTAAAGGGCATTTACATTTACATTACATTTACATTACATTTACGGCATTTAGCAGACGCCCTTATCCAGAGCAACTTACAAAAAGTGCTTCATTGTTTTACTCAGAACAAAATCTCTAGCTAGTTAGTTTAGGCTAAAATCAGGAAGAAACTTTAAGCAAAGATATTATTAGATACAGTCAGTATGGACGCCTAGATATACTCAAATATATACTGAAAAACCCTACTTAAAAGATAAAAGCAAGAAAAGTCATTACAGTCACAAATATTTAATAAATGCTAGTGTAGTAAAATTTAATTTAAGTGCTCTTGAAACAGATGTGTCTTCAGTCTTCGCTTAAAAACAGCAAGAGACTCTGCCATTCGGACACTCAGGGGAAGTTCGTTCCACCACTGAGGTGCCTGAACTGAAAAAAGTCTGGATGCATGTTTTCTGCGTGTTCTGAGAGATGGTGGGTCAAGCCGAGCTGTGCTTGAAGCTCGAAGAGCTCTGGGTACAGATCGGGATTTGACATTGCCACCATTGCCACCATGTATGGAGGTGCTGGTCCATTCTTAGCGAGTTCTTGTAGGCCAGCATCAGGGTTTTATATCTGATGCGGGCAGCTACAGGAAGCCAGTGAAGAGAGCGCAGCAGAGGAGTAACATGGCTGAACTTAGGAACATTGAAGACAAGTCGAGCCGCCGAGTTCTTTATCCAGAACAAGAGCATGTTTTGCAACAAACTAATATAGTGCATACTTTTAAGATTTCAAGCAGATTTTAAGCAAATATAGGCAAGTTTATGTAAGGTAAGATAAGATAGCCTTTATTATCCATAATGGGGAAATTTACAGTGTTGCAGCAATATACAGAAAATATTACAATTGTAAACAATATGTGTAGTTGAAGGCATTCATAATTGTGTATATTGGGGCATGATGGTTCAAAGAATGTTTGGTTAGGAAACCTTGCGAAGAATAGCTCCATTAAATGAATGTTATGTTGTAAACATCTTAAGCTTTAAATATGATCTGGGCCATCTCAGACAGCTTCTGAAGCACTTCGCCTGCACATCTGATGAGAGAAATTATGTTCATCAAGTTATCTGATAAACTTGATATACATCTGTGTGCGCACGTGTGTGTATTGCAATTTCTGTCACTAATTTCTATTTTGCAGGTAGTGAATAACAAACCTCTGCTTGAAATGTAGGAGGTGTCATGATTTGGTAGAGTTGTACACAAATGAATGTTTTCACTAGCATCGTGATGTTTGGACAGAGTATCCTAACCAGTATCTTCCATTAAAAGAAAAAGAATACATAGACCGAATCACTACACACACACATGCAGGCAGATAAGACTAATATGCCATAACAGAAAACACAACTCATAACCCAAACCTCATGATCCAAATCAGAGCAAGACTCCTATTTATCCACCACTTTGTTGAGTTGGACTTAATCCCATAATCCAAAGGGTAAAACCACATCTCTGAAACACAGTACCATGGCGACAGTAGAACTGGCTCACATGCCTGATGAGTATATATGTCCTCACAACCATCTGAAATGCCTTGGTGGTGATGCCACACGACTTTGACCCATAAATAAATAAACCTGCCAATGCAGCTATTAAACCCTACTGCGCATGCATGTCACATGCAAATTCTAGATGTCACAAAGCCATCAAAACAAGGAAAAACTGGAGAGGGTCCACAGTGAAGAAACGCCAGGGGTGTGCACTTCAGACAGTCATCATGTGCAAAAGAACTGCAACTAAGGCCAAGTCCACACATAGCCGGGTATTTATAAAAACGAATATCTCCCACATCGTTTTAAAAAAAATGTCATACACACGTGATCGTTTTTAAAAAAGTTTTTATCTACATGAACCCGCACAAATACGCCATTGAGTGGTCGTAAACACGCCAAGCGCATATATGTCAGTATAACATAAAGCTAAAATCTGTGTCAGCCAATTAGAATCCCTCAAAACAAACACAACTTCCTGTTGTCGTTCATTTTCATCAAAACAAAAAGTCAATACCAGTCGCATGTGTGACGGCATCGTCGCATTTGTCGCAAACGGTGACGTTTGAGACAGTAAAAACGCTGTTTTACAAGTACACACGCATACACTAAAACGCATACACGCATACACTTTGCCCGGAGTTTTAATTTATAATCGTTTTTGGTGATGCAAAACTACGTTTTCATGTGAACAAAAGCCCCAAACGCATAAAAATGTATTCGTTTTACAAGATACCCGTCTACGTGTGGACTATTCATTCATTATCCGTACCGCTTATTCCCGCTAGTCAGGGTCACGGGGGGGCTGGAGCCAATCCCAGCATCTCCGGGCGAAGGCAGGGTACACCATGGGCAGTTCGCCAGTCTACCACATGGCCAACACGCACACACACACACACACTCACACCTACGGGCAATCTAGAGTGAGCAATCCACCTAACATGCATGTCTTTGGACTGCGGGAGGAAACCGGAGTACCCGGAGAAAACCCACACAGGCACAGGGAGAACATGCAAACTCCACACAGAGCAGCCCAAACCGAGAATCGAACCCAGACCGCCTTGCTGTGAGGCGACAGTGCTAACCACTACACCACGTGTGGACTAGGCCTAAGTAATATGGAGTTTTATGACACTGAGTTTTTTTTTTTTTGTCCATTTACAACCTTTGTGTCAGCTTGCTCAGTGGTGCATGGTGCTCAGTCCTGGGTGTTGTCATCTCTCCATTTCCTACACACGATTCAGATCCCCAGGGGGGCTGAGGTTTCTGGTTGAGAGTACACTGTGCATGATTGGCTGCCTCTTCTCGCCATCAACTAGATGACTAGAAATTTGTGTCCCTTCAGCTACATTATGGACTGCCCAACACGTACATGTCTCAGGGCAGCAGCACATTTAAAACACTGACCTTTCCAAGTGTAGCTGGAAGAGTTACAAGGTAGTCTCTCTCCCATAACCACAATACCTAACGCCTAAGGTCTTAGTCGAGCTACATGAGTCACTGTCCCAGTAGTATTCACACTGTTTGGCTAGTGAAAAGACATGCTGTCTGGCAATTTCGGAAGCCGGGTTCTAGCAGGAAGCATGCTGAACATTTGTTTGATTTAGTGGCAGTTTGTTTTACACAGTTCTAGCTGTTTCTGGCTACTGTTCTTGCAGTACCAAAAACCTGACCTGCCAGCAGTTCTTGATTAAAGGTTTAGCAGATCTTATGCACAGCTCCAGGAAAAGCTTGTGTAAAACACTGGTAACGATATGTAATTGGTACGAGCCACTGATCCCTGGAAGTCTCCGTAAGGGCCCCACTCTGCCGGCCCGGATCCATAATAAAGCAGCTGGTGCTCAAGGAGCAGCCGGCAGAGTATGCAGCATTAACATATCCACCCCAGAGTGCCCTCAGCCCGGCCAGGAGCTCATTAGTGGCACAGGGAGTTCTCGACTAGTTTTCTAGGCATGGTAGGCCTGTGCATGTTCTGGAGCTCAATTACATCACCATAGTGGCTAACTGACTTTTGGCCACTAAAACTGACGTTTTATTTACTGTTAATTGTTTTTTAACCATGGGAAAGAATTTACTGTAATAATCTTAACTGTGTAGTAGTTGGTCTAAAAAGTATCTTGTGTTCATGGTCATACTACACAGAAATGATTAAAGATAAATATTAATTCGATGTAAGACTAAATAATTTATGAATGACATCCATGTTCAACTGACCAATGGTGATATGAGATGCAGAACACTATTGGATGGGAGTTTCAGATGGGAGCTTCAGATGTGGTCTCATATTTCAGTGTCCAATTATTTTGGAAGTGATTTCAGCAATTTAGAGGAAAAATGTGGATAATGTGGATGTTTTGGTGTCAGTCTGACATAACGTTGGTTAATTTTGCTCTAGACCTTGATGCATTTTCTGTAAAACTAATAGCTGTATCCCTTTATATAGTCTGAGTTCCATGGAATTAACACCACTAAAATGGTATATTAATATTTATATAACATAAAAATAAGACATGCTTACATAATCTCAACAATGTATTACTGCAGCATTGCAGGTGCCTGCCCTGCTGTCTCTGTTAGCAAGCTGAAAAATCCAAGCCAGTGCCTATTACCTCAAACGCATTCAATGATTAAAGCCCTTGACAACCAAGCTCTGGTATGTATCTCTCCTGGCAGGGCAGACAGACCATAACACTAAGAACACCAAGGTCACGGGTTCAAATCACGGGGAGTGCATGTACTGTCATCATGGTTACTATGCAAGTTCATCTGGATAAGTTCGTCTATGCAAGTTCATCTGTCATTAAAAAAAGACCAGAGCCTGAAAATCAAACATGTCCTTGATGAAACACAGAGACACTGCAGACACTGGGATGCTTTGACACACACATACCACTAGGAAATTTCACACATACAAACGCACTATACACTTGAGTGCTTTCACACATACAACAGTGTTCTATCACATGTATGTATTCTTTCACATGTATGAAACACAAAAACCTTTAATCTCCTGTTGGGTACATAAAGGTTATACAATAATAGTAAAAATTAAGAGATAATTCATTTATTTTATTTTATTATTTTATTTGAAAGTGTACTTTTTATATTCCCAAACCAAAGGAGCTCAATGGTACATTAATATACATTAAGGGCAGCTAAATAAATACTCTTTGATTCCACTGCATCAAAAGCGATTTCAGTCAAAGCTACAGCTTTACCTCTTGGATGACCTAGGATGGATTTTCTCCAGGAGGAGCGAGATGAGCAGCCAGTGAGGGAATGTGGGAGGGGAGGGGGGCACAGTAGTGGGAGCCATGTTTGATGTTTGATGTGCAAATTTGCAGTGTGATGTTCGATTCCGGTGGAGAGTGAGGTGAATTACACATGAGTGGGGCTCAAATTCAGGCCAAGTCGCAGTAGAAATCATTAACATGCAAGACATTAAAATTTTCTCGCTATTTATCTTGCATGCATTCACACATACACACATTCACAGGTGCAGGTAAAGGTGCACATTTGGCACTGCTCTCAGGAGAATATCTGTTCCTTCATCAAAGGTTTCTGATGAAAAAGAGCCAGAACTGGCAAGCAGATGCTAATTAGATCAACAGCTGTTTGTCAACAGCCACACCAGTTCATATGTCTCATCACATTTACATTCACCTGATAACCTAATCAGTCTTCTGTGCCTGTGTGCACTTGTATGTGTGCAAAAACAATTGAAAAAGTATATAAAAAAAACAAACAGATAAATTGCTGAAGCAATTTACAGTACTACATGAATGAGCATTTGGAATCAAAAAGGGTAAAAAATAATACTGCATAAACATATAAACAAAATCCACAAATTAGAATGTGCAAATGTGCAACAGGATAATTCACAAGTAGACATTATGTGCAAAACATAATTAATAATTATGCAATTTATTGTTTATTTGTTCACATAATTTAATAATATATTTTTTAAGATGCAAAACAAATGACACAAATTGGTGAAGGACGAAAGAACGTGTTTTCATTTAGTTCAGTAAGTTTAGTGCTAACTGCTTTCAACAGAAAGTGGTTAAATCAGGTTGGAAATGTTGCTAATTGTAGCAAGGTCATATTTTCCATATTAAGGCACCAAGTCGTATTTGCAAGCAGCCTATTGTCAGATGGCGCTATAGCTTTTTACATCTAATTACCTTCTACTTCTACTCTCTGTAGACTCTGAATCATTTTAATACACCCTCAATACAATAATACAACACTAATACAATTCCCAATGAAGCTGTTCTCATTTACATCTTTTGTTTCTGTCAGGAATTAAATAAATACATTTAAATATTTAGTAATTTAATAATAAATTAAATCGTTACTGAAACGATTAACTATAATCTATTAGCTATCTGTAACGTTGACCGTGGGTGAGCCAAGACAATAATCCATTAACCAAAAAATGTAGTAAGCCTAACGCTAGAGACACGTATAACACTGACGTCGAACAAACAAGAACTGACAAAAATGTAGACTACACACACAAACATAGAGGGAGGGGGGTTAGGGGCTGTAGTCACACTACCATACTATCATTAATTATCATTAATAACTATTAACTATTAAACCTTAACGCTATTAACTATTATCAATTAATTCATTTTAACTAGCAGTCGCTTCAAAACCATTTCCAAGCTTCTGCTATGCACTGCTAAAATTTTCATTTCATGACTATGTCATTTGACAAAACCAATCACCATGCACATAATTTAAAGACACCAGCTGTGCTGTGATTTCGGCGGTATTTATCACGCAAAGAAAAAGTTGAAAGTGACAGTGATCATGCAGATGCTGATTTATCCAGTCACAACAATGATGGCTGCTGTCACTAAACGCTTTTTATTGGTAAGCATCTTCGCGCTTCCCCGAGAACCGTTAGCACAGAGAGTTAGCAGGCTAGCTAATAATGTTAATAATATTACCAGGTAGGTTAGGTACAGTGTTAGTGCTTTGAAAATACGAAATGCTGGCTTTGGACTGAATTAAATATATGGATGTATATGTTAGCTCTACTGTGGTTTAAATGCATATATTATGTTTTGTTAATGGACATATGTAATGTAGCGTTAGCCACAATGCTAGCAGTAATAAATTACTAAATTAGGTAGTTTAGCAACGATGCTGACGTAATGTTTTACCTATTGCAATATTAAGACAGTCCCATGGGGTGACAGGGATATATTTTAAGATGTATTAATTCCAAGGATCTTTTTACTGGTTAATGCTAGTTGATTTTTTCTTTTTGAAGAAATTCCACGAATGTTTCTAGCGTTTTCCAAGATACTGAAAACCGGGTCTGTTTAATCTGGGTTACCTACGTTCCAGTGTTTCATCGACGTTTAGCACGGTAAGTGAAAGATTATTTTAGATTTATGAGGTTGTTATAGTTTCAGTAAGTAATGTTAGCTACATGTTTGCGCCAGCTGATTTTTGGGTAGTCACCTTTAGTTTATTTCAACCATGCTGTTGGTAATAGTTACAGTTACACCACTCATCGTGGTCTCCTCTTTCACTGGGGATGTTTATCGATACTAAGAATGGGAAGAACAGACTAGTGTTCTTGCTTTATTTATATGAAAGTATACATTCACGCTCGCAAGCTGTCCGCATTGGTGTCTGCCTTTTTTTGGATGTTGATATTTGATTGCTTGATGGGATGCAGTTCACCATGAAGATAACAATGTTCGCGTACTGGAACATTTTGTGGAAGTAGTGTCGTCCGGGGATCTTTCACATACTAGAAAAAAACAGTTTGGTTGCATACTGCATACTGTTTTCATGCTCAGTCAGTATGCGAGTAGTATGTAGTAAGCTGTTTCGAACAGAACCTAAGTCACCAACTCATGCATCCTCATTTTCGGGGTGTAGCAAGAACACTCCAGGCACATTAACTGTTCTTGGTAAATGCATTCCTGAGAATTGTAACACAAGCTGGGTAGAGGAAGATGATGCCAGGAAAGGACAGAAGAAGAAACATCCTGAATATTTTACTATTGCATCAGCTATCCACTTCTTCGAGATCAAGGGTACTGCTTTTTCAACTTTCATTGGCTTGGAGTGACAACAGCCGCTCATTAAACTAGCTCTCTGATTGGACCAGCAGTAGTTATCCTGTTAGTCAACCAATTAAACAGCAAACCAGAGCTGTGTTCGAAATAGCCAACTACATACGACATACTGCATACTGGATACTGGTCCTCGTAGTATGCAGTACAGTTTCCAGTATGCGACAAAAGCAAAGCATACTACGGGGTCAAGGTGAACGTAGCGTTGCATAATGGGATATAGTACACCACGAAGATAGCTCTGTTCGTGTACTGGAATATTTTGCAGAAGTAGTATGTCATCTGGGGATGTTTCGCATACAGAAAAAATTATTTTTATTCGCATACTGCATACTGCATACTTATTTGGGGCCCCAGCAGTACACCAGTAGTATGTAGTAGGCTATTTCAAACACAGCGCAGGATCAAAAATCTGCACTTCCAGAAATGGGTTCACACAGCAAATGTAAATGAAAATTCTTATATTTTCACAGACTTGCCGACTTGCATTGGGAATCATTTGTGTGGAATTTATTTACGCATTCGCAGTAAATAGTATGCAAGTTTATTATTTTTTAAATTATATTTATTAATAATTATAATAGTTATAAATATGTTTAAAATTATATTTATTGAAACATGATTTAGCATGTTTATGAAATTTAATTAATTAGATTTTTTTGTTTTTTTGCATTTGTTTTTACATGTCACCAATTGCTCAAATACAACTGCAATGTCACTCTGTCATTCTTGCCGCAATGCAAAAATGTGCTAGAATTTTAAGCTATTAAAATAAAATCTCCTACATGTCCTTTTGTGGGCTCCAAACTAGCCCTCTCAGTATGTCAGTGGTTATTATAAAGCTCAGTGTTGGAGGCAGGCAGGTCATGTGTGGTCAAGCTTCCTTCCAAAACTGCTCCACAAGCCCTGGGACTACAGACCCAGTAGGGCTCCTGATAATAAAGCACTCACACACACACATGGCCTCCAAATACTGTGCTTTTCTGGCATTTCTAATCGCTTTGCATTTGCGTTGGAGTACTGCAGTGTAGTACAGTGTAGTAAGCTTGTTTAGAATGTGTCATCGTTTGACTGTAATTGGTTGTACTTTGGACTGATTCTATGACGACGTGTATGTAGTGCAATCATTGGTTAGTGAACTGAACAAATTAGGGCACTCGTTTTACTGGTCAGTGCCAGGCCCATTGTTTTTTAACAGGTCTTAAGCATATGATGATGTGCACACTCAGACATGCCTATGTACTGTTTACCGTTTCCAACAATTCAAATGTGGCCCTGATCATTATCATTCATTCGTGTGCTCTCTCACTCTCTCTCTCTCTCTCACACACACACACACACACAAGTGTGTGGCTGTCCTGTTTGTTTACCATTTGCATTTGTGTAAATGTAAACTATGGCCATTATGGGAGGTGTGTACATGTACTTGTCTGCATTTCCCAGCATTCCCCAAAAATAAGAACTGAAATAGTTTGGCTAAACACACGCAATTCCAAGCATATACATAGATGGGCTGTAAAATACTGTCATCATGTCTCTACACCCATTACATTACTGATTACAGCACCCAGAAAGAGAGAGAGTATGAAATCTCCAGTTGTGAACCACAATTAACGTGATCAGCTACAGCTTTGCTACTTTCATCGCATAATTTTCTGTGCCTTGTATATCTTTCTGTCTGACACACAGATTCTCTGAAGGCAGTATGCTTGACCTGCAATTTCATGCCCATCATCCAACATCTGTCCACCTATCTGTGTTTGTCATTGTAACTGTTTTCTTTTTTTTTGGGGGGGGGGGGGTTGATTACTTAAGCCCAGTAATGGTAGGGTGTGTCCTGGGATTCCGTGTAGAGGACAGTGGGCCTGCCTTTGATCATTCTGCCACCTGAATTATTCATGTATGGGGCATCAGATCCCAGTTTCTCCATTCTGTACCTGTCATGTTTAACAGCCCTTATGCCTTTAGAGAAGTGGCACCACTATTTATGAAGACTGAAGTCTGCTGCCTTTACTTTCATCTGAGCTAAATTGCATCAGTGGGCAGCGGGGGGTGAACATTGCCTCCCGGGGAGATGGTAGCTTGCATGTCATCTGCTTCTCAGTGTCAAGGTCATTGGGTCAACACCTGGGTATGTAGCTGCTGCTTACAGAGGACTTTGCCATTGCTCTAGTGTAAATGATGTAGGAACAGGACGACTAGCCCAGCTCCTGTAGAGTTCAGTTACAAATTCCACTTTTGCACATCAACTCTGCAGCAGGCCTCAGTTAGAACCCTGATTCCAGGCCTAATCCAATGCACCTGACCAACCTAATGAACGTTTTCAGCCCAGTATTCCAAACAAACTTGTGGTCAACTTACTAAAACCCTTACAAGTGTCAACTACATAAACTGGGCTGGGATTAAATGTCTTAATCGTCAAATTTACAAAACTGAAGCAAAGTAATTCATGAACCACTGTACGCTTTGATACACTGTTGATCTATTGAGTGGTTGCAAAGTTTAGTTTCATGCATAATCTAACACCTGGCCTAGGTAATCAAGACCTTCCATAGCAGGTGTGTTGCAGCTAAACTGGAAGGCAGTTGATGTTCTGGACCAGGAATGAGCTGTTGCACTACAGCAACAACTAACCTGCGTTTATTCTTGCACAACATAAGGAAGGGTTCTTACTACACGAGAAGGATATACCAATTAAGTCTATGTGAGAGTCAATTAATATTCTATACCCTTTTACCCCTATAAGATAGGCTCCCAAGGTCAACCACACAAAACAACAACAACAACAAAAGAATGTGCATATATCACATATGGACTATATAGGAAACACAATCATTCTGAGAGCAATTTCAGGTAGATTTAGAGGCGATGTTGCCTTAGTATTCCCACACGCTCACCACAAATGTCCACAAAATGTTGCAACAAAAGGAGACTCAAGCTGACGTCCCGTAGTCCATTGGCTATTTAAAATCCTCATAAAGGATAATCCACCAAAAGGATAATCCAGCGTTACACCCCAGGAATGTCAAGAATCCTCCATGAATGATGATGTTATTTTGTCTCTCCTCCTGTCCCTTCCTGCTTCCTCTTTTATAAAACCCGCCAGTTTATTTTCAGTCTTTGGATTGGTCCACATGTGGTAGGCCACACGTCCATAAGCGCTTTCATAGAGGGATGAGCCCCAACCTCCTACAGCTACCCCATGCCCACATGGGGTAGGCTGTAACTATGAATGACAGGAAAGAGTCTTATAAATTGCTACAAATGTTGCCCCCGGTTCAACCGTCACACTACATCTTGATACCCATTGTGATGTTCACTCTGCTAATGGCAATGCAGTAAACTATGGGTTTTACTCGCTAATGCTTCTAATTTAAGTGCAAAGAAATTTATCCTTTAACATTTAATCTATGGCAAAAAAAGGGAAAGAGACATTGTGCGCAGAGTCTTCTGGATCTAATGCAGAGCAGAGTGGAAACTGATGAAAAGCTGCCGAAGGTTTTTTTTCCATTCCACTCAGTATATCCCTCCAAGGAGCAGAGCTATTTGCAAAAAACATTTGATTCTGCAGAGTGAAGTTTGTGGTTCAGTGTAGAATTACAGAGTGCAGAATTGCAGAATTGCATGAATCTATTTCATTTGCATTCAGTGAGCTCCATTAATGTGCTCAGTCTCATATTTAACATGGCAAGACTATGGTGAAAGACTCAAATGTGTCATCCAGCCAGTGGTTTCGCTGAAACCTCACACTGCGGGGTTTCCACATTTGACTGTGGTACTGGAAGTAACAAAATGAGGCTTGAAGTGGACATTATGTGATGCAATATGCAGAATTATCAGGATTAGGCTTGGCTCCCTCATCGCAATTTTGGTCTGTCCCTAAATCACAAGCACTTTGTGCTGACCTAGCATTCGAAAAAACATCAGTATTCTAATGATGAAAACTGTATTTTAGTCATTTTAAGAGCTGACTTAACTAAACAAATCAGTTTGACTGGACAGAACCATTTCAGAGACTCAGGACCTACAGAGATACTGGTCTTGATTGGGTTCGATGGTGTTATTAGAAAAATGTAAGGTCTGTCAAGGTTCCGTCTGTACATTCAACCTTATGGCAAAAACATGATCACGATTTTAAAAAAAGGTTTCCTTTCAATTGTCACGGGAGCCGGGCGGGGAAGCCACCAGAGGGCGCACGCACGCACGCGCGTATTCAGGCGCTCATCACTTGCACAGAGGCACACCCCTTCTCACTCTCAATCCCTCCCACGATCACAATCACCTGAATTCTAGTCACCTGTTGAGTTTTGCACCCCTAGGTACTTAAGCCCACAGGTCCGGTCGTTCGGTGCTGCACATTAGAGGATCTAGAGAGCCTGCCTGCCACGACGACGACGACTTTCCTTCCTGGAGTGTCCAGCACCGAACTGAAGAATTCTGCTGCCTTTTCTATTTTGAGTTTGTCATTGCTTTACGCCTGAGTATTTTTGTTGGTGTTTGGAAAAGATGGAAAATAAAGAGTTCTCTGAACGACCTACGACTCCCGCTGCTATCCGTAACCCGTTACATCAATGTTAAAAAAACATTAGGATCATTAAATACAATGAATTTGCATTTATAAATAAATTAATTAATTTGCATTTGTCATGAGGAGTAACAAATGAATCTATGAAATTAACCTTTAAGAATGGATAAGTTGGTCAGGACTGAATTTTTATTTGTTGACTGATTAAGCACTACATTAAACCCTTTAATAAATATGTGTTTTACAATATGGAGCAATTTTTTATATGTAAGTGTACCTGCATGTTTGAGTGCCTGTCTTTTGTATGCTTTAGCTGATATGAGAGACTGTTTCTGTCTACTTAAGACGTTCAGCAGAGGTCCTGCAGTGGAGGCAGACAGACTTGTGCCTGTCTCAAATCAGCGCAGGTATGTCTGTGTGCGTTTTTCTTTGTGCATGGCTCTGTGTGTGTGTGCTTCTGCGTATCAGCATCCACAGCATTGAGAGATGTTTTTCAGACATCCTCCAGATGGTGTGTTACATAACATGTCTCAGGTGTCTAAAAGTTTAAATGCGCGTTAAAAAAATGACATACATTATAAAATTATTTCATAGCCTCAATTGTGTACTGTTTAGCCCAGTTCTAAAGACACACGACTTATAGGAAAGGTGTGAATAGATTGCTCCAAGACTGAAATGCTACACCATATCTGGACAACACCCTAGAGCATGGCTAGAATGAAGATTTTACTTCAGTCTTTACCTCAGTTGCAGAACTGACATGAAATCGCTTTAAAATTGTAATGAGAAGTATTCATTTGTAGGTCTGAAAAGGTCAAAACATATGTACAAAAGAAAGATGAGAAAATATGAAATAAAATTAACTCTTTTTAACTAAGTCCTAAATTGTAAATTGCATTTTAATTGTATTTATTATGCATAGTGTGCTCCTCCGTGGATCACCACCTTATCGTGGTGGAGGGGTTTGCGTGCCCATGTGATCCTAGGAGCTAGGTTGTCGGGGGCAATGCCCCTGGTAGGGTCTCCCATGGCAAATTGGTCCTAGGTGATGGGCCAGACAAAGAGTGGTCCAAATAAAACCCCAATGGAATTTAAAAACAGGACCCAGATACCCTTGCCCGGATCAGGGTTACCGGGGCCTCACCCTGGAGCCAGGCCTGGGGGAGGGGCTCCTCGGCGAGCGCCTGGTGGCTTGGGTCTCTACCCATGGGGCCCGGCCGGGCACAGCCCGAAGGGATTACATGGGTTCACTCTCCCATGGGCCCACCACCTATGGGAGAGGTAGTACTAGGGGTTCGGTGCATTGTGGTTTGGGCGGTGGCCGAAGGCGGGGGGCCTTGGCGTACCGACCCTCGGTTACTGAAGCTGGCTCTTGGGACATGGAACATAACCTCTCTGGGTGGGAAGGAGCCTGAGCTGGTGTGTGAGGCTGAGAGATACCAACTAGATATAGTTGGGCTCACCTCCACACACAGTTTGGGTTCTGGAACCAATCCCTCGAGAGAGGCTGGACTTTATTCTTTTCTGGAGTTGCCCAGGGTGAAAGGCGGAGGGCTGGAGTGGGCTTACTCATAGCTCCCCGGCTCGCTGCCTGTGTGTTGGGGTTTCCCCAGTAGATAAGAGGGTTGCTTCCCTGCGCCTTAGGGTCGGGGAAAGGGCTCTGACTGTTGTTTGTGCTTATGCACCGAATGGCAGTTCGGAGTACCCGGCCTTCTCGGAGTCCTTGAAGGGGTTCTGGAAGGTGCCCCTTCTGGGGATTCCATTGTTCTGCTGGGGGACTTCAATGCTCACGTGGGCAATGACAGTAGGACCTGGAAGGGCGTGATTGGGAGGAACGGCCTCTCCGATCTGAACCCGAGTGGTGTTCTGTTATTGGACTTCTGTGCTCGTCACGGTTTGTCCATAACGAACACCATGTTTGAGCACAGAGGTGTCCATAAGTGCACATGGCACCAGGACACCTTAGGTCGCAGTTCGATGATCGATTTTGTAATCGTATCGTCGAACTTGCGACCGTGTGTCTTGGACACTCGGGTAAAGAGAGGAGCTGAGCTGTCAACCGATCACCACCTAGTGGTGAGTTGGATCAGATGGCGGGCGAGGATGCCGGACAGACCTGGCAGACCCAAACGTACTGTGAGGGTTTGCTGGGAACGTCTGGCAGAGGAACCTGTCAGAAAGGTCTTTAACTCCCACATCCGACAAAGCTTTGACCGCATCCCGAGGGAGGCCGGAAACATTGAGTCTGAGTGGGCTTGGTTCCATGCTTCTATTGTCAATGCAGCAGATCGGAGCTGTGGCCGCAAGGTTGTCGGTGCCTGTCGTGGCGGCAATCCCAGAACCCGGTGGTGGACACCTCGGGTAAGGGAGGCCGTCATGCTGAAGAAAGAGTCCTATCGGGCCTGGTTGGCCCGTGGGACTTTGGAGGCAGCAGACAGGTACAGGGGGCCAAGCGGATCGCGGCTTTGACTGTCGCAGAGGCAAAAACTCGGGTGTGGGAAGAGTTTGGTGAGACCATGGAAAGTGACTTTCGATCGGCTCCGAGGAGGTTCTGGCAAACCGTCAGGCAACTCAGGAGGGAAAGCGGTTCCCGACCAACACTGTATACAGTGAGGCTGGGGATCTGCTGACCTCGACTGGGGATGTCATTAGGCGGTGGAAGGAATACTTCGAGGATCTTCTCAATCCCACCACCACGTCTTCCATAGAGGAAGCAGAACCAGAGGACTCGGACGGGGTTTGCCAATCACTAGGGCTGAGGTGACCAGGGTAGTTGTGAAACTCCTTGGTGCCAAGGCACCGGGGTGGATGAGATCCGTCCTGAGTTCCTTAAGGCTCTGGATGTTGTGGGACTGTCTTGGTTGACACGTCTTTGCAACATCGCGTGTACATTGGGGCAGTGCCTCTGGATTGGCAAACCGGGGTGGTGGTTCCCCTTTTTAAGAAAGGAGACCGGAGAGTGTGCTCCAACTATCGGGCGATCACACTTCTCAGCCTCCCGGTAAGGTCTATGCAGGGGTTCTGGAGAAGAGAGTCCGTTCGATAGTCGAATCTCAGTTACAAGAGGAACAATGTGGGTTCCGTCCTGGTCGTGGAACACTGGACCAACTTTTCACCCTTGCGAGGGTCCTAGAGGGTGCATGGGAGTTTGCCCAACCAGTCCACATGTGCTTTGTGGATTTGGAAAAGGCATTCGACCGTGTCCCTCGGGGATTCCTCTGGGGGTGCTCGGGAGTATAAGTGCGGGGCCCGTTGCTACGGGCTATCCAGTCCCTGTACAAACGGAGCAGGAGTTTGGTTCGCATGGCCGGCAGTAAGTCAGACTGGTTTCGGTGGGAGTTGGACTCCGCCAAGGCTGCCCTTTGTCACCGATTCTGTTCATAACTTTTATGGACAGAATTTCTCGGCGTAGCCAAGTGGTGGGAGGGGTTCGGTTTGGTGGCCTCAGGATTCCACGCCTTCTCTTTGCAGATGATGTGGTCCTGTTGGCATCATCGGGCCGAGACCTACAGCTCTCGCTGGATCAGTTTGCAGCCGAGTGCGAGATGGCTGGGATGAGAATCAGCACCTCTAAAACTGAGACCATGGTACTCAGTCGGACAAGGGTGGAGTGCCCTCTCTGGGTCGGGAGTGAGTCCTTGCCTCAAGTGGAGGAGTTTAAGTATCTCGGGTTCTTGTTCACGAGTGAGGGAAGGATGGAACGAGAGATTGACAGGCGGATCGGTGCTGCGGCTGCAGTATTGCGGTCGCTGTACCGGACCGTTGTGGTGAGAGAGAGCTGAGCCGAAAGGCAAAGCTCTCAATTTACTGGTCAATCTACGTTCCGACTCTTACCTATGGTCACGAGCTTTGGGTAGTGACCGAAAGAATGAGATCGCGAATACAAGCGGCCGAAATGAGTTTTCTTCGCAGGGTGTCTGGGCTCTCCCTTAGAGATAAGGTACGGAGCACAGTCATCCGGGAGGGGCTCGGAGTAAGAGTCGCTGCTCCTCCACGTAGAGAGGAGCCAGCTGAGGTGGTTCGGGCATCTGGTTCGGATGCCACCTGGGCGCCTGCCTAGGGAGGCGCTCTGGGCATGTCCAACTGGGAGGAGACCCCGGGGAAGACCCAGGACACGCTGGAGAGATCTCTCGGCTGTCCTGGGAACGCCTTGGTATCCCCCCAGAAGAGCTGGAAGAGGTGGCTGGGGAGAGGGAAACCTGGGCCTCTTTGCTTAGGCTACTGCCCCCGCGACCCGGACCCGGATAAGCGGAAGAAAATGGATGGATGGATGGATGGATGCATAGTGTGCTGTTTAGGCGTACCTATCTATTAGAGTGTTGGACTGTCAGCATTGGAGTTCACCTGGGAAAGTATTTTAGGAGGTGTTGCGTGCATTGTATGGGACCAAAGTGACTGCATTTTGCCATTGCAGCAAATTGGACAACTGCCTGGTCTCGTTTTGGTCCTGCCCTTTCCACCGCACCCCAAAGAGACTTGGCTGTGTTGAGACCTTGGGACTTGGCAGACCACCGAGGCAGGGAAACTTGGTGTTATGTTCTTGCAACCAATTGGTGCAGACACGTGCCTTGCTTTGTGATATATTGGCATGCTCGAGCCCTACACCCTAGTTTGGATGAACTGTAACCATGGAGGAATGACATTGGTAGGCAGCACTGTTCTATGGCTGTTCTGTTTCTGCTCCCATACATTTTTCAGTTGTCATCAGGGGTCCTAATATGGCCCATCAGAACTTTCCCAACACCATCACAATGACACCACTGGCCAGTTCAGACAAAGTCCGAGATGATATTGTGCATGCCGGTGGTAAATTCAGTTGTGATTTACCTGGCTGAATGTCTGCTTGCTTGAAAGGCTCTGTTAATTCTTCACCTAAAAATTGGTAACAGTCTGTTAGGTAAGATCCAAATCAGGCAAAGACTCATCAATCTACTTATAAATAATAAGAATATGAAATACATATAAAATATAAATGTATGGTAACTGGAGAGCTTAGATCAGAATGTGGTTTCATACGAAATTAAACTGCTGTGCTAAAAAGAAAGCAATGCAGGTCTAAATCATTCAATTTAATACCAGCCCTAAGCACTGATGATAATTTTTCAGAAATAGACTTTTTCTGCTCCCTGGGGTTTTGATACAATATCTAGATTAAGAGATGATCTGGCTATTAATGAGTCTCAGTGTAACGTCTAGCTCTGCCCACACCTGTCAGTCTTGTTTGTGTCTCCAGTTTAACCCCTCCTGTATGTCAGTCATGTCTGTATTGCTTTACTTGTGCCTTTGTCTGTCACACCTCCTTGTTTATAGTCCTGCCTTCCTAGATGTGTTTCAGCTGTTCCTTGTTCTGTTTTGGTAATGAGTTGGTGTATTTATACCTCTTGTGTTGAGTCTTAGTTTGTGGGTCAATGAGGAAGCAATAGTTCTTTGTTGTGGATAGATTGTGACTACCTGAAGCTGTTTCCTAATGCGGACAGGTGCTAACGGGCTGCCAAATGGAGGATGGGTTCCCTTTTGATTCTTGGTCCTCCCAAGGTTTCTTCCTATATCCCTGCCATCTTAGGGAGTTTTTCCTTGCCACTGTCGCCTTTGGCTTGCTCATTAGGGATCTGGACCCATACAATTTGTAAAGCTGCTTTGTGACATGTGTTGTAAAAAGCGCTATATAAAATAAATTTGACTTTCCAGGTTCTATGTTTTGGTTTGTACTTGGATCTCTGTTGGTTTCTGTATGTATGTTGGTTAATCTGCTGTAGTCATGTTTTTGTCTAGTCTATTTGGTTGGTCTATTTGTATCACTTTCATGTCGAGTCTCAGCCCTACCTGCATTACCTGTCCATTTAGTTCCCTGTGCATGAACTTAAGTTATAAGTTTGTTTAAGCCTGAGTGTTTTAGTTTCCTAGTCCCCTATTATGTTTGACGTGTCTCTCTGTCATCCTGCCTTCTGAGTTGGCATGGTTAGGCTCGAGGAGGCTAACAGTATTTTGTGTGTTAATAAACCCTGATCTCTATTGCGCATGTGTTCGCCTCCTTCGAGTAAGTCGTCACACTCAGATCCCTCTGCTTCCTCAGAATTTTGTAAGAAAGAAAGCTGCAAAAACATATGTTGAAGCATGAAGGTATTGAGAAATTGCAACATCAGGGACAGAAAGAGCACATTGAGAGTCTTTGTTCTCTTGTTTGCAGTAAAAGTCCAGAGGAATCTGAGACTCATTAATGGCCCAATCATTTTGGGTTAATCTAGATATTGTATTAATACCCCAGGAATAATACAGCTATGATTGCTGTCTAATTAGGTTAATGTTGATCTTGAGAGCACACTATATTCATGCACAAAGGGATTTCTCGGTTTACAGTCCTTATGTAAGCCTACTATGATCATTCCATCCAAACTTTGTTGGACATTTGGATGTTCGGTATTATTCATACAATTAAATATGTCTAGTGGGTAATTAATGTGGTTCATACCTTTGTGTCTTTTTCACATTAAGCAACAGCAGACCTAAAGGGATATTGTGTGTGTTATGTCACTCACTAGTTCTAAACTCGGTAAACAAGAACAAATCCTGAAAGAATACACCTAGCCAAATCTATGATGGTTAGTACCACTGACCCTACACAACTCCTTGGCTCTTCCGAAGTCGAAAACCCACCAAGATTCTTCTCTTCCCGTCACACATTTTTCTCACACTGATCAGCACTGAATACTGATCAGTACCACCTGTCCCTTGTTTTCCCCGTCCCATCGAACCCCTTCGCTACAACTCACCTTCCGCTTCCCCCTTGCGAAGTATTGCTGACTCTTGTTGTATACTGAGCGATTCCTTTGCTGTGCTGTCTCTTCTGTGCTTTGACCTCTCCTTCCCTCGTAGAGTACGCATCTAGCCTGACCCCATGATCTGCCTCAGACTATGCCTGCCTGCTTTGACTTTGGAACAGATAAATTACACAGACCTGCCCACGTCTCTACAGGTTTAAATTTAGTTTTTCCTTGTGCTCTGTGTGCTGATAGCCTGCGCCAACACTCTTACAACTGGATCCACTTGTGTTCAAAATCATTACTGAGGCTTATCGGTATTGTCAGGTGCACTACATCCATCAGAAACAATATTTGTATGGTTTACGCCACGTTTATGTTCAATGGAGAACACAAAAGTCCAAAGTCCTTCAACAAATCATGTATGAACACAGCCTGCTGAGTCATTTTGTGTCAACAGAGCAGACTGTCATTTCTGCAAAACACTGCAGTGGAAGGTCAGCGGTGTCGTTAATCTTCATCAATGCACCTGACAGACACACACTGCATGACGCTGAGGTGGTAGCTAAATCATTCTGCTGTTGTTGAGTGACTTAAATCTTCCTTCTGTACGCAAAAAAAAACTAATGGTTTACAAGAATATTTACCAATAATTTTGTTGATAATTACAATATGTATGAAGCACTGACTGACACCACATCGGCAACCATTCAGCTGCCAATGATCCTTTGTGAAACAGGCGGATGAACAGAAAGAACAGAAAGCATGTTTGCACACTACAGTCTTCTTCATCTATAAACACTGCCTCTCTCACTCTCACACACACACACAAGAAAAAAGATCATGTAATCTCTGTGCTCGTCCTATCTTTTTCTAGTTGAATGTAAGAGCTTCAGGCAGTTTAATCAATCTAATGATAATTACAATCTTCTCTCACATATTCTTCTGAGCACTAGGGGTAGATAGCCATGCTGAGTGAAAAAGAAACCAGAATTAGACTCTAAAGCTTTTATGTTTTTTCTAAACATCAGAACTCCCATACTCCCATATCTATTAACTCATCTTAGCACATGAATATAGGCATCAGAATGGTTTAAACATTTTTACATCACTCATTACACTACACTGCTCACAAAACAGGTTCATGTCATAACAGTTATAATGCTACTAGAAGGTTAGGATTGCAAAAAAATATTCTTTTATAAACAGTAGACTAATTATAGGTTTGGATGTCTGTTTATAATTAACTGTGACGGGTGAGGAGAGCAAAAAAAAGGAAGCGATCATGCCAGTCTCAGGGAAAAGGGGGGATTTAATGAGTAAAGTGCATAACACAAAACCCGTGACTTAACCCAAATCAAGGAAACAATAACCAGCAAAAGACAAGACATATATATCCCCGGGCGGAGTCCTGGACCGACTGGGGCGTGGTTGTCATTTTGTTGACGGCCCAGTCGGTCCAGGACTCCGACCCTCACGCAGCTATCCGCATCCCAGACCTACCTCTCATCTTGGGGCTGACCCCTGCCTCTAGCATGGGGTCACCCTAGCCTCCTGTGGAGACCTCCCCTCACGGGGAAGCTCATCGCAAGGTGGACTACTCCACCCAACTAAGGAGTGCTAGGAAACACCTGGTCTCCCTGAGCACAAGGGGGTATCTGTTTTCAGCAGGAGCTTGTCAGACTGGAGTCCACTAGTCCCCAACACATACAGGGAGTCTTCACTTCCCAAGGGGGCTCTTTAAGACCAGGGCTCCAGTCACCCCGCAACATCAGGGCCTACTTTGGAGATCCCTCAAGGTCCAGGAGTGCCACTTTCCAACACTGGGGAGAAACACCTGCACAAAATATACACACACAAACACAGATATTGTGTGCACCTGCCCTGGCTTTACCAGCCAGGGCTTACGCCTGTGCACGACACCCTTGCCACTTTCGGTGGCAAGGAACCCCACTAGCCCCCCAAAACATATTTATGGGAAGCCCCTCGGTGGGGATCTGGCATGAGTTCTAGCTTTCAAAAGTTGGCTGGTTATTCTGTGACAGGCGAGGAAGTAATCACTAGCATGTATTAAATATTTGTGACTGTAATGACTTTTCTTGCTTTTATCTGTTAAGTAGGGTTTTCTCAGTATATATTTGAGTATATCTAGGCGTCCATACTGACTGTATCTAATAATATCTTTGCTTAAAGTTTCTTCCTGATTTTAGCCTATACTAACTAGCTAGAGATTTTGTTCTGAGTAAAACAATGAAGCACTTTTTGTAAGTCGCTCTGGATAAGGGCGTCTGCTAAATGCCGTAAATGTAAATGTAAATGTAATCATGCCAGTCTCAGGGAAAAGGGGGGATATAATGAGTAAAGTGCATATAAAACAAAACCCGTGACTTAATCCAAATCAAGGAAACAATTAACAGCAGTCAACTGGTACAAAATTCAAGACATATATAGACAAACGACCCTCAAGTGTTGGGATCCTAATAGGCCCCGCCCACCTAAGGGACGAACACAGCGCAACAACAACAGGACAACATAAACTACTGCTGCTGTGGACTCAACAGGCTTTTCTAGACAAGTTGTTGACAACATCCTGTAACACTAACTTTCTGGTTTGGGTCAGGGTGAGGGCTAGGATTGGCTGTTGAGGTTAGGAATAGCATAGGCTAGATCGCTAGTATCTGACCCATAAACTGTTCTACTTGTGAGGAAACTTGACAGTGAACTTGTGTACGATTTTCTGATCCCTTGCTCTGAGGGCCTACAGGCCACAATCACAGGAAGTGTCATAAAGTTGACTCATTAACCATATCTGGTCCCTTAAAGGGTCCCGCAGCAAGAAGTGAAAATCTCAAAGAAACGGTTTCTTTCCGCAACCTGTTTGCTGAGGAGCTCTGAAGTCACAAGTCCAGGAAGGATCGTTACCCACAAATCTGAGGAACTAATCTTATCTGGACTTTCCACAGCTGTTTAAGAACTCTGGACTGAGCAAAGTCTTGCGGGACTCCATATTTTACTTTTGTGCGTTTGGAGGGAATATTATTGAGCTCTACAATCTGATAGCGATCGGTTAAGTAAGAATGAAACCATGAAAGGGCTGTACCTGAGATTCCAACCCAGTTTTCTAACCTTTCTAGCAGGATCCTGTGATCTATTGTGTTGAAAGCTGCACTAAGATCGAGAAGCACTAATAGAGATACATAGCCTTGATCTGAGAAAAGAAGGAGATCATTTGTTACTTTAACTAGGGCTGTTTCAGTACTGTGGTGGGGCCTAAATCCAGATTGGAACTTTTCAAATATGCAATTCCTATACAGATATAAGCACAAATGTTGGGCCACAGCTTTTTCTATGCTATTAGATATAAATGATAGATTCGAAATGGGTCTATAACTAGATAGTTCAGTCGGATCAAGATTTGGTTGCTTGATCAGAGGTTTAATAACTAGCTAGTTTGTAGGATTTGGGCATGTGACCTATGGTAATGGATGAGTTAGAAGAGGTTCAGTCACAACTAGTAATACCTCTTTTGGTCTATTTGTCTACCTCTTTTAAAAACTAGTAATTTTGAGGGAACTGACTCAAATGTGCATATACTACAATTTAATGATGAAATTGTTTTCTCCAATTCTCATTCTGGGAGTGGATGAAAAGCTTCAAGACAAATTTTGTTCAATATCAACCAAACCAGATGACAGACAAGATGAATTACCCATAAAAGATTTTATATTTAGTCTAATATAAGAAATCCATAAAGACCTTACTAGTCTGGAATCTGAGGTTCAGTGCCTGCTTGATTTTTAGTTTAGAAATAGTATTAAAAAGAAATCTAGGACTGTTTTTATTATTCTCAATCAATGAGGCTATTGCATATGCTGAGCTTGGTTTAGTGAGTGCCCTTTTGTATCCAATAAGGCTGTCCTTCCAGGCACTGTGGAATACTTCCAGCTTAGTCGATCACAATTTCCACTCTAATTTACGTGCTATTTGTTTTAAGTTTCGAGTTTGGTCGGTGTACCACAGGGCGAACTTTTTTTAATCTGGCCTTTTTATATTTGAATGGAGCAGTCAGTTAGACGGTCTAACTCTTCTGGACCTGATTGTGAATAGGCTAAAGTACTTATGTATGTAACTCGAATGAGACCAGATAGTGGTTGGAGATTGCTGTGCTTTGCGGGAGCGTATTTGTTATCTACGTCGATACCCAGCGTCAAAATCAAATCTAGTGTATGATTGTGATAATGAGGAGGTCCTGTTACATTTTGTGTAATGCCAACACAGTTCAATATTGAAGTAAAGGCCCTTTTCAGCAGATCCTCCACATTCTCAAAATGTATGTTAAAGTCTCCTACCATTATTATTTTGTCACTGCATACTGCTAAACTTGCTGCAAAATCGCTGAAATCGTTTAGAAAGTCTGAGTAGGGCCCTGGCGGTCTGTACACATTAGGCAGTGAGAATGCATTCTTATTTGTAGCTGGATTAGTTATATTAATAGACAACATCTCAAAATAATTTGAGATTTCAAAGTGTTTTTGATAAATTTCTAAAGAAAGCCTAGAGTATGCATATTCCTCTACCTGACAATGTTGGTCTATGTACATAACTGTATCCCACCGGGGTGGCTTTGTTTAGAGTTAAATATTCACCAGATCGAATCCAAGTTCTGTGAGACATAGAACATCAGTTTTCTGGTTGGTTCTAATCTCGTGCACAATAGCTGCTTTTGAATTGAGCGATCAAATATTGAGTAACCAATAATCGGTCATTTTGCTACTAATAATCGGATGCGTTGTTTGAATATTATCTAAAATCTTTTGTATTCCTATGACTGAATTTAACCCGGGGCACAGACACAGTATCAATTCTGTTGGAACTACGTGACATCTCTTGGCAACTCGCAGGTTTAGACGGTTTATAGGGAATAACGTGGAATGGTTTGGCTCAGGAAGGTGGCTAAACCTACATGTAAATTTATTAATCTAAAGCAAAGTAGAATAATAACTACTGATTATCATTTGACTATGAATGGATTATACAGCTAACATAAAACTTCTCTAACTAAATTAGGACCAAGGAGGAAAAGAGGGTCTCAGAAAGAAATTAGGAAGAGCGCAAAAACCCCATCAGACGCTAATGAGAAGCGCTAATCGGATTAAACCGGACATTATGGAGGGATAGAAATGCAGAGGCAAACGATTAAAGACTGGCACTCCAAACAACATGTGATAGCGTCTTGGAGAATGAGAGGAGAACACGTCCGTGGGTGGTCAACTGCCAAAAGTTTGAAAGCAGACTCGAATCGATGCGCTTGCTTGGAGCGCGGATCTTGGCCTTGCAGTTGGCGCTTACACGACCCGGGTCACTTCCTCGAGACCAATAATCAGACATTCAGTATCAGTAGTCAGGAGTGAAAATAAAATTGACTTAAAAGACTAGCATGAGAGCAAATGACATCAACATCTCAGATTACCAGAATTTTGACAACAACAACATAAACTAGGTTAAATACTTTCTCGAGCAATCTTTTGGCATCAATCCCAACTAACGATTCCTTTACGAGAAACGCTATTTAACTAACTTTTAGGGGCGAGATCATAGTAAAAATATTGGTGAATTACACTGTTGACCACTGGATCTTGCTTACTGAATATTCATTACCTGTCTGGGAAAGGGGGGTCTTCAAGGAGAAGAGGCTTCCTCAACTCACCATACCAGAGACGAAGAGGTAATCAACTTAGTAATAACAATTAGCAGATTAATACACATACATTACACTAATAGGAGGAATAGAGATCTCATAAGTGAATAGCATGGTAAAACATGGTAAATACAATAGTATATTTGCATCAATATGGAACACAGGGTTTACACAGAATTTCAATAATAATGATACAGGATTTATTGTTCTTGTTCAAACAGTAGTCCTGATAGCACAGTATATGATTGGTTGGCTATGTTCCAGACACTGAACTCCAAAGAGGCCAATTTAAGGTTTAAAAATAAGCCAGAAGCAGTGCTGCAGTAATTTAAGCTTAAAATGTTGAGAGTCTGACGTACTGTGATTAGTTAACTTAAACTCTAAAACCCCAAGCAGTGTAGTTTCTCTCTGAGGTTCTGTGGCTGTGTGTTAAACACATATAGATGTCTGTGGCTGAAGTAGCGTGGTTGTGTCCAAAGTTTCAAGACATTTTGCCTTAAGAACAACAAGAAGAAAACTGCTAATATGCTTCATGCCATCTTTGCCTCATACAAACTAAACAGAAAAGGTTAAAGGAAGTAGAGGCTGAGAGTGGTGCGCCTGAAACTGAAAACATGGTGCTTCATGCTAGAATTAGCAAAAATGTAAAAAAGAAGCAAGTGCAACTATTTTGAAGGAAGAAATAGCACAGCTGACAAGAGAAATCTCAACTCATAAGATGGACAATCATAGCCTTAAACAAAAATCTGTTGAAAGGCTGTCAAATGAGCTGCAGCAAGCAAGATCAGCAATGAGCTTATGCTGAAGACTGTGACCCCAAGTGCCAATGAAAGAAATGATGGTGATGGGTGATGAGATCCTCCATTGTGTGTAAACCATCTTACACCATTGAGAGTCATTGTCTGCTTTTCATATGGCCATGAAGGACACATTACTAGACAATGCAAGTCTATTTGGAAATAGTCACCTTCATAACCATCTCAGAATTCAGAGCTGAACAAGAAGTTTAGCAATATGCACGCTGTTTTAAGAGACTGAAAAAAGCAGGTGCCAAACTAAAGTGTGACATAAGCAACCACAAAAAGTTAAGTGTGCCACCAGAAATTGAGTAATTCTGAGTCTCTGCTTTGTTTGTCATATTTGTCTAGATCTATGTTAAATAAAGGGGTTGATGGACTCTTTCTCTCTGCTAGTATGTATTTTTCAGATTCAGTCAATGCACAAGATTAGCAAGACTACAGCCGGAGGCAGAGATTTCTCCACTAAAGCCCCTCAGTTATGGAATAGCTGTCACGGTAGCGAGAGGATGAGGATGCGGGGGTCGAGCGTCGTTTTGAAAGACAATTTTATTTACGTACTTAACACAAAAACAGCGCTGAAGCGCGTTCGAAATGTAACATTCAGTGCAACTCAAACAAAGACGAACACGGGACACTGCGCAAGCACACATTAACAACACTATCCCCTTGTGATGACGGGATGAGCCACAGGTGAGACTGATGAACACACCCACACCGGCACACACCCACGGAACTACACATATGGACTTAGACGACATAAACACACGCCCAAAGGGAGGGGTCTGGGAGCGTCACTGTGACAATAGCCTTCCAGCTCCAATCCGAGATTCTGACACAGTTCCAATCTCAAATCTAGACTTAAGACTCACCTATTTAATCAAGCCTTCAGTTAATATTCTACATGTGAAGGTGTGGAGCTCGAGGGCCCCAGTCATTGAGTCTTCTGGTAATCTGAGTGTAAGGGCTGGCTCCAGGGCCGTTCCACCTACCGCCACCAGAGGGGGAACGCGAGCCAGCAGAAGGCGTAATTAGCAATCAACAATAACGACCGGCAGCTGTCCACCCCCTTACTTAAGGTGGATGGCTGCTGGCTCTCATTGCTGAGTTGTTCGGTTTCTCACTACGTACTGCCAGCCATTCCTTCCGGAACGTTGTTGCGATTCTGGTGCTTCGTCACCAGCCTTTTCTCCTTCTTTATTCGAGTCCTTTACTCCTTCGCCCTTATCTGGCCTACCTCAAGTTTTCTTTGTTCTTGGTTGTTCCTGTCTTTTGTTATTTTTGCCTGTCTTAGTTCGGTCTGCTCTGGTTTCCTTTCCACGTCGAGTTTTCTCCGTGTGAGTTTTTGGTTTTTGTTTTGCCCCTTAATTATAGCCAGCATTTATCCCCTGCCTCGTGTACACTTATGTGTACTTCGCGACACGTTGAGTTTTACTCCGTGTGATTTTGTTTTCCCCTTTTTCCCTGGCTACTCACGTCAAGTATTAGTACGTGCTATTTTTGGTTTGTTTTCTTATTTGTTTTGTCTCGTTTCCCGTGCTGCTTACGGAGGTCTTAGTTTGTGGTTTTACGTTGTGGCACTTGCATCCTCAATTTCCCCAAACCCCACGCGAGCAGTTCTCCCCGGACAGCTTGCGTTACACTGGGATGTTAATGCTGTCATCCAGCCATGTCATGTGTTCACTCTAGTTTAGCGGGTACTGATAAATAATGAGTTCTGAAACGGGGCACCACCCTGAAATTTCAGGGAAATATGTATTTGATAACTGGAATAGATGAAATGATGATATGTCAGTCTCATTACCAAAGGGTTGAGTTCTGAATCCACGCAGTGACCTAATACCACCGACCAAAATATGTATTTACCACCGTAATCAGATTAATGAATAAATGTTCAAATTTATTGAATGGTTAATATCATAATTGAAGCATTACAAGGAATAACATGTGGAATGGTTTGGCTCAGGAACGTAGCTAAATCTACACATAAATCTATTCATCTAAAGCAAAGGGGAATGACAAACAACTACTAACTATTATTTGATTGTGAATGGATTATATAGCTAACAGAATATTTCTCTAACTTGGGTAGGACCAGGGAGGAAAAGAGAATCTCAGAGAGGAATTAGGAAGAGCACACAATTCCCGACAGAGGCTAATGAAAAGTGCTAATCAGATTAAACCAGACGTTATGGAGGGATAGAAATATGCAGAGGCAAACAATTAGAACTTGGCACCCCAAACAGCATGTATTAAAGTCTTACTTGAAGAGAGGACACGTCTGTGGGCGGTCAACTGCAGAAAGTTTGAAGGCGGATTTGAATCGACACGCTTGCTGGGAGCACAGATTTTGGCTCTTGCAGTTTGGCACTTACACGACCTGGGTCGCTTCCTTGTGAACGGCTAAGACTTCACAGAGCGGCCTCTTCCAGGCTGCTCCCAACTTTCTTGGAAAGTGAACACTTCGTAGGACGTCACAGCGGTGGTTTTCAGGTGCTCAGTCTGAGTTTCGTTTGCGTTGGTTACTTTGCCGAGAACTAACTTCATGCTAAACTAAAATCAATAACTGTCGGCCGAACAGAATTAACTTTAATTTAACTGAGTAAAAAAAAAAGTAAATTGATTTAGAAGACCAGATGAATGAGAGCAGATTTCGACGACGATGACATTAAACAAACTAGGTTAAATACTTATCTCGAGAAATAATCTTTTAATCTTTCTTGGAGGCTGGAATTAGGTTCGACCTTAGTTGCGGTCTTTTGGCATCACTCCAACTCTGTTCTTTCTTGAGAAACGCCTTTTAACTAACTTTTAGGGGCATGATCGTAGTATAATTATTGGTCAACTATACGGTTGACCACTGGATCTGGATTACTGAATATTCATTAGCTCTGTCTGGAAAGGGGGGGTTTCTTCGAGGAGGAGGAGAGAGAACGAGAGAGAGAGAGAGAACTGCACTCTCCCCCCAGGTCCGGTTAACGAATGATGAAAAGCAGACTAGGTAAAGGGCCGCAACATCATTTTCAAGACAAAGAGAATCCACTACTCCTAAATAAATTGATTCGTATTACTTGGCCTAATTAAGTATTAGTTTGGTTCCTTGTCATTCTAAACATTGAGCCATTCTTCATTCACGCTTTCAGACGATAAATGACACATAATGCATAGACAGGCACGACTCTGAGGTCACACAAGACACATGGAGATTCTTACATCTGAAATAACAGCGCACACATTAATACATGGATAGGCATACGTCTGACATAACTCATTACACGTTGATACCACATCAGGATACAGGGGTATCTATATGTTTAACATATTGGAATACATATGAATATGTAGATGTGCATGCATTTATGATACTACAGTCTGTAGGTACCATGCCAAACCAGTAGGTGGCAGTACCACTGGCAGTACATCAAACAAGCTTGCTTCCACGAAAGAAAGGGTGTGTCTAAAGTACGTGAAATTCAGGTGTTTAAATACCTTGATCAGCAGCATATCTAGCTCTCTGTTTTGACCCGCGCCGAGGTTAGACCTATTCAAGAGAGGCTCCGCCATCTCTTTCTCTGGTTTTCTTTATTGAGACCGCGCAAACTCTGGTGCGACTAATGGCAAACAGCTGAAAGTCGTATTACTTAATTAGCGAGCCCAAGTAACGGTGTAATCGCGTCAAGTCAAATTTATTTATATAGCGCTTTTTACAACATATGTTGTCACAAAGCAGCTTTACAATCGTATGGGTCCAGATCCCTAATGAGCAAGCCAGAGGCAACAGTGGCAAGGAAAAACTCCCTAAGGTGGCAGGAATTTAGGAAGAAACCTTGGGAGGACCAAGACTCAAAAGGGAACCCATCCTCCACTGGGCGGCCCGCTAGCAGAAGTCCACATTCATAGTTCAAGTATAGTTCAAATATAGTCCTGTAGTTATAGTTCTAATTCCAGGCCGAGTAGTCACAGTCCCTGCAGTGTAGATGGTGAGCCTCAGTTAGGAGTTGGCATCAGCGCGTCCTCTTGCGGCAATGGCACATCCAACCATGGCATCGGCACATCCACTGGCAAGCCAGACCATCTCCTATCTGCTTGTATGACGTTGTCTTTTGTAGAAGCATGAAACCAAGATATAAAGTACAGGTTGAGTATATAAACATCAATTTAGACAACCATCGATTTAAACAGGCATACATAGCTCACGTACCAGTGATTAGCATGTGGCTCCGGCAGGCTTATCTATAGCAGCATAACTAAAGGGAGGGGCCTGGGGGTGGCCACAGTCAAGAGGGCTTACTGAAACATTGCTTTCCACCCAAGTCATTGTCTCAACAAGAGTGATCACATGACATGGCTGGATGACAGCATCAACATCTCAGATTGCCAGAAAGTTCAATGACTCAGGGTTCGTACGGTCATTAAATACCTGGATAAGTTTTGGAAAAATAAAAATACCCAAAGGTTTTGGAAAAGTCATGGAAATATGCTTCACACAAAGTATTTCGTTCTGATAACTGAAAAGTTGAAAAAAATATAGAATAAAATATAACAATATTTTTACTTTCATGCAGACCACTCACGTAATTTCACACATTCTGTGCGTTACGTGGTGTAACGTTAGCGTCGGACTCCACACGGAGCTGTAGCTTGTGCTATAAATTAGCGTAATACCTGGTAAATGCCGATTCAACAATGGCTGGCTTCAGTTGGACAAATACAAGGCATTGCTTGAGAGACAAGTACACGGGGTGTACAAAATGTGCACTGTGTGGTAAAGCGTTCGACATTTCGAACATTTTCGAGGCAGCGCTAACTAGCCATGCTAAAGGGGCTAAACACCAGGCAGCTGCTGTGGTGCGAGAGTCAACCCTCAACCCCATTAGCGGCTTTTTAACCCCGCCGACCAACGCGACACCCTCTGCCACCCTCGGTTCTTCCCTCCCGTTCACCAGCAAACAAAGTACCCTTTCAAGTTCTGTGTCCAGAAATGAAGCCCTTACCGCAGAGGTGTTGTGGGCGCTAAAGGTGGCTAATTCCCACTATTCGTACAAATCCTATGAAGACGTGTTTTGTTTTTCATGTCTACACATATGTTTAGAGAATGTATAGTCATAAAAATTTGCATCAGTCATGGAAAAGTCATGGAAATTAATTGTCAAAAAAGTGTACGAACCCTGATGACTGGAGGCTCCCGAGCTACACACCTTCACAAGTAGAATACTAACTGAAGGCGTGATTAAATAGGTGAGTCTTAAGTCTAGATTTAAAGACTGGAACTGTGTCAGAATCTCGGATTTGAGCTGGAAGGCTATTCCATAACTGAGGGGCTTTAAAGGAGAAAGCTCTGCCTCCGGCTGTAGTCTTCCTAATTTTTGGAAATAAGAGAAATCCTGCATTTGGGGAGTGCAGAAGGCGAGATGTATGCAATGAGTTCACTCAGATATTGTGGAGCAAGACTGTTTAATGCTTCTTGCTGACGCTGCTGCAGAGTATTTTTTGCCTACCCTTTTTTCTATCTGTTTAATTACATCTGATACATCTACAAATATTTTGTGGACTTTGTGGACATATTTACGCATAACTCCGGCTACAACAACCTCCACAAGCCATCGAAAAACATTCAAAGTTCATCTCAACCGAAGCTAAGTATCTTTAGTATTTCACCATGTCTGAGTCGCCTGTTGTTTGTGTGGAGTGTGGCATGTTTAGCTACTCTTCTTCCGTCAGTAGGGATAATTTTGTTTGTAACAAGTGTAGATTAATTATTAGCATGACGGAGAAGATTTCGCTTTTAGAGGAGCGCATCCGGGCTTTAGAGAGTCCTAAAGAGTCGGTAGCACCTAGCGTAGCAGGCCCGGTTGCCACCACCGTAGCCATCGTAGCTAGCGAGTCCCCAGCTCCGGCATTAGAGCCCTCGCAGCGGGCGAATGGGTGACGTCTCTCGGCGGCATAGCCGTAGGGCTGAGCAACCGTTCTACTCAGATTCCCGTGTCAAACAGGTTTGCCCCACTCAGTAATACACCGACTGAGCGACCTGTTAAAAAGAGCTCTGGTAATAGGAGATTCGCAGCTCCGACACGTGAATATAGCGACCCCCTTAGAGACACCAGCGGCCATAGTTAAGTGTACCCGGGGGCTAGAGCGCCTGACATCAGGGCTAATCTTAAGGTGCTGGCTAATCGTAAATATTCAAAGATAGTGGTACACGTTGGCACCAATGATGTGGGTTTGAGACAGTCCGAGATCACTAAGGGTAATGTTAAAGAGGTGTGTGAGTTAGCGGGGACTATGTCAGATGCCGTAATATGCTCTGGTCCCATTCCAATTCGGCGTGGCGCCGAAACCTACAGCAGGTTATTGGCGCTACACCGCTGGATGTCTAAATGGTGCTCAGAAAACAACGTGGGTTATATAGATAATTGGACGCTGCTTTTTGAGGGCAGGCCTGGCCTTTTTGAAGCGAGACGGCATTCACCCTTCTTGGGAGGGTGCTGCTCTCATTCCCGTAGCATATCTGCTAGGCTTACTAGTGGTAGTGTAGGACTTGTTAATGGGGATTGACAAACCAGAGCCGAGGCCAGGCAGCAGACACAAAGGCTAAACCGACTGTCTGCTAGCTGCAAAGAGACGTCACCTAGGTCACACTGGATTGAGACTGTGTCAGTTCCTCGAGTACCAAAAAATAACTCTCGCAAAGTTAGTAGACAAAATTTAATCAATGTTAAATTGGATTATGCTCCCTTGGAGAGTAGTTTAAATCTGAAACTAGGACTGCTAAATATTAGATCCCTGTCATCTAAAGCATTGCTGGTTAATGAAATGATTACCGATCATAATCTATGCATGCTCTGCTTGACGGAAACCTGGACCCGGCCAGATGATTATATGGCCCTAAATGAAGCCTCTCCCTCTGGCTATAGATATGTTCATAACCCCCGTCCAAATGGTCGAGGAGGTGGTGTCGCCACAATATATGACTCTGATATAGACATTTCTCAAAAAATTCGGCTTTAAATTTAATTCTTTTGAACATCTCATCCTCACTGTTTCAAATGTATCAAATCTGACAACCAACAAGGCGTCACAGTCGTTTATGTTAATTACAATTTACCGCCCCCCCTGGTTCTTACTCTGAGTTCTTGCAGGAGTTTTCAGACTTCCTGTCTCATGTAGTGCTATCAGCCGATAAGGTGATTATAGTTGGTGATTTTAACATCCATTTTGAGAATCTTTGTGACGCTTTAAGCAAAAATTTTCAAGAAATTCTTGATTCAATGGGTATCACTCAGAATGTGGTGGGTCCTACGCATAATTGTAGTCATACTTTTAGACCTGGTTTTATCATTTGGTATTAACATATCCAGCTTAGCAATTTTACCTCAGAGCGAGGCCGTTTCAGACCACACCCTCATAACGTACAAGTTATGCTTGACTGACGGTATTCATCAGCCGCCCGCTACCGAATGAAACGAACTATAGCACCTAGTACCATAGCCGCACTCACTGACATTTTACCTGGTTTGACAGAAATTGATACACCTGTAGCTCCGGAAGGACTAGAGCATTTTACCGAGCACGTTGAGACTTCTCTTCGTACAGCATTAGACAAGGTTGCACCATTACACTATAAGAGAGCCTCTGAGAGAAGAATAGCGCCATGGTATAACGAGCACACGCGTAGTCTCAAACGAGCCGCGAGGATCCTGGAGCGTAAATGGCGAAATTCAAAGTTAGAAGTGTTTAGACTATCATGGAAAAGCAGCCTTAGTGAATATAAGCATGCCCTCCATACGGCAAAATCCTCATACTTATCAGCTTTAATAGAAAAACATAAAAACAATTCTGCACTCCTATTTAAAACTGTTTCCAGCCTAACAAGGAGCCATGACCAAATCAATCCACTAATCCCACTAGAGTGTAGCAGTAATAATTTTATGAAATTCTTTAATGATAAGATTGATAAAATTAGG
Organism: Brachyhypopomus occidentalis; assembly: GCA_020368025.1. Classification (NCBI taxonomy): domain Eukaryota; kingdom Metazoa; phylum Chordata; class Actinopteri; order Gymnotiformes; family Hypopomidae; genus Brachyhypopomus; species Brachyhypopomus occidentalis. The sequence goes on from JAGXOD010001388.1 coordinate 155,104, forward strand.
GAAAAAATTGGTTGTGCTATCTCAGAGCCTGTCAACATGCCTATGCACCTTGACAGCTGTCTGGTCAGCTCTGATGTCCTGTTAGAGACCTTCTCCCCAATTGGTCGTGAGGAGCTTATTTCATTGGTGGAATCTGCCAAGCCCTCCACATGCATACTAGATGCAGTACCAACCCATTTACTTAAAGAATTACTGCATAGCAATATAGAACCTTTGCTCACTATAATAAACAGCTCTCTGAGCCTGGGCTATATTCCCAGTTCATTTAAACTTGCAGTTATCAAGCCGCTAATTAAAAAACCTGGTCTTAACCCCCAGGAAATGTCCAACTATAGGCCTATCTCTAATTTGTCATTCATATCCAAAATTCTAGAGAAAGTAGTTTCTTCACAACTCTGTTCCTTCCTACAGACAGAACATGTCTTAGAATTATTTCAGTCTGGATTTAGACCCCACCACAGCACTGAAACTGCGCTGACTAAAGTAGTAAATGATCTCTTGATATCCTCTGATAAAGGACACATTTCTTTTCTCATACTGCTAGACCTCAGTGCGGCTTTTGACACCATTGATCATAATATTCTACTTAATAGGCTGGAGACACTCATTGGTATAAGAGGTCAAGCACTCTCCTGGTTCAGGTCCTACCTGACAGATCGTTACCAATTTGTACTAGTAAACAACGAATGCTCAGAGCGTTCTAAGGTAAAATATGGTGTCCCACAAGGATCTGTACTGGGCCCCATATTATTTACATTATATATGCTTCCACTGGGCACTATCATCCGTAGGCATGGTATTAGTTTCCATTGCTACGCAGATGATACTCAGTTGTATATATCTTCCAATCCGGATGATATCACCACTACTCTCAAGATTGAGAGCTGCGTCCAGGACATTAAAAACTGGATGGCGTCTAATTTTCTTCAACTAAATTCTGATAAGACTGAGGTGCTGATTCTTGGGCCTAAAGCTGCTAGAAGCAGCTGGGCTGATATTCCCCCTTACCCTAGATGGGTTTTCAGTAACACCCAAGTCTACCGCAAAAAGCTTAGGTGTCACTATTGATTCGGATCTTTCATTTGACACACATATATGCAATGTCACTAAGGCTGCCTTTTTCCATTTACTTAATATCGCCAAGCTGAGACACTTACTTTCATTAGCTGATGCAGAGAAGCTGGTCCATGCTTTTGTCTCGTCAAGATTGGACTACTGTAATGGTCTTCTAATTGGATGCTCTAAACAGTCCATAAAGAAGCTACAACTTGTACAAAATGCTGCAGCTAGAGTCCTAAGTAAGGCTAGAAAATTCAATCAAATTAGTCCCACTCTCGCGGCATTACATTGGCTTCCGATTAAACATCGAATTGAATTTAAAATTCTTCTCTTAACCTGTAAGGCGTTAAATGGTCTTGCCCCACAATATCTGAGTGAACTCATTGCTTACTACAACCCATCTCGCCCTTTACGCTCCCAAAATGCTGGATTTCTCTTAGTTCCAAAAATTTGTAAGACTACAGCCGGAGGCAGAGCTTTCTCCTTTAAAGCCCCTCAATTATGGAATAGCCTTCCAGCTCCAATCCGAGATTCTGACACAGTTCCAATCTTTAAATCTAGACTTAAGACTCACCTATATAATCAAGCCTTCAGTTAAATATTCCCCTAGTAAGGTGCGGGGCTCAGGGGCCCCCAGACGTTGAGATTTCTGGTAATCTGAGATGTTGATGCTGTCATCCAGCTGTGTCATGGCATGTTGTGACTGACTTGACTGGAAAGCAATGTCTCAGTGAGCCCTCATGACTGTGGTCACCTCTGGACCCCTCCCTTTAGTTAAGCTGCTATAGATTAGCCTGCCGGAGCTACATGCTAATCACTGGCACATGAGCTATGTACATTTAAATCAATGGTGGTTAAACTGACTCTAGCTGCAGCATTCTTTACAAGTTGGAGTTTCTTTAGGGACTGTTTACAGTAGTCAAATCTTGACTAGACAAAAGCATGGACCAGATTCTCTGTCTGCATCAGCTAATGAAAGTAAATGTCTCAGCTTGGCGATATTACGTAAATGGAAAAAGGCAGCCTTAGTGACATTGCATATATATGTGTATCAAATGAAACATCTGAATCAATAGTGACTTTTTGCAGAAGATTTAGGTGTAACTGAAAAGCCATCTAGGGTGAGAGGGATATCAGACCAATTGCTTCTGGTCCAAGCTAGCAAGAAGCAACACCTCAGTCTTATCGGAATTTAGAAGAAGAAAATTTGACGCCTTCCAGTTTTTTATGTCCTGGACGCAGTTCTCAATTTTGGGAGTAGTATTGACATCATCCGGATTAGAGGATATATACAGCTGAGTATCATCTCCGTAGCAATGGAAGTTAATACCATGCCTACGAATGATTGTGCCCAGCGGTAGCAAATACAATGAGAATATGAAGCCCAATACAGATCCCAAAGTATCAGTTCAGAGAGAATTTATTTTAGAAAGTGTTTGGGCAGCAAATCTAGTATACAGGTAGAAGATTTTGAGTGTGAGATCAGAAATGTTAGTTCAGGCTCTTGGATAGAAGTGATTATAGTGCCTTTATTGGCAAGATTGTTTTGGTTTTCTACATAACTGTATTAATACCAATGAATGTTATCTATAATGTGCTTAATTTTCTAATTTCTCAAAATTCATGAACACAATAGTGTGATGATGTAGTCTGAAATTTAGAGAAAAAATAGAGAGTTTTAATCCTAGTAATCTAATATTTTTTGTTGTTTTCTATTAGGGTTGACAGATAAGATATTCCAGCAGAAATAAGTACCTTGCACTTCCATGCGAGCTGGAAGACTACAAGTTTGGGGTGGTGTTTAGAGTTTTTTTTATTTTGAGTGTTCTGTTTTCAATTGCAAATGTGATCATTAATGGGTAGTGGTAATAGCCAAGGACACTCCATCACCATACACAGATATGACCCTCCCTCGCTAAGTGTGAGACACTGACCTCATCTAATCCTTGGAAAGGTAAAACAAGGTTTTCAACCCATCACCTCTGCCCTCAGATATTCACACCCCTACAATGGTCTCCCTCTCTAAAGTTAGAGACATAACCTTATCTGATCTCCTGAGTGTGGGAGAGAGGCAATAAAAAGTGCAAATGAAGGTCTGGCCTGGTCCAGAACCCACAAACCCAGGAAGGGTTTCAGTCGTAAATCCCACTATCTAGCTTTATCTGATTCACCAAGGGTCAGCCAATGTGCCATCCCTTGGAAACTCCTGATTAAATTCATGCCTAAAGGTGCAAATATTTCAGGGATCCTTATAACTTTGCATCCACTGCGGACACTGGATTAACATCTAGCCGAGAGGAAGCAACTCGACGAGAGCATTCCAAAGACACCAAACTCAACTATCTTACAACTAAGGGAAGGACCCTTTATTCTCAAAACTCCAGTGTCCATTTCATCAGCTCTTCAAGAACTCAGAAATGAAGATCATGAATCCTGTGCCTACAACATCCAGGCATTAAGTAATCTGTGACTGAAGTAAATGCAAGACTTAGGATCCCTCATCTGTAATGGGTTCCATCATAACACCTTTAATGTATAATCACCCCACATTCATGCATATACCCATGTATTCTTGTGTGTTCTCATATTTTAAATATACATGTATTCTTGGGTTGCCTTACAATAAACATACGCATATCTATGTTTTTCTGTTTTGTGTTCACTAGTTTAGACATGCATGTCCCTGTATTATTGGACTGCAGTTTCTGAAATGCATACAAATCTATACATTCCTGTGTATTCCACTATTTTAAACATATAGATACCCCCGTATCCTGATGTAGTATTATTTTAGATTCATGTATAACCAAGTATCAACGTGTAATGAGTTGTGTTAAACTCATGCCTATCCATTTATTAATGTGTGCGCCATTGTTTCAGATGCATCTCCATGTGTTCTTGTGTGAACTCAGATTCATGCCTGTCTATGCATTATGTGTCATTTATTGTCTAAAAGCGTGAATGAAGAATGGCTCAATGTTTAGAATGACAAGGGACCAAACTAATGCTTAATTAGGCCAAGTAACACGGACCAATTAGGAACAAGGGATTTTCTTTGTCTTGAAAATCATGCCCCCACCTAGTCTGCTTTGGCATTCATTAACTGGATCTGGGGGGAGCGTAGTTGACACTCTCTCTCTCTCTCTCTCCTCCTCCTCTTCGAAGAAAACCCCCCTTTGCAGACAGAGCTAATGAATATTCAGCGATCGAGGCCCAGTGGTCAACCGTATGGTTCACCAATAATTATACTATGATCACGCCCCTAAAAGTTAGTTAAAAGGTGTTTCTCAAGAAAGAATGAGGAGAGTTGGAGAGATGCCAAAATACCGCAACTAAGTTCGAACGTAATCCCACCCTCCAAAGAAGATCTTTGTTTTATTTCTCGAGAAAAGTATTTAACCTAGTTTGTTTTATGTCGTCGTCGAAATTTGCTCTCATTTATCTAGTTTTCTAAATCAATTTGTTATTGATTTTAGATTAGCTTGAAGATAGTCCTCGGCAAGTAATCAACGCAAACGACTGAGCACCTGTAAACCACTGCTGTGACGTCCTACTAAGTCTTCACAATTCCAAGAAAGTTGGAAGCCTTTTCAGTTACACCTAAATCTTCTGCAAAAAGCTTAGGTGTCACTATTGATTCGGATCCTTCATTTGATACACATATATGCAATGTCACTAAGGCTGCCTTTTTCCATTTACGTAATATCACCAAGCTGAGACATTTACTTTCATTAGCTGATGCAGAGAAGCTGGTCCATGCTTTTATTAGTTCCATGAATTAGAACTATAACTATAGAACTATTTTTGAACTATGAATGCGGACTTCTGCTAGCGGGCCGCCCAATGGAGGATGGGTTCCCTTTTGAGTCTTGGTCCTCTCAAGGTTTCTTCCTAAATTCCTGCCATCTTAACCCCTGCGGATGCCATTTTCAGCCCAATTTTAGACATTTTTCCACCTCTTGTACTAGTAAATTTTAACACTAGTTATCTCAAGTTGTACATATAGGAAAATGATCATTCAGGGCTCAAACTAAAGTAGACAGTTGGACGAACATATTGATTCACCTCCAGGCTTATATTTCCATAATTTTGGTTCTATTTGAGAGCCTCTAATATAGAAGAAAATGTCCAAAAAACAAAAACGCAGTTTTGACTTTGGGGATGTACAGTGTGTATATGTACACTGGTGATCAAATCAATTTCTATTTTATTTTTGTCTGACAAAATAAAAAATATTGAGCACATACATGCAAGTATTGAAGAGTTACACAACATTGCGCACTAAATGTCCCAAGGAATGTCCAAAGTACTAGACACCTGTCCAAATATGGAACAAATATGATCCAAGACACTGGACCATCATCAAAAGCATGCAACATTTATTTTTTTTTGCTAAAACAAAACAACACCGTTGGACATCTTACAGAAAGACCAGAAAATTCCAATGAAGTTATAACACAACATGAAAGTAGTATAATAATAATATGACAAGAGATGTCCAAGAGGCTAGCTAAGCTAACCATGCTAGCTAACCTAACCATGCTAGCTAAGACCTAAACGATGCTGAAGTAGTACTACAGTACTTACAAGCTCTAATACTATTTATAATCTAATACTTAGGTGATATTTAGTATGAATTATCTTATGTACAATTGTTTATTTATACTCACAAACACAAGCGAGTCCTTCGCAGATCGTTGTAGCTGTTGTTTATGGCAAGTTCAACGCTGTACCCAAAAAACTCCAAAAGTATACGCGATCAAAATATCAACTAACAAAATAATCCACGACTGCTTGTTTCGCCAAACAGTCAATCGCGTGTGTTCTGGAGATTTTAGCTAATCTTAGTTTAGCCTACTTTAGGTTAGCATGTTTACAACCCAAATGGGTTGTTGGTTTTGCGCATGTTCTTGTCAATGGTAAACATTCACCAATCATGGCAAGTGAGGTGTTAATCTTTTCAGCTTCGAGTGAACTATTGGTTAGAACAGCTATCAATCACTTCGAAGGCGTCAGCTTGTCGCTGACGCGGCTTCTTGGTTGGCCCACTTCTCACCAGAGGTGAGAAAACTGTCAGTTAAAGCCATCAGCTCGTTGCCGTAAGAATAAACGCGACGGATTTCAAGAGTAAACCCTTGTCGCTTTGCAAGTCGAGGACAGATGACGCATAACAACGTTGCCATGGCACCAAACGATCGAGATTTCTTTGGTTTCTAAAGGTATTTACCAACACTTTTTCTACTGTTTTAGAGTGTGATATCGAAGCTTTGTTAGTAAACGAATTTTAGGTGACAAAACATGAAGTCATCTTACGTCGTAAACATGCCTTTTAAACGGACATTTAAAGAGACCCATGTGGTCGACGTGTTTTCAACAACAACTTCAAAGCCGGATTTCTCGCGATCGGCTGCATGTAGACGGCTGAAATTTAGTACGCATGTAGATGGGATAGGAACTTGTTAATTTATCTGGTTTGTTTTGAATTCCGTCAATGTTTAATACGTGATTTGACGTCAAGGGCGCTTCTGCAGTATCAGGTTAAGGAGTTTTTCCTTGCCACTGTCGCCTCTGGCTTGCTCATTAGGGATCTGGACCCATTCGATTGTAAAGCTGCTTTGTGACAACATATGTTGTAAAAAGCGCTATATAAATACATTTGACTTTGACCCTCGTAGTAGTATGTTTCCAGTATGCGACAAAAGCAAAGCATTTTTATGAAAAATATACTTACATTTATGCTCGCACTCTCGCTCCGCATTGTCCGTCGTTTTTTTACGGAGGGTATGAAAGTGGCCGCGTTGCATGATGGGATGCAGTACACCACGAAGATAGCTCTGTTCGCGTACTGGAATATTTTGCGGAAGTAGTATGTCATCCGGGGATGTTTACTGGAAAAATTATTTTTTATTCGCATACTGCATACTGCTTTTTCGTTTGCCGTTTCTTTTGTGGCCTAGCTATTGGGTTCGTCCCGTTTATACTAAAACCCCCGCGGTGCTTAGACCGTCACAGTTACAGTTACATGAGGGGGGATAGTTTGAACTGAGGGGATAATACTACTAGAAAGTAACAAAACAGATGTTGAGGACAGCTACATGTACTTTGAAAAGCCACAGACAAATACAGTATCTTCAAAGACGCAAAGATGCAAGTCCTAAGATGTCAATAATATCTGGGTTTTCGACACCTACGCTCTACCAGTCATCAGATAACCGTGTGCTGAGTATGGGCTAGACGTTCCAAGGCCACCCAAGGGTGGTTGAGAATAAATGAGCTAAGACATCAGCAGCAAGTAACATGAAAAGCTCAATAAATTTAGTTTAGTTAGATTCGAGGAGACTTGGTGATCAACTAAACTGTAAGTATTCCACTGTGCCTAGAAGGACAGCCTTATTGAGTACAAAAGGGCACTCACTAAAGCACATTCAGCATACCTAGCCTCATTGATTGAGAGTAATATAAACAATAGATTTCTTTTTAGTACTATTTATAAACTTTCTTTGATAATAAAATAGAGAATATTAGACTAAATATAAAACCTTATATAGGTAATCCATCTGGTCTATCATCTGATTTGGTTGATATTGAAAAATATTTTGTATTAGAAGAAACGCTTGAACGCTCATACACTCCCATAACCAGAATTGGGGAAAATAATTTCATTGTTAAATTGTACTACTGCTACTACCAACAATTATTCTTAACAATATATACTTTTGTAAGTCGCTCTGGATAAGAGCGTCTTGCTAAATGCCGTAAATTTAAATGTTATTCTTATATGTGCATATGAATCACATATTTGAAAAGTTCCAATCTGGATTTAGGCCCCACCAAAGTGCTGACACAGCCTTAGTTAAAGTAACAAATGATCTCCTTCAACACAATAGATCACATGATCCTGCTAGAAAGGTTAGAAAGATGGGTTGGAATCTCAGTTAAAGCCCTTTCAGGTTTAACTATCTATCAGTTTGTAGAGCTCAATAATATTCCTTCCAAACGCACTAAAGTGAAATATAGAGTCCCTCAAGGCTCCATCTTAGGACCACTATTATTTACATTATATATATATATATTGGGCATAGTTAAAAGCAAACATGGTGTCAACATTCACTGCTATGCAGATGACACTATAACCTCTCCATAGAGAACACTCCAGAAAAACTTACATAAGATCTAATGGGGGAATGAGATCTTATGTCGTTTTAGAGAAGGTTAGCAGTCCTCCTAGTTGATGATGGTGGAATCGGATGAGTCCTTGTTTTAGACTTAACTCCACAGGGATTTGCGGCCATAACCAATCTCCCTCTATGTACACACAAACAACATTATGTGAAAAGTGGACCCATCAGAATGTCCACTCTGTTAATGGCATCATAACCATTTCTAACATCTCCTCCCAGGGAGAAAGACAGAGTACAATGTGTTCACCCAACAACTCTGTCCCTCTCTCCCCTAGAATTCCCAATATATAGTCAAAGTATAGGCAAAAAGGTCTAGAGGCCCCCTAGTGCCCGGGAGGCAGAAACTTCTGTAAATTGGTTACAACACCCATCTTTACATATCAGCCAAACCTGATGACAAATCCAGATTAGGGAAAAGTGAGGCCTGTGTAAGATATATTAAATGCTGGATGTCGCTAATCTTCCTCCATCTTAATGGTGACAAAACAGAAATTCTCCTTCTGGGCCCATAGGCCCAAAGACAGAAAATACCAGATCTAATGCTAAATCTCGCAGACTACCCCATTACACCTGGCTCAGTAACCAAAAATCTCAGCGTCATACTCAACTCTGACCTATCATTTGATATATACATAGATAATTCTACTAGGATAGCTTTTCTACATCTCCGTAACATTGCCAAGGTAAGAAATGCATTATCCCAGCATGATGCAGAAAAATTAGTGCACGCCTTTGTAAGCTCCAGATTAGACTCCTGTAACTCATTGCTGTCAGGATTACCTCCATCCTATTATGAACCCCCACATCCACTAACTTCATAGGGGGCTGGCCTCGTATTAGTTCCAACTATCAATAAGGTAACAGCAGGGGGAAGAGCCTTTTCTTATAAGGCCCCCCATCTATGGAATAACTTTTCAGAATGCTGCCACACTCCAGAAATTTTTATATTTCCTCTGTCCCACATATAAACCCATACAGAGCTAATTGCCCCTTTTTTCTTTTTTCAAATGGCCGCACTCCTACCCAAGAAATACTGATATGAGGAGAAGCGAGCCTTTCCTCCAAGCCACCTCCTGCCTAATCAGCTATGGATGAAGGATCAACCCACTGCCCTGGCCTCTCTCACCACCCTGAATGTCCCTGTACTACTATTACTGACCATCAAGAAGTCTAGGAATAAGGGTTACACAGAGAACACATGTATATATTACACACAAAGATGAGAAGTATTCATAATTTCCATCACTTCTTTGTTTATGTATCTCATTAATTATTGTCATGGTGACCAACATCAGCCAGAAGAGGATGGGTTCCCCCCTGAATCTTGGTTCCTCTCAAGGTTTATTCCTCTTGCTCTTAGGGAGTTTTTCTTTGCCACTGTCGCCCTTGGCTTGCTCACTGGGGGCTTGGAGACAGTTGTAAAGCTGTTTTGTGACAACAAATACTGTAAAAAGAGGCTATATAAATCAATTTTGATTTGCTTTGATTTTAGAAATACCAAGGGCCTGAGAGAAGAGCTAGAAAAGATGTGGAAGGTGAAGGGATAGTTCCTGTGGTAATTGGGGTACTGAGGGCTCTAACCCCTAAACTGCGAGAATGGCTCCAGCAGATCCAAGGAATGTTTGATACCTCCGTACATAAGAGTGCATTCCTGGGAACAGCTAAGATACTATGCAGAACCCTTAAGCCCCACAGCTGATTGAAGATATGAGCTTGAAGGAAAAAGACTGCACAGGCAGGGTGAGTGGGGGATTATATATATATATAAATATATATATATCTATATATATATATATATATATATATATATATATATATATAGATAAGATAAGATAATCCTTTTTTCATCCCGCAATGGGGAAATTTGCATCATTACAGCAGCAGAGAGAAAGAAACACAATATAAAAACAATATATAAACAAAATATAAAATAAAATTATCATATTATATCAGGACACATCATGCTGTCAACCAGAAACTACACCCCCCTGGTGGAATGCATCAGGCACAGGAAGGGTAGAGTGGAAAACGCCCAGGACTGACCACCATCCATCACCTGGCATGCAGTCATTCACACACCCTCACACCAGGACCAGGGCATTTTTTTACATACCTACCTACCTGAGCACTGTTCACTGACATAAACTGGGGTTTTACAGTGTCTGTGTCTCATCAGTACAGTTACACAGCACTGACAGGCTTGTTTGGGTTGATGTCTGATCAGGTCAGCAATGAACAGGCTGTAAACACTCGTACATGTGACCTACTCTGGACAGATTTGTTCCTCTCTTGTAGTTTATAGTAGGAGTTGCTTCTGATCTGGGACCTGTATGTTCTGTCCAAACATTTATATTCCTCTTTGTTGGGGAAAGATACACTGTTCTGATGTTAGCGGTTCTCAGGTAATTAGGTTAGTCTAGACAGGCACAGTCTAGGTTGGGTCCATAACAGAAAGGGTAGTAATGGTGAACAGGTGTAAATGGGAAGCTGTAATGGCGGAGAGCTATTGAAGAGTGATTAATAATGAACATAACCAGAACTTAACCAGAGGTACAAAGAAAGGATAATCCTAGCTTGCAATCAGAACACAGTAGAAAGAAGTGAAATTTATAGCAAACTTTAAACTGGTTCAACAGGTTTAAACTGTGATGTTTAACTGTGAGGTTTAAACTGTGATGGCTATTTCATAGACAGAAACTTCCAGAATAAGTGAAACAGAGCTGTCCACTTATTAAAAATTGATAGATCCAGAGATCTGTTGGATGCACTCAAAGATACAATCATGAATCTTTATGCTATCTACTGCTGGTTAGGTAAGTACTCGTGACGGAATTGTGGACATAAGGTCTGATTTGTTTCTGGTGATAGCACTGTCTGGTGATGTCAGAGCTACCCCTCCTTGGATGGGAGGCACCAGGTCGAGATTCTTCTGCTTTCTCACATCGTGCAGGTGTCCTTGCTGCTTAGATACACAGGAAGTGCAGAACATTCTATCTACAGGTTAGCCACAACTAGTGACTACCTTATCTTCACATAAGGGCTGCTCACAGGCATAGATAACACAGGGGCAAGAGAGACAGAGAAGGCCTTACACACATACAGAAAACGTATAAGATGTACTTTTTTCCATTACAAACCACACATATAAAGCATAGCATTACAGTTTTTTTCCAGTGTTTCTGGATGTTGCATATGAATGTACTTGCTCCACTCTGTGTGGTTTCATTAACACAGTCTTACCTATGACCAAGTCTGGGCCTGTTCCTGCTAATCAGCACTGAGAGTTAGCCAGCAGGGGCTGATCTGATAAGACATGAACATAAGTTAAACTGAACAGGACAAACAGGTTTAAATCAAAATGAGAGATGAGCAGGATCATAACTTTATGAGAGACATATGAATCTTTTTCAGAGGAACACAGTGAGTATGTGAGTCTGTACTGTAGATTCAGTATTGTTAGTGGCGACAGCAAAAATAGTGCCTTATTCTTTCTTTAGTGATCATTATTAACATTGAGTAATATTTTGCTGTGATGCTGCAGATGCTAGTTAAATTGGGATTGGTGGAAATTTAAAGGATGTTAAATGCAACAATACTTAGATTAATAATTAAATGAAATTTAATAATGCTAAACTACTTGTTATAATAACAACTAAGTCAACATTTTACAGTCAGTTTTACTGTTTTATTAATAGCTTAATTAAATTCTGAAGGCTATAGTTCAGCAGTAGTTTGGGCTTCAAGTTGTAACTACAACTTAGTCCTGGTAACGTTATGGCATATATCTATTTAAGCAAAAGAGAGATGTGACATGGAATGGCTAATGTTGGCTTAATCATGAATTAGTTGAAACCACATGCAGGACTGAGGACTCACATGTGAGACAGAAAAGGAAAGAGGGAGGTAGAGATTAAAGCAACAGAGTAGTGGACTCTTTATTCTATGATTTACCTTTTCATAACATTAAACAAAATTCAAATTAAACATTGAGTAAAACGGTTATGCTAGATTTTGTTAGAAACTGAATTTATGATGTATCTTTGCATTGGTGGACTTAAAAGCCTGAAATGGAGTAGTAAATTACAACGTGGCTGCCAGTTGTAGCCAGGTTGTCCCTGTTAAACTTATCCAGAGGGACGTATATATTTGTCAGTATGACAGTACATGTATAAGAAATGAACAAGTATGCAAAATTGAGACAGACACTAGTATAATACTGTGAATCAGAATTCAAATTCAACTTAGACCCATGCGTATCCTCAACACTAGGAACTGGGTATGGACAACTTTAGTAGCACACAGCTCTTGAGCATGATACTGAAAAGATCGGTCATATTTCATGATGTACACATCAACCGTGTTCTTATAGTTCTTATATCAACCACAAATTCGCATCTCTGAGGAGATGTGGGTTTGGTTTTCATTTCTCCTAAGAGCATCGTCCAAAATGTCTATTAAACATCTTAATTGCAGTAGCATGATTGTGGTAAATCGATGAACAATGGTGAGATGGTTGTGCATTGTGTAGAGTAGTGGGAGAGGTTAACCGGTATTTAGATACATCTTGCATCAGAACATGGGACCGGAATCATAGCTTTCATATTTAATGAAAATAAAACACAAATTCCAGGGACACAATAATATGAGTGGAGGAATGCTTACTGTAAGTGTAGGAGTATGTATAGAGGTGTGGGCTCTTAAAAAGAAGACATTCACTTTTTTGGTGTAGGTGTTTTTCTGGGAAGTAGTTCCCAGCACACAAGTACATGGTACCATTTACCACCTGATTTTAGTTTCATTCTTTGACCCAGCCCACCCCATCCTCTCACACCTGCAACTGTCAGTGAGTTATATCAGCATGGGTCACAAGTCATCACAGTGAGTGTTGTGGGAATGTCATTTGCAATGCTCGTGATAGCAGTGTGAGTTTTATAAGGCCAGTGTGGGAAGTTTTTCACATAAAAAATATTCTACCCCCAACAACAGTACTGTGATGTGTTGACAAGGTTCTTAAAATATTTATTTGCTAGGATGTTTGTAAATCTAATGCAATCTAATGAGTCGAGATCAGGTTTCTTAAGAAATGGAGTAAAAACAACAAATTTCAGGAACAAAATTTACATAACTGGAAACAAGCATCTTGTTAATGAAATCACACATGGAACTGAGATGAAGAAGAGACATGTCTTCAGAAAAGGAGTATGGGGATGACCGAGCCAGGAAGAAGATGCATTAGCTTTAGAGAATAGTTTAGAAATAAATAGAGACGGTTGTCAAGTATTTGGCATGGGGTCTAGGAGAACATCACTTGTCAAATGGAGGACCATCATTTTGTTTATCAGGCTCATTTTATTATAGACCCTGATCACTGGCTTTCAGTGCTTCAACTGCAGTGATAGTTAATGACATGCAGGTGCTAATAAATGCAAAAAATCAAATCAGATAAAACTTCATCTACATCAGACTTTTTAAGAAACTGTTGATTTTTGGGACTTAGGCACAAAAAACAGGTGAAGCACACAGGCTATAACTGTTGCTTAGACATTAACTGCAGTAGCCAATGTACCTTTCATTTAATAATAAAAAAAAATCTAAATACTTTAGTGAGTGAAGGGCACTGTGTATAACGCTAGTCTGAGCTCTCACTCTGCTTGTGTGGTGGTCAAAGTGAACAAAAACGGATTCCATGTGTCAGAACGTGTGATGCTGGCATTACTATAGGTTAGGTTGTCGCCTGATGTGTACACAACAAGACATTAATAATTATAAGGCATGATTATATAATATAAAAGATAATATATAGTTAAGGAACTCTATGCCCAGTGCCTGCTCTTGCCCCTTTGGGCACATTTGAGCCATTTATCTGTGATTGTGTTCCACCCTTAAGTTACATTTCAGCCATTTGGCATCAGATTATTTTACTTAGTGGAGTTACTCTGTGCCTGACAGTGAGACAAGAGAAATATTTAATGTAATGCCTTACCTGTAAAATGTTTCAGTATTTAGATTTAGGTAAGTGTTCAGATGTACTACTTGCCGGTACTTGGCAGACCGCAGAAGTCTTAAACAGAAAACTAGAACAGAGTACAGATACAGAACAGATATTACTGCTGACTTGGACTGTAATTCTATAGTGGCCTTGAAGTGCAAGTCAATTTAAAAAAAAGTTTAACATAAATGTTTATTTAAATGCCTATTTTACCGGAGCCAGTTAACAAAAAACAAGTTAAACAAGGACACTTCAACAGTGAGGACTGTGACGAATGTGAAATGTATTTATTTGAAGTGTTTCTGTAACTGAATATATTGTTCATAGATTGTCATTAACATTCCATCATCAGAGTCCAATATGATATATAAGAATTCCTGAGTGATAACTACCAAACAAAAACAAACACATACTTACATAAACGCTTATAAAAATGATCATAGTTTCCTGAACAGTACATTATGTTTCCACTTGATCTGTATCAACCACACATTGCATTCTGATATTAGGTTAGATTATATTAGATTAGATTGGATTAGATTCAGCTTTATTATCATTGTGCAGATTGCAGGTACAAAACCAATGAAATGCAGTTAGCATGTAACCAGAAGTGCAAAATATGGTACATTTACATACAAAGTGGGGTGTTGCCATCCTTAACTCCATTCTGTTTACTCTCCCTACGCATGGTTATGCTTTGGAGGCTAATTACAAAACATATACATTATAGTTTTTATAGCTTTTTATAAGCATGTCACCTTTGAGCATTTGCAAAGTTGTAGTGTAACAGTGGGACACAAAGATCAAAATGCACTTCATTCTCCCACTAGCCTTAAACTGCAACACATTTAACCCCTGGTGCTTCCAGAAGGTTGAATTATCTATTTGCTTTGCTTCTAACCATTATTTGCCTCTTACATTAAGTGAAGTATACATTATGCAATCTTTTGCAGAATAGGAGAATGACATATCTGAGCACTCTGCACAGAGAAGCTTTTGGAGGAGGCTACACCAGACATCAGGAAGGCCTCCTGGAACTTGTGAAGCCTGTCAAAATCCCAATTGAGTCACTGCAGGATTTTATTTTGATTCAGGACTCTGCTCCATAAAAATGTTTGAAGTTTTTTTTGACTCATTTAACAGAGGTTATACAGGGGCTTATATGTTGACTACTTTAAGTCTTGGGGTTGTAGAAAAAATGGTTGAAGTCGAATTTATTTGCCCTTGTCAACCTGGCAAAAATAGGGCTATATGGTTTTTTTATGCATTTGTCCCTGCTTTGGCATTGTTTACATTTACTTTGTTTTTCCTGAAGAACACAAAGGAAAATAAGAGCAACCCCACTGCCCCAGCGTCCCACTTATCTAACTGCTGTGCCATCACTGCTTCAGATTTGATGTATTCAATGCTCACTGCTATTATTTGGTTATCCCTATTTTTTCTGGATACCAAATACTTTGCATGTACACAGTCAACATGGGAAGGCATGTATGTTAAAAGTGACATTTTAGCTCTTTCAAAATGGTGCATGCCCACTGGAAACAGAACATCAGTGTCAGAGAGTCAGAGGGTGACTCTTAATGAAATGTTCAAATCTCAGGTGAGTAAAAGGCTTTGTTGTTTTAAAAGATTTTATTGTATTTAGACAGCTTAACTGTTTTCATACGTCTGATATCAGATAATTGATAGTACATGTCAAATCTTTGCACTGAACTGGTCTCAGAAAGTTTGACCCAACTTTGACTGGAAGTAATTTATATCTCAGTGCCTTCAGTTCTGCAACAGATTAACAAATTAGGTATATTAAATTGCTTAAAAGGTAAATATTAAAAGGTGTATTAAATTGTACAGGTCCTTCTAAAAAAATAGCATATTGTGATAAAGTTCATTATTTTCTGTAATGTACTGATAAACATTAGACTTTCATATATTTTAGATTCATTACACACAACTGAAGTATTTCAGTTTAATATTGATGATTTTGGCAAAAAAGTAAAGAAAAAACAAAAATCTCAAAAAATTAACATATTTCATACGACCAATAAAAGAAAATTGTTTTTAATACAAAAAAGTCAACCTTCAAATAATTATGTTCAGTTGTGCACTCAATACTTGGTCGGGAATCCTTTTGCAGAAATGACTGCTTCAATGCGGCGTGGCATAGAGGCAATCAGCATGTGGCACTGCTGAGGTGTTATGGAGGCCCAGGACGCTTTGCTAGCGGCCTTAAGCTCATTCAGAGTGTTGGGTCTTGCGTCTCTCAACTTTCTCTTCACAATATCCCACAGATTCTCTATGGGGTTCAGGTCAGGAGAGTTGGCAGGCCAATTGAGCACAGTAATACCATGGTCAGTAAACCATTTACCAGTGGTTTTGGCACTGTGAGCAGGTGCCAGGTTGTGCTGAAACATGAAATCTTCATCTCCATTAAGCTCTTCAGCAGATGGAAGCATGAAGTGCTCCAAAATCTCCTGATAGCTAGCTGCATTGACCCTGCCCTTGATAAAACACAGTGGACCAACACCAGCAGCTGACATGGCACCCCAGACTATCACTGACTGTGGGTACTTGACACTGGACTTCAGGCATTTTCCTTCTCCCCAGTCTTCCTCCAGACTCTGGCACCTTGATTTCCGAATGACATGCAAAATTTGCTTACAGTCCAGTGCTGCTTCTCTGTATCCCAGGTCAGGCACTTCTGCCGCTGTTTCTGGTTCAAAAGTGGTTGACCTGGGGAATGCGGCACCTGTAGCCTATTTCCTGCACACGCCTGTGCACGGTGGCTCTGGATGTTTCTACTCCAGACTTAGTCCACTGCTTCCGCAGGTCCCCCAAGGTCTGGAATCGGCCCTTCTCTACAATCTTCCTCAGGGTCCGGTCACCTCTTCTTGTTGTGCAGCGTTTTCTGCCACACTTTTTCCTTCCCACAGACTTCCCACTGAGGTGCCTTGATACAGCATTCTGGGAACAGCCTATTCGTATAGAAATTTCTTTCTGTGTCTTACCCTCTTGCTTGAGGGTGTCAATGATGGCCTTCTGGACAGCAGTCAGGTCGGCAGTCTTACCCATGATTGCGGTTTTGAGTAATGAACCAGGCTGAGAGTTTTTAAAAGCCTCAGGAATCTTTTGCAGGTGTTTAGAGTTAATTCGTTGATTCAGATGATTATGTTAATAGCTCGTTTAGAGAACCTTTTCATGATATGCTAATTTTGTGAGATAGGAATTTTGGGTTTTCATGAGCTGTATGCCAAAATCATCAGCATTAAAACAATAAAAGACCTGAAATATTTCAGTTGGTGTGCAATGAATCTAAAATATCTGAAAGTTTAATTTTTATCAGTACATTACAGAAAATAATGAACTTTATCACAATATGCTAATTTTTTTTAGAAGGACCTCAGAAGAGAGACACCACCTTCAATCATTACTGTGTGTGGATGTACATCAAGTCCATTCCTTTCCATCTCACACATCAAATTGGGCCCTTTCCTTGCCAACAATGTGATATTTCATGTTGCCAGAGGCATTTTCCATCATCAAGGTCTAGTCCATCTGAAACCATCTAACCCATGTTGGCCACCAGATTTGTTCTACAGAGCTGTGATAAACTTCTGCAGTGTCATAGTTGACTAATTTTTGGAACCCATTGTATCTTTACTACCACAAAGAATTCAAAACTTTCTAGATTTTTTCACTGCATGTATGCATGGTTTTCATACCACATCTGCATACACTTTCAGCACATGTAGGTAATTACTTGAAATTAAGGTTGTAGGCTTTAGCCAAATAACTTGGACTCAAGTGAGAGTTTAGATCTGATGTGAATATCATCAATTCAGACCAGACCAGACCTGACAGACAACAAGACTTGATTTTGACTAACATCAATGACAAAGTCTTATGTCTTAAAACCTCAAAAGACTCAATAGTGAATGAAACTTGAAAAAGGGTCTGAATACATTCAGGACTCTTGTATCATTAGTTACCATCATAGTCGGGAATTCTGACAGAAGTAGCCATTAAAAAGGTCAATTCAGTCCCAGGTCCATATCAAAGATCTTTAATACTCCAAAGGCATACATACTAAGCATTTAGCCTAACCTATGTACCTGTAAGTAATGGGAAGACCCTTCTTGATTACTTATCGCAGCCAGAGAGTGCAGATGTTTTAATTGGTCGTTAGAGGACAGGACCGACATGTCTTTCCATTTATAAAGGTAATAATAAGTTACATTTATATAGTGCCTTTCACCAATCCTAATGTCACTTTACAGACGCACCAAAGTATGAACATCGGAACAGGTGAAAAAGTGCAAAACACAGAAAACAAATCAACAGAAAGAAAAAGAGTGCATGAGAGTGCTGAGAGAAGAGATGGGTTTTAAACTTGGAGAGAGAGGTAGTGAAACTTAATGAAGACATAAGAGATTAACAGAGCAAGGGGGCAGCAACATTCAAAGATGGTCTTCCACCCATGGTCAACAGCCTAAACCTGGGGACAACCAGGAGACCTGCAACAGCTGACCTCATTCTGTGAGAGGGAGTATCTTATTCAATGAGATTAGCCAGATAAAAAGGGCCCATACCAACAAGCAATTTAAATGTGAGAATTACACTCTTGTATAGAATCTGTCTGTTTGTAGGAAACCAGTGAAGTTGGTGTGAGACTGAACATTTGTTGGTGTGAGACTGAACTCTTCTAGCAGCACTCTGAATAAGTTGTAAAGGATGGAGGGTTTTGATTGGGAGACCATGTAGAAGAGAGTTACAGTACTCCAGTTTAGAGGAGACAAAGGCATGAACCGACATTTCAGCTACTTTAGGGGACAGCAAAGGGCAGTAGATGAGCAATATTGTGAAGTTGCGAGAAAGCGGACCTGCATGTGTGGATTTAATATGTGGTTCAAAAGATAGGTGAGGATCAAACAAAACACCAAAATTGTGTTCAGAGAAGTTAATAGAGATGTTACCAAGAGCAAGTACAGAATTAGAGAGTGAGGACAGAACTGATTTAGCCTGTGAGCAGTCTTATGTGCATATAGCTGAATAAAATTTCCATGAAGATACACCTTTCAGAATTTCAGAAGACGGCGAAGTATGATGTCACATAAAGGGAGAATACAAATGATAAACAGCAGAGGCTCAAGGACAGAACGTTGGGGAACACCAAGATTCAGATCTATAGCTCCCCATACAGATGTACTGATATATTTCAGTTATGTGTGATTTGAACCAGGACATAACTGTTGCAGAGAAACTCATTTCATAAAGCCAAGTAATAAAATTCCATAATTAGCAGTACTGAAAGCAGCAGTGAGATCAAAAAGCCAAAGAATAGAGGCAAGACCCATATCAGAGGGTCGAAGGAGATCATCTAGAACATGTAGCTGAGAAATCTCAGTGCTGTGATAAGTACTGAAACCAGACTGAAGCTGGAGCTAATATAGTCTAGCAGGCCACCACTCTTTGAAGAACTTTAGAAATAAAAGGGAGATTGGAGATAGGTGTAATGAATTGCTCCTCCCCTTGTGTCAATCATTCACGTGTCACTCACTTCCTTGTTTTTGTGTATTTCCATGTTCAGTTGCCTATGGCCTCTCCTTTTAGATATTAGATATTTAAACCCCTCAGTTTGTTCACATCTTCGCGGGTCATTGTTCTGGTAGTCCTGTCATTATGTTTGGTCTTCTGCCCAGGTTTTTCATTGTTTCATTTGTGTCTCTTTTCCCTAGTTCATCCCCTAGTCTAGTTTTTGTATCCTTTTCCTTTCCCTAGTTGAACTCCCCCCCTCGCGAGTTGTTATTCATTTTTGTCAAGCGTAACTCTATGTAAGTCTCCATACTCATTTTTCCCTTGTTTCTATTAGTATCGTTGACTTTTGTGTTTTAGATTTGTGTATGTTTTGTTATAGAGCTGCAATCTTTAGGCATTTCATGGTTATTGATATTTCAGTAGTGTGCATTGTGTGGTTCCATGTTGGATTATTTCCTTGCCATTACTGGCATTTACTTTTGTTAGTTAATGTGAGTGCTTTGTCAATGTTTGCGTCAGTTGTACTGAACCTTTGGTAGTAGCCAAAGTCTGCTTATATACAGTGGGGAGAACAAGTATTTGATACACTGCTGATTTTTCAGGTTTTCCCACTTGCAAAGCATGTAGAAGACTGTAATTTTTATCATAGGTACTCTTCAACTGTGAGTGATGGAATCTAAAACAAAAATCCAGAAAAATACATTGTATGATTTTTAAATAATTAATTTCCATTTTATTGTATGAAATAAGTATTTGATCATCTATCAACCAGTAAGAATTGTGGCTCTCACAGACATGTTAGTTCTTCTTTAAGAAGCCCTCCTGTTCTCCACTCATTACCTGTATTAACTGCACCTGTTTGAACTCGTTACCTGTATAAAAGACACCTGTCCACACACTCAATCAATCAGACTCCAGCATCTCCACAATGCCCAAGACCAGAGAGCTGTGTAAGGACATCAGTGATAAAATTGTAGACCTGCACAAGGCTGGGATGGGCTACAGGACAATAGGCAAGCAGCTTGGTGAGAAGGCAACAACTGTTGGTGCAATTATTAGAAAATGGAAGAAATACAAAATATCGGAAAATCTCCCTCGGTCTGGGGCGCCATGCAAGATCTCACCTCGTGGAGCATCAATGATCTTGAGGAAGGTGAGGAATGAGCCCAGAACTACACGGCAGGACCTGGTCAATGACCTGAATAGAGCTGGGTCCACAGTCTCAAAGAAAACAATCAGTAACTCTAGGCAGTCAAGGATTAAAATCCTGCAGTGCACGCAAGGTGCCCTTCCTCAAGCCAACGCATGTCAAAGCCCGTCTGAAGTTTGCAAATGACCATCTGAATGATCCAGAGGAGGAATGGGAGAAGGTCATGTGGTCTGATGAGACAAAAATAGAACTTTTTGGTTTAAACTCCACTAGTCATGTTTGGAGGAAGAAGAATGATGAGTACAACCCCAAGAACACCATCCCAACCGTTAAGCATGGCGGTGGAAACATCATTCTTTGGGGATGCTTTCTGCAAAGGGGACAGGACGACTGCACCGTATTGTGGGAAGGATGGATGGGGCCATGTATCGTGAGATTTTGGCCAACAACCTCCTTCCCTCAGTAAGAGCACTGAAGATGGGTCGTGGCTGGGTCTTCCAGCATGATAACGACCCAAAACACACAGCCAGGGAAACTAAAGATTGGCTCCGTAGGAAACATCTTAAGGTCCTGGAGTGGCCTAGCCAGTCTCCAGACCTGAATCCAATAGAAAATCTTTGGAGGGAGCTTAAAGTCCGTGTGGCCCAGCGACAGCCCCGAAACCTGAAGGCTCTGGAGGAGATCTGTATGGAGGAGTGGGCCAAAATCCCTGCTGCAGTGTGTGCAAACCTGGTCAAGAACTACAGGAAACGTCTGATCTCTGTAATTGCAAACAAAGGTTTCTGTACAAAATATTAAGTTTCTTTTTTCTGGTGTATCAAATACTTATTTCACACAATAAAATGGAAATTAATTATTTAAAAATCATACAATGTATTTTTCTGGATTTTTGTTTTAGATTCCATCACTCACAGTTGCAGAGTACCTATGATAAAAATTACAGTCTTCTACATGCTTTGCAAGTGGGAAAACCTGAAAAATCAGCAGTGTATCAAATACTTGTTCTCCCCACTGTACTGAATCAGCCTCATCCAATGAATGCAGTGTTTGCTAACTAATGTTAGCAAAGTCGAAGGACTCCAAGAGAGCAAGAGAAAGACAGAGGGTCAATAGCAGATAAATTACAATAAGAGAGTCTGAAAAGACAGAAACAGAGAAAAGACTTAAGTGCAAAAAGGTGACAGCAACGTTTGTTACAATCTAAGATAACAATCATTAATTAATATAATAAACAGTTAATTGAATGCAGGGCGGCATGGTGGTGTGGTGGTTAGCACTGTCGCCTCACAGCAAGGCGGTCTGGGTTCGATTCTTGGTCTGGGCTGCTCTGTGTGGAGTTTGCATGTTCTCCCTGTGCCTGCGTGGGTTTTCTCCAGGTACTCTGGTTTCCTCCCACAGTCCAAAGACATGCATCCTAGGTTGATTGGTCACTCTAGATTGCCCGTAGGTGTGAGTGTGTGTGTGCGTGTTGGCCATGTGGTGGACTGGCGAACTGCCATGGTGTACCCTGCCTTCGCCTGGAGATGCTGGGATTGGCTCCAGCCACCCCCCCCCCCGTGACCCCGACTAGCGGGAATAAGCGGTACGGAGAATGAATAATGAATAATTGAATGCATCTATAAAGTAGGGTGATATGTATAGTTTCTTGACTAATCAGATTGATGACTAATCAGAATTAAACAGAACTAGTTTTTTCATCCGACAAAGCTTTGACCGCATCCCGAGGGAGGCCGGAAACATTGAGTCTGAGTGGGCTTGGTTCCGTGCTTCTATTGTCAATGCAGCAGATCGGAGCTGTGGCCGCAAGGTTGGCGGTGCCTGTCGTGGCGGCAATCCCAGAACCCGGTGGTGGACACCTCGGGTAAGGGAGGCCGTCATGCTGAAGAAAGAGTCCTATCGGGCCTGGTTGGCCCGTGGGACTTTGGAGGCAGCAGACAGGTACAGGGGGGCCAAGCGGATCGCGGCTTTGACTGTCGCAGAGGCAAAAACTCGGGTGTGGGAAGAGTTTGGTGAGACCATGGAAAGTGACTTTCGATTGGCTCCGAGGAGGTTCTGGCAAACCGTCAGGCAACTCAGGAGGGGAAAGCGGTTCCCGACCAACACTGTATACAGTGAGGCTGGGGATCTGCTGACCTCGACTGGGGATGTCATTAGGCGGTGGAAGGAATACTTCGAGGATCTTCTCAATCCCACCACCACGTCTTCCATAGAGGAAGCAGAACCAGAGGACTCGGACAGGGGTTTGCCCATCACTAGGGCTGAGGTGACAAGGGTAGTTGTGAAACTCCTTGGAGCCAAGGCTCCGGGGGTGGATGAGATCCGTCCTGAGTTCCTTAAGGCTCTGGATGTTGTGGGACTGTCTTGGTTGACACGTCTTTGCAACATCGCGTGTACATCGGGGGCAGTGCCTCTGGATTGGCAAACGGGGTGGTGGTTCCCCTTTTTAAGAAAGGGGACCGGAGAGTGTGCTCCAACTATCGGGGGATCACACTTGTCAGCCTCCCGGTAAGGTCTATGCAGGGGTTCTGGAGAAGAGAGTCCGTTCGATAGTCGAATCTCAGTTACAAGAGGAACCATGTGGATTCCGCCCTGGTCGTGGAACACTGGACCAACTTTTCACCCTTGCGAGGGTCCTAGAGGGTGCATGGGAGTTTGCTCAACCAGTCCACATGTGCTTTGTGGATTTGGAAAAGGCATTCGACCGTGTCCCTCTGGGATTCCTCTGGGGGTGCTCCGGGAGTATAGTGCGGGGCCCGTTGCTACGGGCTATCCAGTCCCTGTACAAACGGAGCAGGAGTTTGGTTCGCATGGCCGGCAGTAAGTCAGACTGGTTTCCGGTGGGAGTTGGACTCCGCCAAGGCTGCCCTTTTGTCACCGATTCTGTTCATAACTTTTATGGACAGAATTTCTCGGCGTAGCCAAGTGGCGGAGGGGGTTCGGTTTGGTGGCCTCAGGATTCCACGCCTTCTCTTTGCAGATGATGTGGTCCTGTTGGCATCATCGGGCCGAGACCTACAGCTCTCACTGGATCAGTTTGCAGCCGAGTGCGAGACGGCTGGGATGAGAGTCAGCACCTCTAAAACTGAGACCATGGTACTCAGTCGGACAAGGGTGGAGTGCCCCTCTGGGTCGGGAGTGAGTCCTTGCCTCAAGTGGAGGAGTTTAAGTATCTCGGGTTCTTGTTCACGAGTGAGGGAAGGATGGAACGAGAGATTGACAGGCGGATCGGTGCTGCGGCTGCAGTATTGCGGTCGCTGTACCGACCGTTGTGGTGAAGAGAGAGCTGAGCCAAAAGGCAAAGCTCTCAATTTACTGGTCAATCTACGTTCCGACTCTTACCTATGGTCACGAGCTTTGGGTAGTGACCGAAAGAATGAGATCGCGAATACAAGCGGCCGAAATGAGTTTTCTTTGTAGGGTGTCTGGGCTCTCCCTTAGAGATAAGGTACGGAGCACAGTCATCCGGGAGGGGCTCGGAGTAGAGTCGCTGCTCCTCCACGTAGAGAGGAGCCAGCTGAGGTGGTTCGGGCATCTGGTTCGGATGCCACCTGGGCGCCTGCCTAGGGAGGCGCTCTGGGCATGTCCAACTGGGAGGAGGCCCCGGGGAAGACCCAGGACACGCTGGAGAGATTATATCTCTCGGCTGTCCTGGGAACGCCTTGGTATCCCCCCCCAGAAGAGCTGGAAGAGGTGGCTGGGGAGAGGGAAACCTGGGCCTCTTTGCTTAGGCTACTGCCCCCGCGACCCGGACCCGGATAAGCGGAACACAATGGATGGATGGATGGATGGATAGTTTTTTCATTTAAACATTTGGATGTCCGTGTTCACATAGTACAATTTAGCAATTCCAGAAAGTCCATGACTGTGTAGTAAATCAGAATGAATTATAAAAATACAGTGTATTATTTTGTGGATTATATATCTTTCATCTTCAAGAATCTTCAAGAATGACATTTAACTTTCTTTTTTGCTTTGTTTTGTGATTTCAGGTCATAGGTTATGTGCTGATCTTAATTCCCATCATTGGACAACTGTGCAATTGTGTTAGTAGCAAAGAAAAAATGCCATCAAATCATTTTCAGCTATTGGCTACTGACAAGTCAACACAAACGGATTGGTCCTTCTAATTTGCTCTATTCAATCAAGAGAAGTGTAAATGAATAGATGTCGCTGTTGGGGATGTTAAGGATGTCATGCTAATGTTCTGATTAGATCAATTATGTTGTAGTGGAGAAAGCAGAAGATTTTCTAATCCCTTACTCTGAGGGCCTACAGGCCAGAATCACAGGAAGTTCCTGTGATCCGCTGACTCTTTAACTATAATCCTGCAGCAGGAATTGAAAATCTCCAAGAAACTGTTTCTTTCAGCAAACTTTTTGATGAGGAGCACTGAAGTCACAAGTCCAGGAAGGACCGTTACCCACAAATTTGAGGAACTAATCTTATCTGCACTTTCCACAGCTGCAACCCCAACTGCCTTTCCCCCTCTGATATTCATCAATACTCATCTGCAAGAAGGCAAATTTTCAGAGATTCTTAGAACTTTTGCCCCAAGACAGACACTGGATAATAATCTAGCCTAAAGGAAGTAACTTTGCAAGGTGAGTCTAGAGACACCAAACTTGCCATCATTCCAGCCAGGGGAAGGACCCCTATCATCATGGAGGAGTTAAGGCTCTCGGGCCTTATTCAACCAATGTTTCCTTACCTGCATATGATTAAGAACTCTGGACTGAAGTTGATACCTAGGTTAAATCTTGTGTCTATACCATCTGAACATTAAGTGATCTGTAGTTGATATAAATGCACCACTTAGGACCTCTCATGTATTAGGTATTAATGGGTCCAGTCCAAGTACTGTTCAATGTATAATCATTTATATCACCCATGCATTATTGTGGATTATATGCTCATATGCATATGCGATAGAATTTTAGACTTATGTATTACCAAATATTAGTGTGTGCTGTGTTATTTTAGACATATGCATGACCAGATATTAGTGTGTGCTGTGTTTTTAAATTTAGGCATAACCATGTATTAATGTGTGATATGTTGTCTTAGATCTAGGCATACCCAGGTATTAATGTGTGCTGTGTTATTTCAAACATATGCATATCCATGTACTTCAGTGTGTTACTTCAGATTCATGTCTGCCCATGCATTATGTGCCATTTATAATCTAAATGTACAAGTGAGGGCGGCATGGTGGTGTCGTGGTTAGGACTGTCGCCTCACAGCTAGGCAGTCTGGGTGTACCATGGTGTACCCTGCCTTCGCCCGGAGATGCTGGGATTGGCTCCAGCCCCCCATGACCCCGACTAGCGGGATTAAGTGGTACAGATAATGGATGGATGGATGTATAAGTGAAAGATGGCTCAGGATTTTGAATGACAAGAAATCAAACTAATAGCCAATTAAGTGATAGGGATTGATAGTCAGTAATAGAGGGTTTCTTTGTCATCTGTATTACTGTCTACTTGTCGTTATCTGTTAACTGGACCTGGGGAAATTCTGTGATTCTCTCTCTTTCTCATAACAAAAAACCCTTTTTGCTGCAGAAGTAATGAATATTCATTAAGTAAGTTCCCATAGTCAGCAGTGTAACTGACCAATAAGTTTACTACTATCACACCCCTGAAGTCAACGTCAAGATAACAAACGCAGATGAAAGTTCGACTGAGCACCTATGAGCCACCACAGTGACATCCTGCGCAGACTTCACTAACCAAGGAAGTTGGGAGCAGCCTGAACTAGGCTGGCTCAAGTGAACGTTATAAAGGTCCCCAGGTCGTGAAAAAGCCAACTGCAAGTCCAAGATCCGCGCTCCAAGCAAACGTGTCGAGTCCAGCCCGCCTTTGAAAATTTCGAGAGTTGACCGCCCACGGACGGGTTTCCCTTTCAACCTAAGCCACCTTTAGTAAGCCACTATCACATTGCTTCAGGTGCCAGCCTTGAATCTATCGAATTCTCTCTCCATAATGTTTGGTATATATAGCGCTCTTCATTAGCCTGTCAGGGGTTTCTGTGCTCTTTCTGATTTCCTCCTAAAGTCCTCACTTTCCTGGTCCTACGTTGTTTAGGGAAGGTTTACTTTAGCTACATAGTCCATTCATAGTTACATAATAATCAATAGTTTTATGGCTTTCCTTTGATTTATACTACTTATTAGGATTAGCTACTCTTCTGAGCCAAATCATCCCACAGGTAATGTTTATAATTGTGACATTAATCATTCAATAAATTAGAATATTTATTCATTCATTTGATCACAGTGGTAAATACATATTTTGTCGATGGTATTAGGTCACTCCGCGGATTCAGAACTTAACCCTTCGGTAATAAGACTCATTCCACAATATTCCATGTCACGGTGACGCTCCCGGACCCCTCCCTTTGGGCGTGTGTTTACGTCGTCTATGTCCATATGTGTAGTTCCATGGGTGTGTGTCGGTGTGGGTGTGTTCAGTAGTCTCACCTGGGGCTCATCTCGTCATCACCGGGGATAGTGTCGTTCGTCTATTTAATGTGCGTTTACGCGGTGTCTTGTGCGCGTCTTTTGTTTGAGAATGTCCCAGAGTCGTCTTGTGTTTAAATTCATGTGTGCTACTCGCTACTTCAGTAGAGTGTTTGTCTAATAAACGTTACGTGTTGGGTCAGCTCTGTGGCATCCTGCTTGGAAACTTCACACCTTACATTCCACCTGTTCCTGTTATCAAAATCTTGGTTCCTGAGGGATCAGGATGGTGTCCTGTTTCATAATTCATAATTAATCAGTATATCTGCTACATATATTGGTGCCCCCATGTGAGGCATCTGCTACAATGTTAAAGAATTGCTGTAATTCCTTAAAGAAAAAAATCATGTTGGAAAACCGGCCGATATGGTATTGTTTCCATTTCCATTAAATGGATCTGTGAAGAATTATATTATATTCAAGTCAATTACATGTAAAAATGTTAATGTCTGTTACAGTTAATAAATAGATATTTGGTATGTGTTACACATTGTTATAATGTTCCATAATCTGTACAGGGGCCAAGTTAACATTTAACAATTATATAATAAATATTCAGGGCACAGAAGGCAGCAAACATCATGACAGAAGTATACAACACAAAACTGCAAGTCTGACTAAATTGATTAAATTTACAAAAGAGGGGTGGCATGGTGGTGTGGTAGTTAACACTGTCGCCTCACAGCAAGGCGGTCTGGGTTCGATTCTCAGTCTGGGCTGCTCTGTGTGGAGTTTGCATGTTCTCCCTGTGCCTGCGTGAGTTTTCTCCGGGTACTCCCACAGTCCAAAGACATGCATGTTAGGTTGATTGGTCACTCTAGATTGCCCGTAGGTGTGAGTGTGTGTGTGCGTGTTGGCCATGTGGTGGACTGGCGACCTGCCCATGGTGTACCCTTCCTTCACCCAGAGATGTTGGGATTGGCTCCACCCCCCGTGACTCCGACTAGCGGGATTAAGCGGTACGGATAATGAATTTACAAAAGCATGTAAATATGTTGAATATGGCTTCATTTGATACCAGAGAGGGCACTTCATGACTGAGATCTGAATCTGGCTACAAGAAAGAAGAGTAATAGGGCATTAATTCAGAATAAATCTGACTTAATTTAACAGTATGTTATTGGGACTTGGAAAATAGTAACTCCAACTCCAGGCAACCCTAATCAAGTATGGGATTTGGAAGGGTTGCAGTGACAATTGTAAATGCTTAATGTTAATATTACATACATTTTGATCATTTAAAAAATAATGTTTGACACATATCACTAGTTCTTCCAGAAGCGCATTTGTGAGGTCACATACTGATGTTCGACGAGAAGGCCTGTCTCTCAGTCTCCGCTCTAATTCATCCCAAAGGTGTTCTAGCGGGTTGAGGTCAGGACTCGGTGGAGGCCAGTCAAGTTCATCCACCAGGAAACCCATTGGAAACCATGCAGACCATGGAAACCCATTCCATGAAGCTCTCTGCGCACTGTTCTTGAGCTAATCTGAAGGCCACATGAAGTTTGGATGTCAGTAGTTATTGACTCTGCAGAAAGTTGGTGACCTCTTCGCACTATGCGCTTCAGCTGTGAATATTTGGGAGAGAGGAAGTTTCATGACTGGATTTGTTGCACAGGTGGCATCCTATTACAGTTCCACACTGGAAGTCACTGAGCTCCTGAGAGTGACCCATTCTTTCACAAACGTTTGTCTGCATGCCTAGGTGCTTAATTTTATACACCTGTGGCCATGGAAGTGATTGGAACAATTTGGATGGGTGAGCGAATGCGTTTGGTAATATAGTGTGTATATATATATATATATATATATATATATACACTATATTGCCAAAAGCATTTGCTCACCCATCCAAATTGTTCCAATCACTTCCATGGCCACAGGATGCCAAAAAGCATTATATATATATTATTGTATTTGTATTTATATTTGTATTGCTTCATTTACATATGGAGCTCCCATGTCATTGTGCTCACCTCCCATATTTGCACTGTGTAAGGTTGTAGGCATATATGTGTGTGTGTGTAGTCTGTCTGTTTGTCTCCATATATGTACCTCCTCTGGGTGTGGTTGTTAGTGTATGAGTGTATGACTTCATCCGTCTCGTCAACCTAATGTGTTACACGCAGGGCTTGCATATGCTGTATGTTAGTAGTGTTCCGTGCTCGTCTTTGTGAGTCCACTTCATATCTGCGTAGTTCAGTGTTGAGTGTTTGCAAGTGCTACTTCTAGTAGTCACCACTGTTGTAATAAAGCTGCGTGTATTAAAGCTTACTCATCTCCGCATCCTGCCATACCTCACACATTACAGTTTGCAGCACAGGAAATGACTAAAATGCATGTTCCAAGATCATGGAGGTCATAGGTCAAGGTCATTTTGCTGTTATACCACAGCATGGGCATCCATGAAGATGCACATGATGTCATTAAATATTTGGAAGTAATTTGCATGTTATTTCTAATAAGGAAGTACTGAAAACATAATTTAAACATAGTTTAACATAGTTAAAAACATAATTTTGACAGCACATATATATATATATATATATATGGGGACGCTGGTTGTGGGCTTCTTGGCTGACGCTGCTTCTTGCTGACGCTGCTGCAGAGTATTTTTTGCCTACCCTTTTTTCTATCTGTTTAATTACGTCTACAAATATTTTGTGGACTTTGTGGACATATTTACGCATAACTCCGGCTACAACAACCTCCACAAGCCATCGAAAAACATTCAAAGTTCATCTCAACCGAAGCTAAGTATCTTTAGTATTTCACCATGTCTGAGTCGCCTGTTGTTTGTGTGGAGTGTGGCATGTTTAGCTACTCTTCTTCCGTCAGTAGGGATAATTTTGTTTTGTAACAAGTGTAGATTAATTATTAGCATGACGGAGAAGATTTCGCTTTTAGAGGAGCGCATCCGGGCTTTAGAGAGTCCTAAAGAGTCGGTAGCACCTAGCGTAGCAGGCCCGGTTGCCACCACCGTAGCCATCGTAGCTAGCGAGTCCCCAGCTCCGGCATTAGAGCCCTCGCAGCGGGGCGAATGGGTGACGTCTCGGCGGCATAGCCGTAGGGCTGAGCACCGTTCTACTCAGATTCCCGTGTCAAACAGGTTTGCCCCACTCAGTAATACACCGACTGAGCGACCTGTTAAAAAGAGCTCTGGTAATAGGAGATTCCCAGCTCCGACACGTGAATATAGCGACCCCCTTAGAGACACCAGCGGCCATAGTTAAGTGTATCCCGGGGCTAGGCGCCTGACATCAGGGCTAATCTTAAGGTGCTGGCTAATCGTAAATATTCAAAGATAGTGGTACACGTTGGCACCAATGATGTGGGTTTGAGACAGTCCGAGATCACTAAGGGTAATGTTAAAGAGGTGTGTGAGTTAGCGGGGACTATGTCAGATGCCGTAATATGCTCTGGTCCCATTCCAATTCGGCGTGGCGCCCGAAACCTACAGCAGGTTATTGGCGCTACACCGCTGGATGTCTAAATGGTGCTCAGAAAACAACGTGGGTTATATAGATAATTGGACGCGTTTTGAGGGCAGGCCTGGCCTTTTGAAGCGAGACGGCATTCACCCTTCTTGGGAGGGTGCTGCTCTCATTTCCCGTAGCATATCTGCTAGGCTTACTAATGGTAGTGTAGGACTTGTTAATGGGGATTGACAAACCAGAGCCGAGGCCAGGCAGCAGACACAAAGGCTAAACCGACTGTCTGCTAGCTGCAAAGAGCGTCACCTAGGTCACACTGGATTGAGACTGTGTCAGTTCCTCGAGTACCAAAAAATAACTCTCGC
This sequence comes from Brachyhypopomus occidentalis, assembly GCA_020368025.1. NCBI lineage: Eukaryota > Metazoa > Chordata > Actinopteri > Gymnotiformes > Hypopomidae > Brachyhypopomus > Brachyhypopomus occidentalis. The sequence continues at coordinate 186,331 of JAGXOD010001388.1, forward strand.
AAAGTTAGTAGACAAAATTTAATCAATGTTAAATTGGATTATGCTCCCTTGGAGAGTAGTTTAAATCTGAAACTAGGACTGCTAAATATTAGATCCCTGTCATCTAAAGCATTGCTGGTTAATGAAATGATTACCGATCATAATCTATGCATGCTCTGCTTGACGGAAACCTGGACCCGGCCAGATGATTATATGGCCCTAAATGAAGCCTCTCCCTCTGGCTATAGATATGTTCATAACCCCCGTCCAAATGGTCGAGGAGGTGGTGTCGCCACAATATATGACTCTGATATAGACATTTCTCAAAAATTCGGCTTTAAATTTAATTCTTTTGAACATCTCATCCTCACTGTTTCAAATGTATCAAATCTGACAACCAACAAGGCGTCACAGTCGTTGTGACTGACTTGACTGGAAAGCAATGTCTCAGTGAGCCCTCATGACTGTGGTCACCTCTGGACCCCTCCCTTTAGTTAAGATGCTATAGATTAGCCTGCCGGAGCTACATGCTAATCACTGGCACATGAGCTATGTACATTTAAATCAATGGTTTAAAAATCCTCACACTCAGTCTGTATTGTCCATCTTTTTTGCATGCTTTAAAGACGACTGCATGCAAGCACCTACAAGCATCTGGGATATGGTCTGGCTCGTCGGTGGATGTTCTTATGATGGGGTTGGATGTTGCATTGTAGTAAGGGGCGTGCTGATGCTGGCTCCTACCTGAGGTGCACCATCTGCACCAAAGGGACTGTGACTACTTGGCCGGGGAACAAGAACTTTAAGCTATAACTGTAGAACCACCTCTTGTTCACAAATACGGACTGGTGCTAACGGGCCGCCCAATGGAGGATGGGTTCCCTTTTGAGTCTTGGTCCTCCCAAGGTTTCTTCCTATTCCCCGCCATCTTAGGGAGTTTTTCCTTGCCACTGTCGCCTTTGGCTTGCTCATTAGGGATCTGGACCCATACAATTTGTAAAGCTGCTTTGAGACAACATGTGTTGTAAAAAGCGCTATATAAATAAAAATTGACTTGACTTGACATATATATATATATATATATATATATATATATATATATATATATATATATATATATATATATATATCAGAAAAAACACTTCACTTAAAAAAGTGGATAATTTATATAAACAATTATTTATTTCAGTATTTACATCTATATATACTTGTATACTCATGTGAGTGTATGTATGAAAAAGAGAAAATCTTATTTGTGTTTCTATTTTTTAACAGGTATTTTTCTGAGAAACAAACTCTTCATTATCACTTTGGTTCATTTTGCCACACTTTTCACAGAATGCCTCTCCTTTTCTCTTTCAGACTGTTAGTTGCTCTCCAACATCACACTGCTGTTCAAGCCCTGTCTGTCACCCATTTCCCTCGTTATCTCTGACTCTGTTGCTATTTTTATCATTTTTCCAGGAACATGTTCCCTCTCCTTATGAGTGACAGTTCCTTCCTGTTTCTTATTCTGTATCATTGGAATCTTCTGTCCATCTCTTTCTCTCTCTCTCTCTCTTTCTCTACTGCTCTATCGCAATCTCAGCACAGTCTGCCTGTCTCTTTCTCTTCCCCAAGGCAAAGGTAGTTTGGTGTTACAGTCTCTCTCTCTCTCACACACACACACACACACACACACACTCAAACACACACGCATACACACATGCACTGTTGATTCACACTAATACATACAATCACCTTTCCTCCTCCACTTGGTCTCTTCTCTTTGCTTCTTATTTTTAGAATATTTACCTTTTCATTCATCCCCACATATTACTTCTTTTCTTAAGAAATGCTGATAAAGGCTTTCAAATGCAAACTCTTAAGCTCCTTTTCTATTTCTGTAATCTCTCTCACTCTCTGCCTCACTCTCCAATGCTCATTACCAGCTGTCCCTGCGTGACACCTCCTTTTACCTCTGCTACTGTTTCATCCCTTCGCTCTCTCTCTTCTGCTATCTCTCCATCTTTCCATATATGACTGTCTGGTGATTTCATCACGCTCTGTCTACATATCTGTGTATGCATTCGCATGTCTGTCCGTCAAACGGCCCGTCTGTCTGCTCATCTTTCCTTCCGTGTGCCACGCCAGCAGATGAGCCTGTGTTAGCAGCGACACGCCACATGCTCATTAGCGCACCTCCGACAAACTTTCCCTGGTTTCTTCGTCGGCAGATGCGGCATCTCTGGAGCTTCGCTCGAGTTCGCCGCGCGGGGGAGGAGCTTGACGAGAGGAGACGCCGCTGACAGGTTTATTTTTTCCTCGCCAGAAGCAAAGACGCACGCTGAGTCAGAGACGCCTCTCCGCTTGACGCTAGGTTTGAAACCCGGGACAGAAATGATGAACGTGTTCGCACAGCGCGTGTATAAAGTTCTGTGGTCGTCTGCCTTCACATTAGAGGACCAAACGCTACAGCACATATATCATGGACCAACATTTCTACTCCTCCAATAACAGTATAGCCTAAACACTACACTGAGGAACAGTAGGATATACATGCCTGTCTCAGAGCAGTTGTAGCTTGTTGACCAAGCAACACAAAAATTGTTTTTGGACTAGAATAGATTCAACTCCTAAAGTGCTGTGGTTCAGACATCCCTATAGACAACCCTACCCAACGCATTTCCCATCTGCAGAGGAAAAAAAATTAATATTCATAATCGCAGATTCAATCACATTCTCAGATACAGCTTTCGTCATGATTTGACTCGGTAATTAAACAGAATGCCACTTCTTGGTAGCCTTTTGCATCAGACAGTGTTGAGCTCATAGGCTCTTGTAAAGCAGTACATTTATAGTGGCAGGACTGACTCAGGACTGACAGAAAAAGATGAAGCAGACCAGGGTCTGTCGCAACAGGGCAGCCCAGCTCCCAAATTTTGGCGAGTTCTCTGCTCAAACACACCTTCAGCTCGTCGGTTCATTCCCATGTTCAGTGCATATGCTAGAGCAGAATCCTCAAAACGTGTTGGACCCCTTATGCTCCACGATCACAGTTACGCCCCCTTGAGTTACAGCACAGTGCGCTTAAATACAATAATAAATATACAATAAATTCAATACAATGAATACAATAAATGACACTAATGACCACAGTATGTGAAATGCAAGGATGCAGCGGTGCCATTACTTGACTGTTGCATCTAGCCGCTGCCTCGATTGTCAAAGTCACAGAGGGGAAATGATGCCCACATTCTTTTGTGGGACGTTCTGTCTGGCCTGGAGACAACAGGTCTCCACCATTGCTGTTCCTGTCAATACGCAAAAGTAAACGAAGGATGCTGCACATGCAGAAACATGTTGTACTTCCATCGACTGCTCCTTGGTTTTTATTTATTTATTTAGATGTATGTACTTATTTATCTCTTCTTATTTTGTCAAGTTTAAACTCCAGAACTTAAGAGTTCACACAATGGCTTTGTGAAAATGCATTTTTTTCATGTTTGTGGAAATACATTTTTTGTCGTGCTGTCATTGTATTTGTCTAGACCAATGGTGTGTGTGTGAGTGTGTGTGTGCGCGTGTTAAGGTTTGTGAACACAACTTTATAATGCTGCCTTCATACTTGTCTGGTCCTATTTTGTGTGTGTGTGTGAATGTGGGTGAACATTCATTGTTACAGCATTATGAGACATTAACTCAGACACTTCTCTGTGCCTGTGTGTGCATGTGTGTGTTTGAGAGAGAGAGAGAGAGAGGGAGTCTGGGGAGGACAGCATTGTCATGGCTCTAATGAAGGTCTTTTCCAGGGGCATTAGGCATTGGTCCAATAAAAAACCAAATTTTTTGCTTGGTCTTCTGTCCCTCTCCCTGTGTCTCCCTCCAATTCTGTCCCTCTCCCTGTGTCTCCCTCCAGTTCTGTCTCTCTCGCTCTGTCTCTCCCCCAATTCTGTGTCTCTCCCTCCAATTCTGTCTCTCTCTCTGTCTCTCCCTCCAATTCTGTCCCTCATTCTGTCTCTACCTCCCTATCACTCTGTCTCATCTTCTTTGTCTCTGTCTGTGTCTTTGTATCTATTTCTCTTTCCCCTCTCTCTCCCTTTCACTCTCTTTCACTATCCCTCATTTTTCTGGCATTTTTGTCTCTCCCACACTGATAAAACCTCTATAACTCATGCAGGAAATCTTGCTTAATGATTTGGGGAATGAATTCTCGCACTTCTAATAAGCCCCTAATTCACCTACAAACACACGCCAGACATGGCAGAAAAGGAGAGAGAGATAGAGAGAGAATCATATCAGCATCAGTGCCAGTACAAAGAAATAGATTGGATATTAAAGTGACATTTGAACCGATATTGATCTTAAAATAATTTTGACAGACTACTGGTGAGAGAGAAAAAGAAAGAGAAAGAGAGAAAGAAACAGAGTGTGTGTGTCTGTGTGTGAGTGAATTTAGAGTGAGTTACAGATGATAGGTGGAGAGGGGAGGGGAGGGGAGGGGAGGAAAACAGAGGAGAGGAAATGGAGGAGGGGAAGGTTCACTTCTCACCAGGATTAAACACTTAATATCACATACATAGGGTTAGGGTTAGGGTTAGGTTGTTGTTGACTACTATAACAACAACAATAATAAATTACAAGATACTAAACACACAATTCTACACTGTGGGCTTCCTGGAGGCAGGACAACTCTGAGGACTGGAATCATCCTTATGTCTCACTAAAAACATACACTCACACACACACATACAAACACAAGACTCTTCCCTCTCAGGCAGACAGAAAACTGTAAAGCATTTCACCACAGGAGCACAAGGCCAAAAAATCTTACTTCTGGGATCATTAGAGATCACAAACAAACTCACACGCACCACATATAAACACACAGAGGAGACTACAAAGCATATAACAAGAAAAACACAGAATAAATGACTGCTGTTAGACTTTGTTATCCACAAAAAAGAAAATAATATGGATACGGAGTTTATTTACTTACTTTTTTTCCTCTAAGTCTATTTTGAGGACATTATATAAAATTTCACTGTGTGTGTCTGAGGTCATGTCATTTAGACTGGATTTCACTATGTGTGTATGTGGGTGCATTGGTTGCACCAAAGGTGAACAATGGAACAGAGAAAATTTCATTTTAAAACAGGTCCCAGCAGAGAAAATAGGTTTGTGTGTGTGTGTGTGTGCAGTGTTCACTCTTGTGTGTAACTTCTGGCTTCCTCTATCTTTCCTGCTGTGTGTGTTGCCCATAGCAACAGCACAGGAAATGGAGTAACAGTATTAAGGTTAGCGCACACAGACAGACACACACACACAAATACAAAGTGAAACAAAATTACACCGCTATGTCTGTAACAAACACTGAAACACCAAATATTATGACATTTCATCTTCTCGCTCTGTCTCTCTCTCTCTCTCTCTCTCTCTCTCTGACTACCCATTTATTTGCTCTGATTTCACTTGCTAGTTCTGCAATAGTAGATCAGTCAGTTTCTGTAGGTTCTAGGCTCAATACTGTATGCTGACTGTGTAGCTTTAGCTATCTAAATAATAATAATAATAATCACAAACCCAAAGATGCTTTACAGTAAGTTGGGAAAACATGGCGGAGAATAAAGAGAAGTGGAAAGTGTTAAAAAGACCAAGAGTGTCGACTTCCAGGAGCAGTCCTAGATCAGGAACAATCAGGTTTTGCTGTGTAGCACCCTGACCCCGCCCACCCTAACTCTGTTGCAGCCCTGCTTGGCGACACATATAGCAGTTTAGGAATATGTGCAAGTTTCTGCACCAGCAAACCACGCTTGATGAGCAGATCTATAGCTAAGGCCAAATGTTTACATGCACCTAGACCCGAAAACATGCAAAATTACACTAATCCACACATTTGTTACCATATTTTCATTTGAAAGGTTAATTCAGACATCTACTTCACATCTATACATAATTCAGAAATTAATCTCCTTATTTTTACAACTCGGGGTGGGCACTTATGTCTGCAGTGCAGTCTTTTTTTTCCCATGGGAAACGTTGCACGTACTGTTTGTAAATTGGGCTACCCAAAGAGGATGGGTTCCTGCTTGAATCTTGGTCCTCTCAAGGTTTCGTCCTTCACCCTTAAACCACAAAATGATCTTGCCCCTGTCGCCACTGGAGTGCTCACTAGGAATTTGGACCCAAACATTTGTAAAACTGCTTTGTGTCCACACATGTTGTTAAAAATGCTACATAAATAAACTTGGAGTTGACTTGAGAAAATCCAAGCAGCTCAGCCGAAGCCTCGGGAAAAAAACTGTGGACCTCTGCAAGTTCTTGTCCTCCGTGGGAGCAATTTCCAAACAACTGCAGGTACCATGAGCATCTGTACAAACAATTGTATGCAAATCTAAATCCCCCCTTGGGAACCACATACACTGCATCAGTCAGGAGGAGCTGCAAATTAACTCCCAGGGCTAAAAGAAATGCAGCCCCCAAAATTCAACTCAACCCCAAGATGGCAACAAAGGTACGAACATTCAAAAATAACTACATCCGCAATTAGGATGGTTCCACATCATCCTCGAATGTTGTTGCTCAAGCAAGAAGCCCATGGCATAAAAAAGACTGATGTTTGTAGGTATCACTAGATCAAAGACCTAGCCTTTTGGAGAAGTATCCTCCGGTGAGATGAAACAAAAATGAACTGTTTGGCCATAATGATCAGCGCTATATATGGAGAAAGAAGGAAAGGCGCTTATTCTAAAGAAATCTAAGAAAAATCTAAAACTGAATCACACTGATAGCAGTATCAAAGAGTGGGGGTGTTAACAGCTCTTGAAGTAACAACTCGAGAATATCATCCAGAAACTTGGTCACAAAGGGAACTACCAGCATGATCAAGATCCCGAAGTCCTTCTCCAAAGGTGGCCCACTTTGGCTTAATGACAACAACGTGGACACATTGGGGTGGGCTGCAAAACCCCTGACCAGTATTCCGCAAAACACTTATGGACTCAACTAAAATACATGTTTGAGCACGGAGACCCACAAACCTGAGTGAGCTGCAGCAGTTCCATCAGGAGGAATGGGAAAAAACATCTTGGGTAATGCTTGCAGAAGATCAAGCCCAAGCTAAGGAATTACACAACAGTGCCTACTTACAGAGTGGATGTAAATGAGCCACTGAAAACATGGTAAATAATTGCCCATTTTCTGAAAATGTGTCTGAACACATATTTCCCTTTTATATGACAAAACACTGACTCAAATTGACTGGCCAACAACAAAAACTGTCCAATTTTACAAAAATTTATACCATTAATTCAGTACATTTATTCCATATATCAATCAGTAGACTACATAAATCTTTACCCTGGAATATAACAATATATCAGTTATGTTCCTAGGTGTAATCCTTTATTTATGCTTAACTCCTTTAGTGTGTGGAGTTAAGATGGTGTGTGTGTGTGTGTGTGTGTGTGTGTGTGTGTGCAAATTCATAACTGTAAGTCCTCATGTGGTAGTTATCGTTCGTGTCCCTAAGGATATTCTACTCAAGAGGCACACACAAACACACGCATGCATATACACACACACACAGATGTGAAACGTACATAATGCCTGTCAGGTTTTTATATCTCTCTGCTTTCTGCTTGTTCTCCTTTCCCTCTCTTTATTTTCATCCTGACCTCCCATCATACTTCACTTTCACGCACACAAACACACACTCGCACTCATACACTACATTTATGCTCTTTTATAGTGTAAGTATTTTTAGTTTGTGTATCTAATAGTTCTACATACTTCTTCACAACCTCTCCTCTCTCTCCTCTTCATCATCTCTCCTCTCTCCTCTCTTCTCTGCTCCTCTCCTCTCTTCCTCTCCTCCTCTCTTCATCCTTTCCTCTCCACTCTCTTCTCATGCATAAACATTAGCAGAGTCATTGTCAGGTTTCTTCTTCCCACACACATTGCATCATGGGGACTGAATAAGTTAAGCATCACGCGTGTGTGTGTGTGTGTGTGTCTGTGTTTGAATATAAGTGGATGAGTAACCTTGGACCAGACCTGGCCCATATTACAGCAGTGTTAGAATCCAATCAGAGATCCTTTTCTTTCAGCTGGAAAACCCAAGAGACTGTTAATGTATCGATCTGTTTATGAGGGGTAACGGGTTCTAAGGAGCGGTATGTTTATGTGTACATGGGCATCTCTCAAGTGTGTCTCACAAGTGTGTGTGTGTGTGTGTGTGAGAGAGAGAATAAGCGAATCAGTGAATTAGGGGGTTTTACAGTAAAAGGTAGAGTAACTGGTTGCTGTTTTCTCAAAGCTCAGGACTCCAGTGAGTGTTTTTCAGCTGACACTCATCCTCTTCTGGACTGGTTCCTTTCCCTCTCTCTCCTTTTCCAGCCCAGCATGGAGATGAGTCTTTGCCCTGCGGACACTAGGTCACCACTGCTAACTACATTGCCACAGACCATTTCAACACCCCTACCCCCAACACCAGTTATAATTAGAGTTATTTTTGGCTGGATAATAATAAAAGGGACAGACAGCTGGAGTTTAATGGATCTCTTTGGGACTGGTGTTTGGGGCTGAAATATGATGTCAGCAGGCATGCCTAAACGCTCTACCCCGCCCCCCCCAGCCTCAATATTGCTCCACAGAAACAGGCCCTCGTAAACGATTGCCGCACCCATGACACACAACACTGTTAATAATTGAGTGTGAGCCTCTGTGATAGTGCCATGGCTAACGAAGCCATCCAGGGAGTTTGTCTTGGGAAGATCAGGTGGAGGTGGAAGATCCGGCCACAGAGTAAGGGAAGCTGGAGAGATTAAAAGCAAGAAAGGTGTAAATGAGGAGGGAGAACGGCATGTTCCAGCACACGTACTGGTTGTGTGTGTCTGCGAGAGTGTGTGTGTGTGTGTCTAAGTGTGTGTGTCTATAGCCTGTATAAAATGGCATAAAAGGCTCTCTTCTCCGATGCTGTCTGGCAGGGGCATTAGTTCTAGTCTAAATAGAGGGGAAGAGAGAGGGAGAAAAAAGGAAGAGAGTGAGGGAAAGTGACAGAGAGAGAGAGAGAGAGAGAGAGAGAGAGAGTGTGTGTCTGTGTGTATGTGTCTTTGTTTGCCAGAGAAGCAGTGATAAGAAATAAAATAAGTGGAGAAAAATAAATTGATATCAAAATGTTTAGAGAACATGTACGTGAAAAGGAAGTGACATGAACAGAAAGCAAATCAGCATTTAGCATAAAAACAAATGAAGGGAAGGTTTTTGGAATTTTCTATAAAAGAAAGCGTGGAAGAGCAATGTGCAGTCCTTCCCCTGGTCCGAATACTAGACCTAATCCTGGTCCTATTCTTGGTCTTATCATGGTTTTTACCCTGGTCCTTATCCTCATCCTAACCCAGGTCCTGACCCAAATCCTAACCCTGGTTCTAACCCTGATCCTAAATCTGGTCCTAACCCTGGTCCTAGGCTCCAGGGAGTTAAGTTAAGTTAAGTTAAGTCAAGCTACATTGTCAATTGTGATTTTCACCCCAATCGAAATTTGTCCTCCGCATTTACCCATCTGTGCAGTCAGAACACACACACACACACACTAGTGATAACTAGGGGGCTGTGGTGCACACGTGCCCAGAGCGGTGGGCAGCCCGGCGCCCGGGGAGCAGTTGGGGTTAGGTGCCTTGCTCAAGGGCACCTCAGTCATGGCCTCAGGCCTGGGAATCGAACCAGACCATGAGTGTCAGATATCATTCCAACTCCAGACACATCAGCGCTGGGAGCCCCGGTCCTCTTCGCTCGGCTGCCACGCCGCGCCTGCGGATCCTTCTGGAACGTCGCTGTGTTTCAGTCCGCGGACGTGGAGCACATGGGTGTGCACGGAGCAGTGGGACACTGAGCACCCCAGATCCAGATGCTTTGGGCAATTAACACAGAGTGGAAAAGAAGAAACAGAGGAAGAGAGAAGGGGGAAAGGGAGGGAGAGAGAAAAGGGGAAGAGAGGGAGAAAGAGAGAGAGAGAAGGGGAAGAGGGAGGGAGGGAGGGAGGGAGGGAAATGGATATATTAACATAGGCAGCAGGCATTCCTACACAGCGTGTTGGAAATACAGCATGGTGTGCATATGAATTACCCCACCACCCCCAACCCTTCTATAAGCAGCCTGTGGTGACAGAACTAATTTAATTCTCTTTACGATCTATACACACACACACGCACACCCCAACAAACACTTATACACAATAATATTACATTACAGTATCTCTAAAACCCAAAGACTACTGGAAATGATTTTCAGGCCATTTGATTTACATTGTATTAACAAGAACAACAGAGAAAAACAAAGCAATTATGTTCCCAGTGGTCCATCAGCCGACACATGAGCAAGGTCACGAAACATTAAGCTGCACCGGAGGCGATGTGAAGCGGCACAGACACGCAGTGAGGTCAGTGAGCAACAAACACGGCAGTGTGGAGAAAACCCGCCCGGCTTATTAGCAGGAATCCCAGCAAGGTCGTGAAGCCCTGCCTGCCCCTCCGGTGCCTCTGGGCCGAGCCAGACTCGGTAGTGGGAACCGGGCCGCAATCACTGCAGCCCTCAAATCTGTCCCTTCAGATATGCAGACGAACCTTGGCTCTCCAGCAATGGATCACCGTGACTGCTATAGTCAGACACACATGTGCAGCTTTACAATGCACAGCAAATCATGAGCAAAACCAAATATTACCTGCAGTGACATTGTCATATTATCTGCACAGACCAGTAAATCAATTTAATCAGACATGAAGTGAGCAAGACTGCCACTGCAGTGTACAAGCTCTGGATATTAGTCCATTGTCTCACAAGGACTTTCCCTATATTGTGTAAACATTATACTGATTGCCAAGATGTGATCTTTGGCTACAAACAAATCGATATTTCAATGCTATATGAACAATGCACAAACTTTTAAAATGGTAAATAAATGCAACCTGGAATCACAGAGTAAGATAGAGCCAGTAATATGTTAAACTTACCAACCTACTAACTACTAAGCTCTCTACTATGCAGAGAGAGTCCAGGTAGTTTCAGTTTCCTGAATGTAGTGTTATTTAGCACCATGGACAGCAACAGTTACGGCGCTATGGAACTGAACCAAATCAGCACCATGGACAACAGCATGGAAGCATGGATAACTATGGAAGTTACTGCTTGTATTTACATATACAAGACAAATGTTTGTTGAGTATTCGGTGCCTTAACATTCACAAACCCTATTACATTTTGTCTTTAACCGTATATTAAAATGGCAAACTCAGATATTAGTGGCAAAAATTTTTAGACAATCAAACTGACGTTTTATTTTACACTGGACAAGAAAATCTTTTTTCTGCTTCACAAACCTTCACAAACTACAATAGGTCCTGATAGTACTTTTTACACTAAATTAAATTGTTTTTAGAGTTTTTCAATCACACAATAATTTGACTGGACAGGGCAATCAAAATTGACACTAAATATATATGACTTATTCATAAATAATGCTGTTACTACACTTAAAATATGTACAAGCACACTTCTAAAATGTACAGGGGTTTTGTCTGTATTTGGCCTCAGAAACATCCCTCTTTAGTGACCAGCAGTAGTCAGCTAACAGAGAGGATCCGCTTTCTTACACCTTTTCCATACATAATGACATTGTGACGGGCAGAGAGTGCGAACAAATAAGGACGCGATCACGCCAAGTCTCAGAGAAAAGGAGGGGTTTAATATATAATGTGCGCAAACCAAAATCCCGTGCACTGACCCAAATCAAGGATACAATAGCCAGCAGTCAACTGACACAAAGACAAGACATATATAGACAGACAAACGACCATCAGGTGAGGGGGATGATAAGCCCCGCCCACCTGAGGGACGCACACAACGCAACAACAACAGGACAACTGCTGCTGTACAGTAGGCGACCGGTAGGGGGAGCCTCCCTCACCGTGACAGACATATAAGAACAATGGGGAAAACTATAGATATACTGGTGACATTGTTGGATTTTCATCATGTAAAAGTACATAATAATTTTTTTTATTAATTTAATTAAAAGCAAAATCATTGTTGACCAGTGTAAATGCCACTTAGCAGAAGTTAATTCTTCATGGCACAGAATGTTTTTCCATAGCTAAAAATATTCCTTTAGGCTAATCTTCCCTAAGCCTTGAACACACACGCACACATGTACACGCAGCCACAGACACACACACACACACAGACATGCACACATACACGCAGACACACACACACATATATATATACACACAGACACACACTTGCAATACTTTTGAGGACTTAGATGAACTTTTCTCCTTTAATCCATAGGATTTCTTCTGAGTTCCTGAACGTTTCTTTACACGTTTCACATATATAAATTAAATGTTTTGACTGGTTTCTAAGGCCGGTGGTTTACCCAGATAGTTGCATTTTACCTGCAACCCCCTCCATATCTCTCTCACTCACTTTCTCACTCTCTCTCCCTCTCTTTCTCCCCATTTCTGATTTGCCATAGTTGAATTTCCCACGCGCGTTGGGTGTCATATCCGGTCTCATAACGGCTGACAGCTCTCCCTCGCGCTTCCGAACGTTCCCTCTTTCTCAGAGCCTCACAGTGGACTAAACTTCTGGGCGATATAGGATCTGTCCGCGTTGTTTCCTGTTTCGCAACAAGGAGGGCAGGAAACATTAAGCAGCACGAGAGAGAGAGAGAGAACCAGGAGAGATTGGAGAGCGTAGCGGTGGCGGCAATCAGACCGCGAGATGAGATAAATATGCCCAGAGACGATTGCTCGAGACATATTCTAGTTTCTCCGTCATTCCACTACTGAAAGAAACAGGCGAGAAACAGCGTAGCCGCGCGGGACCAGGAGAGGAGAGACGAGAGGGGCGAGACGAGCCACCGGTCCGGATCTGCATGTGAGACCGAGCCCAAAAGAGTGGAGGCGCGAAATGCAGCCCGTGAACAAGCTCGTGAGTCTCATTCTGCTCGTGCTGATGGGCACGGAACTCACGCAAGTAGGTCCATCGCCATCTTACCTCCCCCATTCACATCGCTCACTACCTCCACAACCGGCGCCTTGCGCGGAAAGGGTCGGGGTAAATTAGCTATATTCGCGCGCTTGAAACATATTAACGACGGGGATTACATGCAGATCATATGGATAGTTTTGCGCCACGCTTCGCTGTCGCCGCGAGCTCCACCTGTGCCAAATTAATGACACAATAAACCACAAGCGAAGCCAATGATTGACTTTTTATGGATGAAAATCTATAAAACGCATCCTAATATTCAAAAAGAAATCAGGACTTGGAACCAGTGGGACACACTCGTCCATAACGCAGACCTTGTGAAGCTGAATGCGAAACGATGAACGCTGTCACCGCGTCCAAACAGCAGTGAATATGCTCTTCACGCTTCGCTGAACAAAGTAAATAATAGCTCGGCTAGTGTCCGAGTTGCTCGCATTCTCCTGGTGGTGTGTGTGTGTGTGTGGGGGGGGTGCATGTAAACCGCAGACTCCCGTAGATCTCGCACCAGACTCGCCCCGGCCAGTTTACTCAATATGTACGCATACAATAAATCTGAACCGGAGTGTGCCAAACGCACCAGTTACCGCCACTGGGTGATACATGCGGCTCTCCATTCTTACGCTCGCGTCCTGCACCCGTGGCCCACTCGATTACGATCGTTTGGGAAGAGTTAAATGAAGATAAACACAAAGTTCGCTCGGCCCACTCTCAGCGACAAGTATCTCTAATGACAAACCACAATGTAACTGCATACGTACCGCATAAAGCAGACACTGGATTTCAGTCCTCTCGAAAAGTTTCTGAGCTTCCAAATCTAACAAATTGTTAACTGCATTTCAGCCCTCGCGTTAAAGAATAAGTGGATTTTATCCTTTGAAAGTTGATATATGTGAAGTGTTAAAGTGAAAAGACGCCGCTAATATTGGGTGTGGAACGTAATACTGAGAGAACGCGAGGGCTCTTTATTGTTTTTGTTTTATAGGGAATCAGCCGTCCATCAAACAGGTAAATCCCTGGACCAGGCTCAACTGAGATCCACAAACAGTAGCATGACTAACATGCGAAGCCACCTTCGTCCTGATGCACGCACGAGAGGGTGCGTGCTTTTTGAAATTGGTCCGTCTCATTACGAACCACGTAATAACACACTCATCGGCAATAGAAAACGAACTCAGAAAAGGCCCGATACAAAATGTCATACAGCGCGTCCAGTCGACCGGCCACGGCCAGAGCACGAACACGTCATCATTCTTTGGTCATGTACCTGCTCGAGCTGGACTGTTACACGAGTGTGGCAGTGGTATTCTCGGCAAACTGGCTATTTCAAAGCACGTGAGTTCGTGTGAATCAGTCCGGGCAGAGTCCCCATATATAAGGAGGCTGTGACTACTGTTCTACCCTTCGAAGTCCTCACTTCTCCGTCTCCGTTTGAAATATATTTTCAACAAAAAATAATAATGTCGACAGCTAAAAAAACGCTTGTCAAATGCTTCGAACTTGCCGGAAAAACAGACTTTTGGATGAGCTCGCCAAAGTGAACTGGTCCTCCAAAAATAAACACCCACTGAAACAACACCCACTGTGTTCATCTGAGTCCAGTTGGACTTATATAAACACTGTAGGTGTTTGGTGTGTGTGTGTGTGTTTTTATGCAACTAACCTTGCTAGAGTTATGCGGCAACAGCCCTGGAGGACAGCATTAAGTCTCAACAGCTCGAATGTAGAAAAGAGTGTGCTTAGCAACGCATTGTTTCATCACAGTTTCCCTGCAGAGTTGCAGAAGATTGTCTGGCTGTGAAATTGTTCCGCTATTGTTAAATCATGAGGTTTAGAACTACCGGTCTCCATGGAAAAGCAGAGGTTGTAATTACTAATGCTTAGTGCCAGTGTTTTAGTTCCAGCTACGAATGTAATGTAAAACTGAAGGAAGGTGGGGAGAGCTGCAAATACACCGTTACTGTACTACAGTATTAATACATTACAAACACACCAATACATTAGTAAAGTATTAATGCATTACAAATACACCGTTACAGTACTACAGTATTAATACATTACAAACACACTGTCACAATAGTAATTAATACATTACAAATACACTGTTACAGTACTACAGTATTAAAACATTACACACACCATTACAGTACTATTGTATTGAGAAATTACAAATACAAATACTTGCTGCTTCTCCTGGGGGAGGCAGCCTTTTGCTTTGCATTATGAGAACAGTACAGGAGAGAGAGATTATGAGAAATATATAGAGAGGTGGAATGTAAAAGAAAAATGAGCAATATGAGAGTGAAACAGAAAATGTGTGTGTGTGTGTGTGTTGGTCAGCAGGTATGGAGTGCAGAGGTACCAGCTGCTGTATTGTATGTGAATTTATTTGAGCCACTCTGAGATTTTTCTCTGTATTTAACGGAATTCATAAACCATACACCACTGTCTGACTCTTAAACACACACACAAGAACACACACCAGTTGCTCTCTATTCACAGGCTGTTATCTAGCATTAGAAAAGAGGTGGTGCCCACACTTGATTAAGTGTGTGTGTGTGTGTGTGCATGTGTTGTGTGTATGTGCATTTGTGTGTGCGTGCGTGTGTGCATGTGTTGTGTGTGTTGTGTGCATTTAAACAGCTGCCCAGTCCTGATTCCTCGCTGGGTGAAACTTTAAAGAAATGAGTGTTTGCTATGCAAATTAGACACAATCCGATTGTACTGGAGAGAGAGAGAGATAGAGAGAAATAAAGAGCAAGAAAGAGACAGAGAAACAAAATAAAAGGAAGAGAAGTGGATTGTCAAAAGGGGCAAGACGGACGGTGTGAAATGAACTGCAATCTGTGTAGATGAGAATCAGAGGTCAGAATGTGAAGGAGAGCAAAAATATAGTGAGTCATGAGAACAATAAGAATAGAGAAATAGGAGCGAGAGAAACAGGAACGATAGAGTGACAGGAGAGAGAGAGAGAGAAGGGAGAGAGAGAACAAAAGAGCACTGCAAAACCCAAAGCCTGAGAAGGATGTCATTGGCTTTCACCGGATGAAGTCCTAAGAGAAGCTAAAGCTGCCCCACGCTGAACTATTCCATATTTTCATAGAGCTGCCTCACACAAAGTCCTTCTGAGTCTGCATGCATAAGACCACAGTGGAACTGCTCACATTACCAGCAGAGAATGCTGCCCAAATCCTCCTAGTTCATCCTGAGGAAGCTCTCTGGATATCTGCTGATTTTACACCCCAGAGGTAGATCGAACACAGAATGGAGAAGTATTTATCTGCTTCACTGACTTCAAGGAGCCATCTACTTTTCATTGGCATGATGTACTTTATGGCACTAGTACTTATCTCAATGCTACAAAGCAGTGATAGAATTTAAGTGGCCTCTAGTTGAATGATAATGACTGCTCCTGGTAAAGAAAGCAAAAAGACATTTTACACCCTATGCTCTATCCCTTATGCCCTACCATGTGTAGTTTCTGTATACTCACTCCACTATCACTTTCTCTTCTGCCCAAACCTCCCTGCATCCACTAGCCCTACTCCTTATCAACTATGCCCTATCATCTATCCCCATTCCCTACCCCCTCCACCATCAATAACCTCTATCCTCTACAACCACACTTTCCATAGCGCCACATCTCATGCAGTACATCACATGAAAAGTATTGTTCATAAAGTCAAATCATTCACCTGAAAAAAAATGTAATTGAGAGAATCAGAGTGACTGAGTGAAGGAGCACAGGAGTGAGGGAGCGAGGGAGAGAGGGAGTGTGGTAGAGAGAGTAAGAATGAATGAGGGAGTGTGGGAGACAGTGAGTGAGTGAGGGAGAGAGTGAGTGAGAGAGGGACTGATGAAGAGAGAGTGAGGGAGTGTGGTAGAGAGAGTGAGTGAGGGAGGGAGCAACAAAGTAAGAGTGAGTGAGTGAGGGAGGGAGCAACGAAGTGAGGGAGTGAGTGAGTGAGTGTGGGAGGGAGAGCGTGAGTGAGGGAGTATGGGAGAGAGTGAGGGAGGGAGTGAGTGAATGAGGGAGTGAGTGAGTGTGGGAGGGAGAGATTGAGTGAGGGAGGAAGAGAGGGTTCTGCATTCAGCAGTATAATGCAGTCTTTTAAGACAAGACATTTTCCATGCAGTTATATTACAGACAGATCTCCCATAGCAAAGCTTTTGCAACAACACTAAAGGTCAAATTGTTCACTGGCATCCGCACAGCACTCCTGCTGCTTCATAAGCATCTGAGTTTGGCAGGCTTACATAAGGCTAGTGCTAAAACTAATAATCTCAGGCGAGTATCGATATGCATGCTCAACGATACATTCCTATATATGATATATTCAATGATACATTCCTACATATACGATGCATTCAATGATACATTCCTATATATGATACATTCAACGATATTTTCCTATGGTGCACTGCATCACATATTGTGATGTTTCATTTCAAGGATATATCATCCCATCCTCTGATTCACTCTGAAGGAAAAATCCATTTGCACGCCATTATCCACTGCACTCCTCCTGCTGCTCAGCTGGCCTGGCCCACTTCCTGCCGCCTTCGTCACCGCCATCACGCTTGACGCTTCACGCACCGCTTGCCTCTTCGGGCTCGTGAGTGCGATTTGGGCCAGCGCCGTGCAGAAGGGTCACCCCTTTATCACCACAGTGTGTTCTGGGGCAGAATGAGGGCAGACAAATAAAAAAAAACAACGAAGGGAGCAAACAGTGCTAGTGTGTCATGTGCCTCACGGTGTGCGGGCACACCTGACCTGCAGCGAAGGCTTATGAGCAGGCGAGCCAAGGTGCCGCACACCCGTATCTGTCGGGGTGGGGCACCTTTTTTACATTCTCCCTGGTTCTATCCACTTGACAGTTTTCCATTGAATTAAACTGTGCCTACTCCGCATCAGCATCAGCCTGCATTTTAGGAAACTCTCCTCCACCCAACCCACAAGCGCCGCCGTTGCCTAAACCACTTTCTCTCAGTTCATTCCTAGGGAGCCACTGGTCACGTTTACACCCTCAGACACGCCCAACACGCCCCCCTAACCGAGCATGTAAGGACACTGAACACCTGGAAGAGGCTTGGTGGACAGAGCAAGCACCTGGACTGTGTGGCAGCTTCCTGAGAACTGGGTTGAGAGACACTGCCCTAAAGGCCATCTTTCGCCTTTGAACCTTTATTGCCGCAGGGGCGTTTAGGTGGATCTGAACCATAAAAACACCATTTTTTTGTATTTGCTCCCTCACGGTTGGAGACCTGCAGTGTCCTGATAATATCGCAAGGCTGCGGCGGGAGCAGAACCATCGCATGAATAATTAAACACAATAAAACCTGCCAAATTAAATAAAAAGATGACTGCCACAGCTTCATTTCCTTCCCTACTTCACAGCGGACTTGGCCACACTTAAGACGCAGTCGAGCGATGAAGTCCAGATTCATCGCCAGCCTCGTATATTTAGTGTGGAGGACGCCGAGCCGAAAACATGAATAAGTAACTGCGACCCGAGCTTGACCTGGAGGAAGGGATGATGGGAGCTCACGTTTCGGTTTCCTCTCTGAGCGCAAGACTGCAGGCCATAGTGATATAAGGAGTGGCTAGTGACAGTTTTACTGGTTTTGCTTGTTTGTATGTGTATAGTGCTCTACTACTTTGAGCAGCTGTAAAGAGTATCATGGTTCACCGAATTGCATTACTGTAGTTTTACTCAGTTACTCATGCACCTTCTATTGATGGTGGGTTATGAGTGTTCCATATTCTCTCTCTCTCTCTCTCTCTTTCTCTCTCTCTGTCCCTCTCTCTCTGACACACACTGTCCTTTGCTATCACAAGGCCAGATAGACCTCTAGCCCAAAGTGATTTGTGCTGACAGTGGCCGTCCCTTTCATCTTTTCATCTCTCTATCTCTGACATTATGTCTTTTTGTCTTCCTCCAAAGTGACCCTTTCACTCTGCCACACTTTCTCCTTTTTGCCCTCTCGGCATCTCTCCCTCCATCTCATGCACAGATACACAACAAAACTCTCCCTGCATCTCACACACAGATACACCACAGTCTCAAAAACTCTCCCTCTACCTCACACACAGATACACCACGGTCTCAAAAACTCTCCCTCTCAAACACACAGACATCCCTCTCCCCATTTATCCCACAACAAAGTCTCAAATTCTCTGCATCTTACTCACCCAGACACCCACACACACACACACTCTCTCATCACTACATTGTAAATTCCCCTCAGTGCCTGATCAGGTATGCTCTTCCTTCCTCCTGCCTGAACCCAAGTAACCAAGCACAGAACAGAGAAACCCAGCTTACACATATCTCCACACACACACACTCACATACATCTCAGCATGCCCCCCCCCCCACCTCTGTCCAACCGTCTTTACTATCCCTCTTTTCTTTCAACTCCCCTCAAGTTCCAGGAATTCCCACATACCACATACTAAACTCCTTCACTCTACCCATAGCTGTGTCTCTCTGGTCTAAGACAAGTTTGTGATTTCTCCTTCTCTTGTCATAACTACTACAAATGTTATATTATTCCACTGACTGGTATTCTATATCTTTCTCTGGTAAGTTGTGTTACTGGAGTAGAATTAAATTTATGACAGGTTATGAAAGGGCTGACCATTACATCACAAACCCTTAAAAAAACAGTACCCCAAAACATTTTAATCTTAGTTTCAATCTCAGTTCCTTATTGGTTAATGTGACAGTAGTAGCAAAACTTTTTAATTAGGCATTCTTTCCTGAAAGGCTAAAAATGAACCTGAGAGTTCCATGATGGGATGTTCGAATGTGCAGCACGCGAGTAAATGACGCTTTTACACGTTTCGTTCGTGACTATTCTGCACACGTTACTTCACGCAGAGTTCTAATATTAAACGTGGCAGTGTGAACTGGAGCCGGTGATTTTCAGTCGTTATGTATTGTACCGGTATTGTTAGTGACGTTTACTGTCTCACGAGTTTGTCAAACCGCAAACGTAATACCTTTAACAGCGACTAGAGGGCGATCGAATCATTCTGATGCAAACAAGCAAAAATGCTACGGCTCACGAGCATCCCGTCTCGGGCTACGCATAGGGACTTGATCAAACATCTCATATTGTTCTCCTTCTTTTTCCGCACATTTTAAACGAATTCCGCTCGCCTGAACCCCCTCCAGCTCTTGTTTGTAGCACGTCTCTGACATTTTCATGAAGATATTTCAACACCTGTCAGTACATTTTCTCACGGTTTCTTCGCATTGTTCTTCAGATCAGTATGTGCATTGTGGGTTGTACTGCCTATATTATTACAGGAAAGGCGTCTGTTAATCTTTAATGACGCTAATTGTGCCCGACTTCTCCTTAAATTAACAACAGCCGGGTCATTCGGGGAAACCAACAATCGCGCGCCTCGGGCAGCGTGAGAATTGCCACCTGCGCAGGGGTAATTAAGCGCACGAGCGCTCCTTTTGGAGTGCGTGACCTTCGCCCAACCGCTCATTTATTGTCCTCCTGGGCACGGGACTATAGCGCGCCATTTTCGAGCCAACTACAAGGACCTGTGTGGCGTTCAAGGGGCGTCTCGTGGGCAGAACTAACCTGACATCACACTGAGCTTCGTTATGTAGGGGCGCGTGGCACCGCCTCTTTCTCATCTTAAGCGAGCTGTTGGTGTGAAGTGTGTGCAGTCAGTCACGAGCAGTTACCGAGGGGAAGGTGGGCCAAGGACGCCAGCGGACTAAATAGTGGAACCGACACCAAAAGTCAGCTATACACGGGACGTTCGCAGGAAGACTGCTCCTTAGCGAAGATCACTACCACATGATTTTTCTTTCCCTCACTTTCACTGCACGCACCGGCTGTGTTCCATAGCGACAAACACCACATAGTCCACAAAAGATGACCGACATGCTACCGTCCGATCCGGGAACGCACGAGGAGAAGATAAAGGTCCTTGAGGTTTTGCCAGGAAGCTCGGCTTGCCGCGTCGGTTACCCGGTAGCGCGTGTGGAATGAAAGTTCGAGCTGAACGCAGAGCGCAAAGATGACGGTGCCTTTGCTGAAGATCGGAGTCGTCCTGAGCACGATGGCGATGATCACCAACTGGATGTCCCAGACCTTGCCGTCGCTGGTCGGGCTTAACACTACCAAACTGACCGCGGCGCAGAGTGGTTATCTGGACCGGAGTACCGGAGTGAGTGAGGCGCTTTTCCTTCGTTTGGCGAGGGGCGAATTTTGATCTGTGCAAACCGTTCTCCCTTTTTAAACGTAACCACAATTATGTTACCAAGGCGTCCTCTCGCCTCTAACAGTTAATACTTGAGCTACGTTTAGTCTGCACCGCGCTCGCAATCCGCTCGTCTTGATTAAATAATTTCTTCATGAATGACGGGCATGAGTGTGACTCCGGTCCTGACCGTCTGATATGGCTCCTCGCGGATAGTCCCCGGTTTGTAGGTTACTGTAAGTTCTCAAAGGGCGGGGGGTGGGGTTGGGTGGGGGTGCATCTTTTTGCATTGTTACAGAGGGTGCGTCGCTGAGATCCCCGAGGTTTTCTCAGACGAAAAATATATAAGACATTTTAGGTGACACAAAACCTATAGTAGTTTCAAAGTACGCGTCTCTTCTTTTAAGCAGCTCCGATATAATGTAGTTCATTTAATGTGTATCAATTCCTTCGCAGATGATTAGACATTGGTATCTGGTTAGGTACCGGAACCTCTTAACCCCGCGTGTAATCTACGTTAACCTAGTCATTGATATCCGCGTGGCATTTCAGTGCCTTGATTTAATCTGTGGCGCGCAAAGCGAAAGCTCAAAGTATACGCATTCTTTTGGTGTTGCCTGTAGTAATATCCCTAATGTTAACGAACTTACCACTGAAGCGCCGATCAGCGCCCGTGTGCTTTGAGTTTCTGGTTAATTAGTTTAGCAGAATTTACAGGATTTGTGCATAATTAGTGTCTCGCGCATGGTTCTTGCTGTGGAAATATATATAATTGTAATATATATATGTAATTGTATATACCTTTATTTATTTGTGCACACGATGTGATATTTGTAAAGATCTCTTGGTCAGCCTGGTTTCCATATAAGGCAGTAAAGTTCTTTTGTGAAATTTAATCTCGAGTTAAGAATCGCGCTATACTTGCTCAGCTTGGTACCGGGTTGTCTTTGAATTGAGAGTAACGGGACGGGGTGGTATTGCGGGTTAGCGGCGCGTGCTCCGGTCCAGAGCATGAAGCATATTTTCTCAGACGGGTTTAATTCCCGTGGGTTGCCTCCAGACCGCCTGTCAGATTTACACTTTGGAAGCATTTGTGCTTTAACGGTAATCTCGCGTGGCCGAGCGCAAGAAAAAGAATACAGTCCAGCTCTTTTCAATCAACAGTTCAAAGGTGCCGCGTTACTGACCATTACTACTACGAACATAAGAGCGCGCGCGCACACAATACTTAAGACCGGAGTAATATATTCAGATGCACGCTTTTTGGTGACAACGCACTCTTCGTCAGCTAAAAGGCAATATGATGTGTTTATCTAAAAGCTGAACTTGGAGGTTCTGCCGCAAGAATATTATGGTCTGTTATGAACTTTTCATCCCCTGGATGAAGCAGCAGCGCTCTCAGTTATTCTAAAAATTCGATTGGTAGACGAGCAGAGGGGTGTGGTTTGACGTAGCATGAGCAGATGGGGCTTTGCATAAGCTTGTGTTTGTGCATGTGTTCGTGACTTTGTGCGCGCGTGTCTCTTTTCTCTTTTTTCCTGTTTGTATTGGAGTCGTTTGAGTTGTAAAATTTCATAGTGATGCATAGACAACCTCACACATTCATTGACAACCCCCAAAACGTCCCAGCCTCAACTGAAACAATCACTGTAACCATGCGAGACAACCAACCAATCAGAGCAACTTACTTGTTGTAAATTTGTCATGAATCTAAACATGTCTGCAACAGGACTGCTGAAAGCAGGACTACACCCACCCACCAGAGCTCAAGGGTCTTCAGCCCCATGGGCAGAGTCATTTACACATATAAATTAGTGTGTGTTTACCAATACGGCTCTATGTCCATGTCACTTGTCCTACAGGGACAGCCCCACCCTTAGTGCTGGTAAAGCAAGGTATTTAATCTTACAAAATATTCTCTGCCCCTATAGTGGTCAAAACGTGAGTGTGTATGTGTGTTGTATCTCTCTTATACTGTCTCACTCTCCACCCACTTTGTTCCCCTCTTCTCTCATCCCTTCTCACTATATGTCGATGTGTCCAACGCTTCTCCCACCTGTCTGTGTTCCCATTTATCTTTTTGTCTCTCACCTCTCTCTCTGTGCCCCCCACCTGTCAATCTGTGTCACCAACTTGTCTCTCTCTATTCCCACCTGTCTCTCTCTCTCTCTCTGTCCCCCACACGTCTCACCCTGTTCCCCACCTCTCTCTCTCTCTCTCTCTCCCTGTCGCCCACCTCTCTCTGTGTCCCTTCCTGTCTGTGTCCCCTTGTACGCCCAGGTGTTGCCTGCTAACCCAGAGGAGTCCTGGCAGGTGTACAGCTCCGCTCAGGACAGCGAGGGCCGGTGTGTGTGCACCGTCGTGGCCCCTCAGCAGACCATGTGCTCCCGGGACGCCCGCACCAAACAGCTACGGCAGCTCCTGGAGAAGGTAACCGTGGCCACCACGTCTCGCGTGCGGCTCTGTTCTGCGCTGCTGCTGCTCTGAGAGGATGATGTCACACAGGCAGCATCACCCTGTCAGCTGCTGTCTCTAGAGATGAGACTGACCTTGTGACAAACACAAGCCTTTGTAGCCCTCCACTATGTTTGTGGCTTCTTTATAATACACTGGCACACACACACACACACACACACACACACGTGAACTCACATTAATGAGATCCCATAGGATGACATCACTCATAAAAACAAAATCCAATTAGAACAAATATTCACACAGAGTAATAAATATGAGAATTGGTACATAAAGAAATTAATTGCAACATAAGGAAAAATAATTAAGAGCAACACTGATGAAAATTATAACAGTATAACACCAGGAACGGAGAGGCAGAAGTCTTTTAAAACGTGGATTAATAAGATGCAGTCAGTCCTGTCACACCAATCCAACATACCTAATACATTTATCAACAAAGAAACAAAGCACTTGGACACACCCACACAGGCGCACATAGGTCTTTGAACAATCCTCAAAGTTTCTTGAAGACTTCAATTAAATTATTAGTAGTAATTTTAATGCTGGCTGACGTGCATCTGTGTGTGTGTGTGTGGTATAGGTGCAGAACATGACCCAGTCGATCCAAGTACTGGACCAGCGGACACAGAGGGACCTGCAGTATGTGGTTAAAATGGAGGACCAGCTCAGAGGCCTGGAGAACAAATTCAGACAAGTGGAAGAAAGCCACAAACAAAACCTTGCCAAGCAATACAAGGTAAGCCAAACACACACACACACACACATGTTCCGTGCTTCCTTCAGTAATAAAGTATTGAGTACATGGGGTCAGCCAGGATGAGCGACGTCAGGAAGTACAAGGAAACAATTTTTCATACCTGGACTTGTGCCTTGACACATTTTTTTGAGGAGTTGAAAAGCTCTACATCCCTCTCTGAGGGAAGAATATGTTCTCCTGACTCGGAAAGAAGCCAAATATTGTTATTATGGTTTCCGTTACTTGCCAAAATGATTCACTCACTCTTTTTAATGCCAGAATGCACCAGTGTTTGCATTAGTTCATCACAGAGAGCTACACCAGAGGGATTAATAATGTGTTGACCAATATTTGTAAACTTTTATTTCAACCAAATATTTGAGTTTTCTCTGGTTGATTTAGCCAAGTTTTGCTAAGAGCTAATGAATTATTAGTGTTAGTGTTATGAACAAGACCCATATTATTAAGTCTAATCATTAGAGCAGAACATTCAGCTATAGCCATAGAAAATTTCTAAGGACTTATACAGATATGCAGTGATTAATCAGTTCTCAGCAACTAGCCACTTGCACAGATCTGTACAGATTAATCAGTACTGAGTGAATAACCACTTACAAAGATCTGTACAGATGAATCAGTCTCGGTGATTAACCACTTAATAATAATACACTGTTTTCATGCAGCTTTCTAAAAACTCAAGAACACATTACAGATAGAGTGGGTGGTGCCATTGTTAACACACTCACACACACACATGGCTAACATGCTTTCCAATGTGCATTAACTCACTCATACGAAACAGCACAGCAACACAAAGTTCTGAAAGACCACAGTAACACAACCCACAATGCACTGCATGCTAACTCAAACACACCAACCTACAGCTTGCCAATTCTGTGATTCTGTCACTCTGTGTGCATTTAACCTAAGCTCGATTGAAGGGGTGTGTGTTTGTGTGCGCGAGCGCGTGCGTGCGTGGGGGAATGCGTGTATGCTAGATAGGTTAGCGAGTTAGCATCCTGTACTCAGTGTGTTGTTTCTTGCTTGCAGGGCTAACTATAAAGACATAATAGGAGAGCCTGAGGCCAGAAGAGGCAGGTCTAACCCACGATTGGCTGAAGTGGGCGTCAGTCAAGTCGTTTATGTCACAGTTCTCGTATTCTATTATACATCATTACCTGTAAGAAAATCTTTTCCCCTCCTTACCGAACCACCAATCGGATCCTTTCCTGCATGCGCCTCTAAATCCTTCATTAGGTTTCATTTGCATAACTATTCTGATCAGTATTATTATTTCATTTATAGTAACATTAATATTATAATTATGATGATTCCAAGTTGATAACTGCTCACGTTGCTTTTCATTTGTCTTTCTGCGATATTTGGTTATTGGACTAATACACTTAAAGATAATGGAACATAGCTGAGAATCACGTTGTTGTGTGTAACATGTCAAACAAGCATGTTTCGCCGTTGCTGTGGATACCATGAAACTCAATAAAGTGCTTTCCCAATTGTTCTTCGTGTTCCGAGCGCTTGATTTTTTCGCCAAACATTGTAGCGTTTTTTTTACAATAACTGGGCTTCTGGTCTCTCAATGGCTCTCCTATGAAAGAACACACACACACACCACTCACCACTTCACATGTGTGCTGAGTCCCAAACCCGCCTGTGAAGCGCACACAAACACACAAGGAGTCAGACTAGTCAGGGTTAGGGTTAGTTGGGCTTTTCTTCTTCCTTTCAGGCAGCACTGTTTTGGTCCTTTGATGAATGTATAGATGCTGAGCATGTTGCTGGTTAAATTCCCTCTGTTGCGCACATCTCTTGAGATACCGACCAACCAGGGAACATGTGGGTCTGAGCGTGCTCAGTGGCTCCACGTGGGTCTGAGCGTGCTCAGTGGCTCCACGTGGGTCTGAGCGTGCTCAGTGGCGCCATGCCGGCCTGAGCGTGCTCTGTAGCTCCGCGTGGGTCTGAGCGTGCTCAGTGGTGCCATGCCTGCCTGAGCGTGCGTGCTCTGCTCAGTGGTGCCATGCCTGCCTGAGCGTGCTCTGTAGCGCAGCGTGGGTCTGAGCGTGCTCAGTGGCACCATGCCGTCCTGAGCGTGCTCTGTAGCGCTGCGTGGGTCTGAGCGTGCTCAGTGGCGCCATGCCTGCCTGAGCGTGCTCTGTAGCTCCGCGTGGGTCTGAGCGTGCTCAGTGGCACCATGCCGTCCTGAGCGTGCTCTGTAGCGCTGCGTGGGTCTGAGCGCGCACTGTGGCGTGTTCGCAGACCATGAAGGCGAAGATGGCGGAGCTGCAGCCGCTCATCCCCGTGCTGGAGGAATACAAGGCGGACGCACGGCTGGTGCTGCAGTTCAAGCAGGAGGTGCAGAACCTGACGGCCAGCCTGGCCCTGCTGCAGCAGGAGATGGGGGCATATGACTATGACGAGCTCCACTCTCGCGTCTCCAGCCTGGAGGAGAGGCTCCGTGCGTGCATGCAAAAACTCGGTAAGGGAGGAGAGGTGCTGATATACATACACACACACACACAGACGCATGCACAAAAATGCAGAGATGCATGCTCGCATCACCACAAAGATTCAGCGCCAAACCACAAACTCGGGAGATGCTAGTAATAAAACATTAACACTTATTAAAGTATCAAAGCAAGGTAACATTCTCAGCCACATGGGCAGCAATTATATGGCAGCATCACACTTTACAGCACTGTGGTACAAATGACAGCCTAGCAGTAAATGCGTCGGAAGTTTAATTTAAGCTCCGCTGCGGAAGCGTCGGCTGACAGGAAGTGAACAGCTGCGCGCAGGACAGTGTTTGCCATCTCCTCGACTTTCCACATTCCATATTTGTTCTATTTAAATTCCCAGTTTTAAATTTGATCTTCTGAATTTAGATCAATATTTTATTTATGTACGTGGCAGATCTTTTATGTGAAGCACTTTTAAATGCCCGTGTATGAAAACCTGTGTAAATAAACCTGCCTTGCTGAGATACTCATGTGCTACATAGAACAGGCACAGGCTGACGAAAACCTATTGAAAGTAGATGCGTTTTTCAAGTTTAAACTGTTGCAGTCATAATGTGCTTAAAGGTCATCATCGTTTTCCTTCTACTTATCTATTAGATTAGAGTTTCGAGTGAGTGATTGCAAATATGCTGCGATAATCACATAAGTGGTGGTGCAGGTAACGTAACTCACAGTAGAAATCTATTTTTTCCCCAATTAGCCTACTTGGTGATGTAATTTAACAGTTAGAAAGTTACTAGAAACACGAATCTATAGATGTAACTTTGGTTTCTTCTTCTGCGGCCTTAATACTTTATGGAGTTCTGGGAATATGAACACACTCGAATTCTACTATCATATAAAATGGAGTAGTATGTGTTGTCTGATTATGCTTTAAATCAAGCTTTAGCGCTTCACCCCAACTCAGGATTCAACATAGAGGCTACGTCCGAAATGCTGTACTTCCCTCCTATACGGTACGCCGAAGCAGTATGCGATAAAGGGTAGTATGTCCAAATACATAGTATGCATTAAACAGTAAATAGTACACTGTCCTATCCCATGATTCAAATGTAACATTTATCTATGATCGTGTGATGTCATATATCATATGACAAAGGCAAAATGGTGGACGTAGTATGTACGAGGTTGTATGCATACTGCCCAGTCGCCTACTGAAAGAACGCACTGCTTTAATGGTTGAGCAGAACGTACTGCATTGAAATCTAGTGCGTACGGCATTTCGGACGTCCTTTGCTTTTCTGCCAGCCAATCGCAGCAGTGTGACGCTTATGACAATCTGTAGATGAGGCGTGCTGTCGCTATCCATTTATAAAGTGCCACATCTATGTCAAAAACCGTAACCGTTGGCCAACACTTTCATTGTGGAGTATCAAAGAATCCTTAGACTTCAGGTCAGGTCTGCCGGAGATATTTGCCTCAATCGTCTGTGACATTCTTAGCCACACGCGATTGGTCCAGAATCAGAGGCTCGTTTATGAAGTTCAGCTAATCAAAGGAAAATGTGCACACGCACAGACAAGCACGTGCGCCTGAGCACACATACGCAGGCGCTCAAAAGAACCCTTTGATGTACACGAGAATGTATGCGTGTCCAAACTAATTTACTGGATTAACCGTATTTGCTATCAAATAATATTTACTAGACAAATAAAAGACAGAAAAATCTTTTATTGTTATTATGGTATATATGCCACCTCAGAGTCTCTCTCTCTCTCTCTCTCTCTCTCTCTCTCTCTCTCTGTGTGTGTGTGTGTGTGTGGTGTGCAAGTGTGAATCAGTTTTTGCAGTAATCACATCACAAAGTAACCACACACGCTGTCTGCCTGTCTGTCTCTCTGTTTCCCAGTCTCTATCTTTTTATCCTTGCTAGATCTAGCTGGGAGACCTTTCATACTGGCCTAATCTAGTGTTGTGACACAAATCATTCTCCGTAAACTCTTTTGAATGTTGATTGCCACATCTCGTACCTCAAAGAGATGATGTTATCCACGCTCCCTGTTCTGGACAGGTTGTAGGAGATTATTTATGTTTGCACAACCTGCTTTCTTACAGTTTCTAAAGATTAGAGTATACCCCATCTGCCCAAAATTACCAGTGCATGGCTGTGTGTGTGTGTGTGTGTGTGTGTGAGTGCAAGCAAGGGAGATGAGAGATTACATAAGGTTTCCTGTTGTCTGCAGGAACACATTACAGTTTAATTCCACCAGCTGCCAAAGATGTCAAACATGCTCACTGCTGACACAGATAAGCTGTTTCACTTTCTGTCTTTCTCTCTCAGCATCAGTAAACATGGATAGAGAGAATGTGAGATGAGAGATATGCGCATCAGAGAGAGAGAGAGAGAGAGAGAGAGAGAGAGAGAGAGAGAGAGGAAGAATAAACCAATATCTTTGGCTTTTCAGTGTGGGTGCAGTGTTTCAGTAGTGATGTGACCATGTTAACCTGAGAATTATAACATAAACATTTCTGCTCTCTCTCCTCACTCTTTCATTCTCTCTCTCCCCCTCTCTTTCATTATCTCCCTCTTTCATTGTCCCTCTATTTCATTCTCTCTCTCTTCATTCTCTCTCTTTCACACTCTTTCATTCTCCCTCTTTCACACTCTCTTTCATTGTCTCTCTTTCATTCTGTATTTCATTCTGTCTCTTTCACATTCTCTCATTCTTTCTCTTTCACATTCTCTCATTCTTTCTCTTTCATTCTCTCTCTTTCATACTCTCTCTCTCTTTCATTCTCTCCCCTCTCTCTACCCCCTCTCTCTATGCTTGTCCTCTCACTTAAACCTTAGTGGAACTCTCACCAGTTCAGTTCATTAGTTAATGGTTAACTGGTGTTCTCTGAAATGAGATGAACACCCAGTCAGGGTCATTTTAGATGTAGCTTAGTAATAATGGTGTCAGAATTAAAACACATACACAGCTGAAATACATCTAAAATACAGAATTTAGAATAATGTCTTCAATCATAACCTTCTATGTGTGTTATATGAATTGGTGAATACTGTATTCTTTACACATGCATTTGTGTGTGAGTCTGTATGTTTGTATCTGTTAGTGTGTGACTGTGTATGTTGGTGTGCGTGTGTTCCTCAGCTCTAAGACAATTGTATGCATGTGTTTTGCAGCTTGTGGAAAACTCACAGGCATCAGTGAGCCCATCACTATTAAAACATCTGGTTCTCGGTTCGGGTCCTGGATGACAGACCCAGTGGCTCCTGAAGGAGATACCAGAGTGAGTACACACACACACACACACACACACACACACACACATACATACACACACACACACATGTACATACACATGAACACAGATACATGTGTCTTTACTGCTGTGCAGGCAGTGAGAGAGACTGATGACTTATCAAAATGCAGCAAGACAGGTTTTGTTGGCTTGGTCATTATATTGTCTGTGTTGATCTGTCTCACTCTCTTGTGTAATCCCCATGAGTACATAAATGTACTCATACATATACACATCTGGCCAGATTCATAAAGCTTGACATATATGACTTTGACTTAGGTAAAATCCAATCAAAACCAACATGTAAATTAGGACATACATATTAAAGACCCATGCCAGGAGACAAGTAACTGATTAACTCCAGTCATGTGACCAGAGCTTTGCTGAAAACTCAACTGCCAGTTACATAAAAATGTAACACATTTTCTAACTTTCAGCAAGTTGTGAGTTGTGAGTTGAAGTACTTCTTCTAAATCATGACAGAGCAGCAAAATTGTATCTCTCCTCAGCCTGTGTCTGTTTTTAGTTTATTCTTCTGTACCATCTAAATTTGCATTTCTTAGGGCAAAAGTTAGATGCATTCTGAGATCATGTTGAAGCAAATCACTTTTGTCTTCATATAATCCTACTATTGCTGTTGGAACATTTGCCACCTCGTACACTCCAAACAAATAAATTGGTCAGTTAGCTAAATGGACACGTGTACAGAATTTTGTTGACAATGTGTCGAAACTTTGTTAGAGAAATGATCATCCACTCCACATCTGCTTCTACCTGGGACATTTGCTGTCAGTTTCGGGTGGGTTTTATTGTGGAGCAGTGTTCTATTCTGAGTCATTATGTCATGAAAATGAGGGCAAAATGGCATACACCCTTATATCACTCAAACAGTAAAAATACTGGTAATCCGCAATTATCCAAATGTGTCACCGTCACTATTATTTGCTTTTAACGTCACATTTAATCTGGCAGTAGATGTTATGAATTTGGCCTATACTACTAAACTGCTTTCAAATCAGCCTTCTTTCATGATTCTCTTGGCTGATCAACAGAGGTTCCTCATCTCAGTCCTGTTGATTCCATGACTGATTATTTCTGCAAGTCTCTTGCAGTAACATGCACAATTCCACACGTCAGCTGTTTGCCCTTCCTAACCTGAATCAGTGTGTTTGAGCACAGACAATCCTAACAATAGACAGGCTTGGCTTTGCAACCCAAATCTTTATAGCTATTGTCAAGACTCTATGAAGCTCTTTGTGTCTACATAGAGCAACATATTTACATATAGAAGAGTGCAAAAGGACACCTCAGAGTGCTGTGTGTGTGTGTTTGTGTGTGTGTGTTTGTGTCTGTGTGTCTATGAATCAGAATTTGTGCAGTACTCACATCTCTCAATAACTTCAAAAACACACAATATAAAGCAATCTGGATTACACACTGCAGTGCTGCATCACTTATATTTACACATATTTACACACCCACACAAGCACACACACACACAGCACACACTCATAAAAACTGCTAAACCAGCCTCACAACAAAACATTAAACTCAACAAAAGAAAAACAGTGTTAGCATACCATAAAACAGAAACACGATTGCAAATCATAAAGGTAAGCCAACTGATTCCACAAAACATTAAACAGGATA
The DNA here is from genome assembly GCA_020368025.1 of Brachyhypopomus occidentalis. NCBI lineage: Eukaryota > Metazoa > Chordata > Actinopteri > Gymnotiformes > Hypopomidae > Brachyhypopomus > Brachyhypopomus occidentalis. The sequence goes on from JAGXOD010001388.1 coordinate 218,210, forward strand.
CTGAGCACACACACACAGGTAATAAATGTATATGTGTAGCATATTGTATAGTAGTAGTGGTTTCTCTTTCAAGATTTATGGAGAAAATGTCTCTCTCTTTCTCTCTCTCTCTCTCTCTCTCTCTCTCTCTCTCTCTCTCTCTCTCTCTCTCTCTCTCTCTCTCTCTCTCTCCATCTGTAGGCATCCCTAACTAAAACACTGATAATCATCTAGGCCCAAGATCCTTGCTGTTGAATTGGTTGGTCTTTGTGTAATCACATGACTCCGAGCTGCCCTCCCACGAATAAGGGCTGATCGTCTAAGGGGGAGGGAGGGGTGTGTGGTGTTGGGGTGTGGCAGATGTGTCTTACAGCTAAAATCAGACCCACTGTGGCACGGAAAATGTTCTCCGCAGATCTTCTACACACATCTTGCTTTCACCCTTCCTTCTTCTTTCTCTTTCATTAACCCACCCCTACACAAACCCCCGATGGCTGCACCCCATGGTTTGGTCTGAGGGGCAGAGGTTTGGGCCCTACTGTGACTCTCTGCTGAGAAATAGTTTTACTATGCAGAATGATCTGGAATGATCCTTGCAGGGTTCTGGGTACTACCAGTACTGTAGCCAACCACCAGGCTCCTTCTATAGCAGGAGTGGGCAAGTCCCCGAGGCAATACGATTTCATTCTTGCTTCCCCTGTGGAAGTGCCTATAAATACATGAACATTAACACCAAGATAGCAAGGCAATCACAATGACCGATTATCTGCTATCAGATAACTACAGGTATGGTGTATTCATTCCCTGCTTGACAGATTCCTGAAGCAGATCTGACCTTTAGCATTACCATTAGGGATCTAAAACAATATATATGTCTCACAAGAGACCCCACACCACACCTGTAGTTTTAAATGTACACCTTCAGTGTTCAGTTAAATCCAGTTGGACACAACTGAACGCTGTACTAGTGAATTCAGCACTGAGGATTTAGCTGACTCACCTCTTCAGGCTACAACACTAATACAATTCTACTACAGGAAATTAGATAGCTTCCTGGCCATGAGAAAAGAATCTTGGCATTCTGGGTTCTAAGATTTTCGTGTTTAACTTGCCCTATATAAAGGTATTTACACATTTTCCCAAAATTCACTATTATTTCACCATGTTCCTGTGCAGGTCTGGTACATGGATGGCTACCATAACAACCGCTTCGTGCGGGAGTACCGCTCACTGGCAGACTTCATGATGTCAGACAACTTCACTTCACACCGGCTACCACACCCCTGGTCTGGCACAGGCCAAGTCGTCTACAATGGCTCCATCTATTTCAACAAGTTCCAGAGCCAAGTTATCATCAAGTTTGACTTCAAGACGTCCACCATCAGTCGGACACAGCGGCTGGACAATGCCGGCTTCAACAATGCATACCACTACGCCTGGGGTGGCCACTCTGACATCGACCTCATGGTGGACGAGGGTGGGCTCTGGGCCGTCTATGCCACCAACCAGAATGCAGGCAACATCGTTATTAGCAAGCTGAATCCCATAACACTGCATGTGGTCAAGACGTGGACAACCAACCACCCAAAGCGCAGTGCAGGCGAGTCCTTCATGATCTGTGGGACGCTCTACGTGACCAATGGCTACTCCGGTGGAACAAAGGTCTACTATGCCTACCACACCAACTCTTCCACCTATGAGTACATTGACATCCCACTTCAGAACAAGTACTCGCACATCTCCATGCTGGACTACAACCCTCGAGATCGTGCCCTCTACGCCTGGAACAACGGCCATCAGGTGCTCTACAACGTCACCCTGTTCCACCTTGTTCGCTCCGAGGAGCTGTAACCATGGAGACTGCCAACCAGCACTGATGGACAGGGATCGTATCAGGCATGGGAATGTTCAAGAAATTCAGTCATAGAGAGCAACATAGAGATGTCAAAGAAAGTAGAAAGGACTACCAATAGATGAAATAGTTGAATTAATAGATCTATAATATAAAATTGAGAATAATGCATCGATATATACAAAGCAACGTGAACGCAGTAAGAAGACAAGAGTTTGAAGGTGTATGAATTTAAAGGGACAATAGAAATTCAAAAACAGCCAAGGACAACAAATGCCAACAAATGTCATGCCTCTTGTTGATTATTTGCAATGTAGGATTCGGTCGAATCAGACACTTGTACTCTGTGCTACTAAGAGGACATTTGTCACTTCACAAAGTCTGACAAAGCCAGGTGAGGGGCTTGACTATGGACCTGATAGAGACGGTTATGGACTCTTAGCCAAGACAAGGGACTGCCCCTCCCTGCACTGGCTGGCTTTGTGGAGAGAAATGCAAGGTGCTACGCAAAAAGGTACCCACTCAGAAAATGGACACAGCCCAGACAACTGGTAATCCAGCCCTGTCTGGGCTCGTGGCTTGACTCAGAGCTGCACTTGCAAATCACGTGGTTGAGCTCATTTGGGCAGTACCTCCAGCTTACCAAGTATTTGTAGACTGTGACACATACACACCATCATCAGTGCAGCCACCAAAACAGGCTGCAGAACATGTCAAGGAAACAAAATGAATAAAAATAGGCTAAGGGCACTGACTGTTGAAAGTTTTGCCATCGTTCAGAGGTTCCTCCTGAAATCATGCTTGAATCTGGCACTTCTGACACCCCACCAGTGTCACGCAATGTAGCACCATGTGTTGGACCAAAGACTGCCACGAGTCGCTAAATTGGGAAAAACGACAAGCCAACTCGCTAACGTGCTATGAAGGTAGATATGCGTTGTGCTACTTAGCATTGCTGTAAGCAATATGACCGCTGTGGCTGGTGTAACTAACTCCGTGTCTCAAGGCTGTTCAGGTAGAACCTTACTGTGGTTTATTTTTCTGTTTGTGGCTAGCTGTGAGACACGTTTCGTTTTTGCATGAGTGGGTCCGGCCCATGTGGGTCTGCTTGTAGGAATGTTTATACCTATATGATTCTGTAAACAGTACGTGTTTGTGCGAGGGGTGTGGGAGGGGGGGGGGGCAGTCTCTAGAAACATGAGAGAATGGGGTGAGCAGGTTAAAAAAATTTTTTGTTTCTCTCTTTCTAAATTGCTATCAGTGACTTGTTTAGGGAAATTTCATCTCTATGCTCCATATGTATACAATATGTCCATTACAAATGCATAAAATATTGCATATATTCCATTAAAACAAACATACATTAAATACATATTTAATGTATCTGTGTATAGGATACAAAGAGCATTTTAATGTGTCTCCAAGTAGAAATGACCAGTACAGACACCCTATTCATACTTTTGGATTGAAAGAGAACCCCAACATGCTGCAGCAGCTCAAGATGTAGATGGAGTGATTACACCCCACTGATTGGACATTACGTCATCGCGTTAGCAGTAACATGCAATGGGTAAAGAGAGACGTGGTCTATAAAGTGATTTGCTGCCTCTTTGGCTGTTACATGTAACGGTTAGTCTGAGATGTACAGAATAGACTGAGTCAAAAAAGAAAGAATGAAGAAAAACGTATAGACTTAGTATTTGGGGTGAATGGAGGGCTTTGCCTTTCATTGAGTTTGAGGATATTTCATGACACTTCCTATGGCAAAACACAGTACAGTGTTCAGCTGCCAGTCCCTATTCGGGGTTGGCAGTGCCTCTGATGGGGTGGAGGTCATGAGGGTAGAGGCAGAATGTAGAATCGTGGCAGAATGTAGAATCATTGCTGGAATCGATGTAGAATTGTGGCTGGCATAATATACCTGGTAAGCAGGACCCACATCCCTTTTCAAATGTACATCAGGAATGATGGCTTATTTTTTCATGATCGGTCACATGTACATTAACAACTTTTGACAACAAGAACTGACTCCCAAACTCATCAGTTGAGTGTAATCCATAAAACACAAATGCTTCCCCCATTCAATCATGACTTGTTGAGTTTAAGGTTTATCAGTACATAAGCTCAAAATAATGCTGGCAAGCCTTGTCATGCCCAAAGCAATTCTCACTGATCCCGCAATATGCTAGAACACAGAAAAACATCTAATGTGGTGTAACATTTCCCTGAATTTAAACTGAATAATGTTAACATGCAACGAACAAATGTTGAAGTTGCCAGGCAACATGATGTCACAATAGCTGTCAACTGTTAGCCATTTCTGCTTTTTTGTCAATTTATCTCTTCTATTTGCTGCAGTTTTTTTTTTTTTTTTTTGTTTGGACGTTTGTTTCCAGTTTCTGTCTGCTTCAGCTCTTGCTGTGTCTGTGCTTGGCTGGATTTGTGCTTTTCCTGCAAAGATAGTCTTCGATCTGTACAATAAACAGGGGTTCTGTGTGCTGTTGTCATTTCCTGTGTCCTGGTGTCTGCTTCCTGAGGAAATGGTGTACAAGTAGGTGTTTGGACTATTTATGTCTGTGTAAAAGCCTGTCTAGACTGCAACCACAACTTGGAAATGGACCTTCTTGTTCCTTTTTCTCAGTATTTTCATTACCTTCATCCTATAAGCAGCTGAAGAGTTCTTACCCTTTTTCTTGTATTGATGATGTAAAGCAACGTTAAGTAAACTGCTATGGAAATTAAACAATAATAATAATAATAATAATAATAATAATGAAGATAATAATACGAATAATTATCACCCTCACCATCATCATTAACATCATCATTATCACCACCACCACCATTAATATTATTATTATTATTATTACATAATGCAGAGTGTAATATGTCTGTGCTAAAACTGTCTAGACCCACAGTAGGCTGTTTATGTCTATTAAACTACCAAAGTTTTGAAATTATAATGAACATTTAGAGCAAACCTCTTTAATGTCTTCATTAAAGAAAACGTAGCGAATAACAATGCAAACTGGATTGAGTCCTTCTGAAGCAGGAGAAGAGAGCTGCTTTCTAAGTGCTGACTCTAGGGTGGTCTTACACTAATCAGGCCACCGAGAGCTGAAGGTGCACCTTTAAATGCCATTTAGCTGAGTGAAAGCCATTCCACACACAATGAACAGTGGTGGTTTCCCCCAAAAGAGTCATCCAAAGACTCTCACAGGGCAAGAGAGTGAATGGCACAGCGAACAGTCCTATAGCTATAGACACTTTAAGAGACACTGGGACTCAAATGACTGCACTGCTATAGAGTCTCACATGGAGTGAAACAGATGTTCCAACTTCCCAATTAAGGCAGTAACCTTTAGACCACAGTCAGCACAGCAGAGCATCCTGCACTGTATGTACCTGCCTTGTACTCAATGCTCCCTCCAGGAAGGTGCCAAGATTCTCATATGCTAATGAACTCTAATGACACCTCTACCCTGCAGAACACTTACAATACAGCGCTGGACAATAGTTATAGCCTATTTCTGACATCAAAAATAGAGTTTTTAAAGGAGCAACCAAAAGAGAGTCTTCAAAGCCGTGCGAAGACGCTAGCTTCAAACAGAAAGGCTAAAATGAGACAAAAAGACATGTGCTTCTCTCTCTGGTCTTATATATACATGCATAATAACCTGGATGAAGATTAGTGTGCTGCAACTGCCTTGAGGACATCAGTCAAACCACCTTGGTTAATCCCTTGAACAATGCCTGTGTGTGAATCCTAGAAACTTAGAACATTCTCTTCACCCCAACCTTCATCCTCCACCCTCACTACCCCCTCACCCTCCCTCCTCATCCTCCCCCTCATCCTCCACCCTCATCCTCCACCCTCATCTATCCACCATTACTCTCACCCTCACTCTCACCCTCATTCCCACCCTCATCCTCCACCCTAATCCCTCATCCTCCCCATCATCCACCCTCACTCTCACCCTTATCCCCAAGCCTCATCCCCCACCCTCATCCTCGCCTCATCCTCCACCCTCACTCTCACCCTCACTCTCACCCTCATCCTCCACCATCACTCTCACCTTCATCCTCCACTCTCATCCTCCACCCTCACTCTCACCCTCATCCCCCACCCTCACTCTCACCCTCATCCTCCACCCTCACTCTGACCTTCATCCCCCACCCTCATCCTCCACCCTCACTCTCACCCTCATCATCCACCCTCATCCTCCACCCTCATCCCCCACCTTCATCCTCCAGCCTCACTCTCATCCTCACTCTCACCCTTACTCTCACCCTCATCCTCCACCCTCATCCCCTAACCCTATTCATTTTCTGGAATATTTGAAAGCCAACTCCCAACATTAGTCTGTTTGTGCTTGTGGTTGAATGTTTTAATTTCTGTGCCCCGAGCAAAGATTACTGACACCCAAACAATTAGTTCACCCCACACTTCAGAACAATTGTACATGTGCACACACACACACACACACACACAGCAGCTCCACATCCTTGGGCAGCATATATAAAATGTTCATTAATATTTCACCCACAGAATTTATGTCTCTTATGCTTTAGGAACTAAATGCATGTGAAGATAATATATTTCCCATGACAACAAAAATCAATTGATGTTAGCAGAACTGCTTTGACCCAGACCACACACTCCAGATGGACGTTAAGATCAATGTAAAAAGCATTCTTAGGATCAAGGGCAAAATTTTCCAACAGTGACACCCATCACAGTCATGCACCTCAATCGTAAATGTGTGTGTGTGTGTGTGTGTGCACATCTGTCTGTACAGTGATGTACCAGCAGAATTGAGTCTCAGAGGCTGTCGCCACACTCACAGGATTAGATGGATGGAATCCTTAATCCTGATCCTCTAGTAGTCGGATTTAATTTAAATTACTGTAATCTAAAACTCACTCACACCCTCTTGCCATTACCATCTCACTAATTCATTGACACCCACAAGCACGGATGTAGGAATGTAGGCACACACATGCACACACACACACACACACACACACACACACACACACACACATACAAAAATGTTTGAATAAGCTGCAGGCTTGTCTTGGGCAGCCCATGTCTTCTGTTGGCTTTGGATCTGCTCTCTCTCTCTCTCTCTCTCTCTCTCTCTCACACACACACACACATACACACACACATACAATCATTCTCTCAGTGTTTCTCAGGTATTCCAGCCATCACCTCTTACTAACTCTCTCTCTGTCTATCTCTCTCTTACTTGCTGCACTAAATCACAATGATGCTGACAGATCTCTCTCCCCCCTCTCTCTCTCTCCCCCTCTCTCTCTCTCTCTCTCACACACACACACACACAAATGCACTCACACATACACACATACACAGTGCTTGTTAAGAGTTAAGAACATTCCTGTGGTACGTCCTTCCTGTCATGCTGTCTGAGACTTTTAGCTCTCATCACCTCTGCTCTGCTTCTCAGTCTCTATGTCTCACCCACTAACTATCCTCTCTCACCCCTCACTCTCCTCTCTTACACCTCACTCTCCTCTCTCACCCCCTCACTCTCCTCTCTCACCCCCCCACTCTCCTCTCTCACCCCCTCACTCTCATCTTTCACCCCCCACTCTCCTCTCTCAACCCCTCACTCTTGCCCTCTCCCTGTCCCCTCTGCCTTCTGTCTTTCTCATTGGAGGCTTTAAACAATGAATAAATTATTGTTTCTATTCTGAGACATGCATGGTATACACCATGAAACACTGCTTTTGGAGTGAACAAAAGAGAGAGAGAGAGAGGTGAGTAACGAGGAAAGAGATACAGACAGCACGCGCACACATTCTTCTTCCAACTGTCACTCATCCCACCATCTCTTCACCTCTGTCAGTCCCTCTTCCACCATGAGCCGCACACATCATTCTCCCTTTCCTTCATAATGTTTGTCAAGGACAGTTTTCACACACACACACACACACACACACACACACACACACAAACACAAACACACACAAAGACAAATGCATCACGACTGCTAGATATGAGTGAGATTGCAAACAGAATCACCCTTAGTAGTTGCCAGTCTGGAACACACCTGTTCTCCTAATTATTTACTGGTTGCCAGATTGAGCAGCTGAATGCACCTGTTCTAGGAGAGCTGTGACTCACAGCAGATGGAAGACTGATGAGAAATCTAATAAGGATTCTTTTTCTTTAAAGTTGCACAGATCTCATCTAAACCATTTTTACCCTCTTTTGTACCTTAAATACTGTTAATTATTCTGTAACTAATGAATTGCAATATGTTAATTTTGAGATTTCAATTACCTAATTGCTTTATGAAACTGCAGAGGTGGGACCCAGAATCAACCAGTGCATATAAAAGGCTGTTAGCCTTGTCAGTGAAACATTTCTGGATGGAGTTCAAACTGGTTGGAGGCAGATCTTGGAGGAAAGAGAGGAGATAGAAGAGAAAGGAGAATGCCTAGTGCTTCCTTCTGGCCCTTACTGCCCAGGAGTACATTTAGTGCTACACCCCAAACACACTCTCTGTGCCCCACACACTCTGTCCCACACACACCCTCTGGATATTGGCATTAATAACGTAACTACAATAGTAATTAGAATGTAATTGTAATTAGAATGTAATTGTTATTAGAATATAAGCGTCAAAATAATTTCAGCTGACTTCCCTCCCCTTCTTTATTTCTTCTTCACCATTTTGTATTCCAAATGACCACCCAATGATAATTTTTACCAATTAACTTATTCTTTCACTTTCTTCCTTTATCCTCTGTAATGAGTTTCATGTTAAACCTTTTTCTGCTGTTCAACCTTTTTTTTGTCCAGCCTCTCTGCCACTTCAATTCAGTTAAGATAACTTTATTGCAACACTATATATAAAATGTAGAACAGTGTCAGCTTTAAGGTCTTGCACTTTAAGGTTTAAATAGAATATAAAGATTTTCATCTCTTTCTCTATCTCTCTCTTTCACTCTCTCTCGCCCTCCCTCTCTCTCTCTCACACACACACACATACACACAGACACACTTTGCAACCTTAGGAGCTTATGAGGTTTACAGGCCCTCCTGCTGGTTGCAGATAGGAGATGTCATTAAAATGATAAAATGGCACTGATAAATAGAAATGACTGTAATTTTTTCACATGGGGAGAGTGAGAGCAGTGTGGGGATGAGTGAGGGGTGTGGGGATGAGTGAGGGGGCGTGGGGATGAGTGAGAGGGTGTGGGGATGAGTGAGGGGGCATGGGGAGAGTGAGGGGGGTGTGGGGATGAATTAGAGGGGTGTGGGGATGAATCGAAGAGCGCAAGAGAAGAGGAAAAGAGTTCAATTTATCTCAGAAAAACAGTTTGTAATTTCTGAAGGAAGGACAGAAATTTTTCAATTTGCACAAACTTCAGCATTAATCAAGTTCCTGGATTCTGTGGGTCTGACACAGATGCCTGTGTGAGAGCATGTTAAATATCATAAAGATCCACTTTGTGACAAACACACACACACACAACACTGCACTCGTGTTGTCATCTGGCTGTCTGCCTTTCAGGTGGCAGATTGGATGTGTAGGATGTGTGTGTGTGTGTATGTGCATGGGTTTATGTGTGCATGGGTTTATGCATGTGGTACGTGTATACAAGCTGTGGTGACAAACGGAGCCATCTGCACAAACCAGCACAGTAGTTACTAGTTACCAGTATATGTCTTAATCAATGCTTTCACTGTGTATATGTGTGTGTTTGTGTGTATTTAATCAAGATATATTTGACTAAGATATATATGATTCATCTCTGGGTCACCAATATGAACAATATGAAGCAATATTTTCAAATCGTGAGTGTGAGTGAGACAGAGAGAGAGAGAGAGAGAGAGAGAGAGAGAGAGAGAGAGAGAGAGTAATGCACAATCTTATATAAGGAGGGCAGTATTTTATATTCATTGTGCACAAAATTGCATATTTTCTCCAAGATTCTTTAAGTCATGCCCTCACAACCACACAGATACAGAGTTTCATACCCCAGGCACATACACCCACACCCAGACACACACACACACACACACACACAAACTCTCTCCCTCTCAAGGTGACAGCCACATCCATTGACTACTATGAATAATCAATGAGGACCATCTGCTCACATGAGACCTGAGAGCACACACACACACACACACACACACACACACACACACACGTGCATGCACACACACGTGCACACACACATTGAGACATCACGCTGAAAATTGAGATGTTTTGTATGTAAATAGCTCCCTGAGTAGACACTGTACGTCCACCTCTGTTCTATTATACTGCTGAAGCAGACCTAGTCCACATCACAGCCCAGCATGAGTGTGGAGACCACGTTGCATTAACATGTATCTGGATTGTATCTGGATTCACTATGGCCAGATTCTGTTTACACTTTGCACTAAAATGCAGTGTGCCCAGATGAGATCTGATCTTAGTCTCCCATAAAGCATACCATGGTTTCCATTCATGACCTGAACCTACTGTAAACATGGTTCCTCAGGGGTTATTAATAGTATTACATGCTAACAAATATGGGCAAAAACCATCTACAACAGTCACTGAAGTGTGTACTTCAGTCAGCACTTGGTAAAGGTATTTCCATTTACATAACTGTGTACGAATACCAAAACCCCATTACGTTTACACTTGTGTTAAAAGTGGTCACGGCCCATATCTGTGGTTTGAGTGAATCAATCACATGTGGTCAATTCCAAACGCTATTCAATCACTAGGAACAAATGTTAATTATTCAGTGACTCAGTGAAAGTGGAGGAAACCACTAACCATACAGTTACACTTTCAATAGGGCTGAGCAGGCGTGTTCTGCTTTGAAAAGTGCTGGGAACAAGAAGATCAGGTGTTGCATTCAATTCAGCTTCTGCTCAAATCCGCGTGACCGTCGAGTTTTCAAATCAAGTCCTTGGGAATGTGTCTTTATGGGTGTTGACTAAACAGAAGTCAGCTGTGGTTGATGGAAGGTTATATGGCCATGGTTGTCAAGACATTTGGTTTAAAATTGGTACTGAAGAAGCCAGTCTCACTATATATTTGCAAAACCAAACCAGGAAACATTCAGTGATCTTCATATGACTATTATAGACCGTTTCTGATCATATGTGCCAATGACCCTAACCCCTAGCCATGACCCTGACCCCTAGCCATGACCCTGATGCCTAGCCATGACCCTGGCCCCTCCCCTTCATCTTGGCCATTCCTTCCTGTTCCTAGGAGGCATTCCCTGCTTGGAAAGGAAACACTATAAATGGAAGAATATGGCAAACAAGGGGTCATTATGGGGAATATGGGGAAAATATGGGCCATTCTCAACAGCACATTAATATCTGCAATGAATGCAGAAAATATCAATACAAACACACATGAAGTCAAAACAGCAATCCAAAATTCAATCCAAAATATTGTCTATGATGGATAAACAAAGAATTCAGTTCATTCTGGACAGCAGGTCGATGTTCCTGCTCCTGCTCCTCTTAGTAGGCAGCTAATGCTAATGTAACCAAGAGTATCCTAGGGAGACAACACAGAATGAACCAAAATGATTCAGTTTATTAGCTAGCACTGAAGCCAAACTAGGGAAATGTTTGCTTGAAGGAAGGCTTCATTTTCTATTAAACCTTCTATTGTGGCTTTGAGTGTAAATGTGACAGAACAATGTCCCCAGTGAAAGGATAAATGGAGAAAATATATAATTATACAAACATAAATCCTCATTGTTTACAAAATGCCTTTCAATTACAACAGATAAAAAGGCTCAGTGAGTATTCTCACCTCAGCTCTGACTCAAACTACAATCACTTCTCCACAACAGACCCATCAGCAATCTCACTTCTTGTATTTACACTGTCTAAAGAGAAAATTAACCAGTCTCAGAAAAACATACTATAAACAACCCTCGCTTTAACCTTTTTAAACTATGCACCCAACAAATAAGAATATGTTTCATAATAATGATATGACATGACATTATTTTTTTAACATTAAAGGTTTATTTCCATATACATGTAAGAACAGATCATTTTGAATATTTCCACCTTGTACCATGTTATACAAAATGTGCAAGTTGTGTGATATGGACTTTGGCCCATCATATTGGTTCAATGGAAGTGCTACAAGATCTCATTCCATCCACAAAAAATGCAGCTGAGACCACGGGAGCCCCGCCTACAGATGTCGCAGGCAGTCGAACCAGCATCCCCAGCACCAGGGTCTTTCTCCGCACCTGCACAATCAGCATGTCTTTACTGGGGAGAGAAATGTATCAGCTGGAGAGAGATATTTAGCAGTTTTCCTGTCAGTCAAACTATGCATGTGTGTGTGAGAAAGAGAGAGAGAGAGAGAAAGAGAGAGCGAAACTGTACCAGAGAGATATTTCCCAAATATTACAGACAAATCCATCAAAATTCTATTACTACTTCTGTTTCACTTGAGGACTATGAAAAGCTAAGAATCATACAGAAAAGGACCCACAGTTCCATTATATATATACGGATATATATCCACAAGAGAGGGGCGGGGCTATAGAGACAGGACCCAACACTGACAACACAGTAAACCATCCACAGCAGATTTCCAATGTAATTAAGTACCTAGGATGTTTACGAGTCCTTTTAAATGTGCCTTTGGATGTGCCGTGGCTGTATTTCTCAGCTGTTTCTCAGCCGACTGTGGAACTTCATTAACATCACCGTGCTGACCCTAATTAGCATCCATATCCTGGCAAGACAGTAGCTTTTGAGAGTTGGGGCAAAACCACCCCTGGAAATTTCCACATAGCAGTGCGATTATGAGTTTGAGACGGTCAATTCATGCATTTCAGTAGCATACTCAGGAGACTACTAGAGCATGGTGCAGAAAACTGAACAGGGCTCCTTCTCTTCTGTCGGGAAATACTTGCACAGGGTACTTCTGTAAGTAAAGAAGAGAAATAAATACAAGAAAATAAATTTGAATCAGTGCTTCTGTGCTATTAACTTCTTACTTTACCTACAGAGTTCAACAGAGCAGAATGAATTTCATTGTAGAGGTATTGTAGAGGTTAGTTGTAGGTGGGATGTGTTTGGATCTATTCTTGGAGAAGTCTAAAATGATATAAGGATATAAGGATATAATGATATATAAGGATATAATGATATAAATGATATAAGTCCAGAAATAAGATGATTGTCACGCTCAGCCCCGGACCCCTCCCTTTGGGCGTGTGTTTCTGTTGTTGATGTCCAAATGTGTATTTCCGTGGGTGTGTGAGTGTGTTCATTCATCGCACCTGTAGCTCGTCTCGTCTTCACAAGGGGTTAGTGTTGTTCGTCTATTTAATGTGTGCTTGCGCAGTGTCCCGGGCTCGTCTTTGTTAGAGTCATACGTTATGTGTATCCTTTCATCTCTCAAGCGGAAACGCTTTATGTTAAAAATAAATAAAAATTAGTGTCTGTCAACGTCTGCGATATCGGCTTCCTTTCTGAAACGCCTCGCTCACCGTGACAGAAAGACGAGCCGAAGGACAGGATGCCGGGCTACACCAAGGACAGGAATGCCAAGGTGGGCAGAAGAAAGGGGAGGCATCAACGCGCCCTCTCTCCCAGGCAGTCCCGTATAGCCGGGGGTAGGACCTCCACTAGCGAGGAGGAGGTCCATGGTGCCTACCTCTGTAGTGACTCGGAGGAGGCTGCAGCGAAGGTATTACATGAATACCTGATACACTGTGGGCGCGAGGCCAATGACAAAGCTATGGTACGATTTTACAGTGAGCTTGCGGACCGGACCATGAAAGAAAAACTTGGCCGCCGGTCGGTGAATGCCCCCCACCCCGATAGAGGACGCAGGCGACGTGGTAACAGGAGCACTGCTCTGGGCGGCCACCAGTGGGGTGGAACAAGCACCCCCGGGGGACGAGTTCGGGGAAGAAGACTCCGAGGAGGAGGAGAGGGCTCCACCCCTCTGCGTGCTCTCAGAGCACGGAACACTATGTGGGAGACTACGACAGACCCTCCCCTTCCGAGTACGAGATGGAGTCGGAGGGCGAGCAGAGAGAGGAAATCAGCCCCCCTTCATCGGCACATACAGAAGAGTCCGAGAACCGTGAGGGGGAGGACTACAGCCCCTCCCCATCAAAGTACTCGGACGACGGAGTGTCCGGGGGGGAGGGAGTTCCTCTGCCACTGTCGGACAGCGAGGAGATGGACTGCCGGGAGGACAGTGTGGTAAAGGAGGCCAGCATGAGGAGCGCCTGCTCCTCAAGAGGGGAGATGAGCCTGAGGGAGGAGCCCGAGGACGTTCCTTCCTCGCGTGGAGTATGGTCGGAGCAGGAAGCCCCAAGGAGCCCGACACACAATGGCCAGAGACCTCCGGTAGCGCCCCGGAGCTTAGGGGAGGAGCCAGGAGATGTTCCTTCCTCGCGTGGAGTATGGTCGGAGTGGGAAGCCCCAAGGCGTCCGCACGTAAGGGCCAGCGACCTCCAGTAGCGCCCCGGAGGAAGGTAGACCGCGCCACCCAGTGCCAGGAGCCGGCGCAAGCCCCTGCTCCTCCCGCGGACAGACCGGCAACCCCGATAAGGCCTCCAGCGTTCACGGGGAAGCAGGCAGGGATGTCTAACGTGTTTTCCCCTGTCTTCCCAGGGAAGTTGGTCTGAGGTGCGTGGCAGTGCTGCCCCCCCCTGGAGGCGACGCCGCCCGGAGTCACAAGTTCCCAGCGACCCCGGGACCGCCCATAGGTGTGGGTCCGAGGCGTCACAGCTACGCTGGGTTCTCCGGAGCGGAGTTGCCCCTTGGGGGGGGGGGGTTATGTCACGCTCAGCCCTGGACCTCTCCCTTTGGGCGTGTGTTCCTGTTGTCGATGTCCAAATGTCTGTCAACGTCTGCGATATCAGCTTCCTTTCTGAAACGCCTCGCTCACCATGACAATGATGAATTACAAACAACCCTTAACAAATGCACACACAACTGTAACACCCTACAAACACACACGCAGAACTATAACCCCCTACAGAATACACATGCACAACACATACACATGCATACCTAAGGCAAAAGAACTATAAAAAACATCACCTTAAAAATGGCTTTGGTGTGACACATCTGAAATTAGTCAAGCTAAACCACCTAAAAGAGCACTTGAAGTCATTAAACAAACATTATTGTTTTAAATATGATCAACTGAACAAATGTGTGTTACATTACTCATGGTTTATAAGCATGTTTATCCCCATTATCGCCATTGAAATGTTAGGAAATATAACACACAGGTATTCCAGGTATTCTTCTTGCAACTTAAAAAAACATTAATTTGGAAATGTTGACAAGGTGTCAGGATCTGGGATATATATTATTGATTTTTAAATGGCTTTTTAAAATGTCCTGCATCTCTGGTGTTCAAGAAAGCTTTCTCTGTCTCAAACATTTGAACAGCCACTAGAATCATGACTTGAGGAATGACTAGCACAAATAACAAAACCCTGAATAGCACAATGTCTAACATAGCACCGAACCATGAATAACCCACTGACTAACATAAAAAATAACCCCAAGAGTGGAGTCAAGAACTCCATATATACACTAAGACGAACTAACAAGGAACAGCTGGGAAAGGTAAGGATGGGGTTTGGCTACAAAACACATGAGGAAATATACAGTATGCCAAAGCAGTATGCGATAAAGTGTAGTATGTCCGAATACATAGTATGCATTAAACAGTAAGCGAAAAAGTACCCGGGTGGCTTACTAAATCGGGAGCCATTTTGAAGTATGTGATTGCAGCACACTGTCCTATCCCATGATTCAACTGGAGCATTTAACAATGATCGTATGACGTCATATTTTATATGACAGGTAAAATGGCAGACGTAATATGTCCAAGATTGTATGCATACTGCCCAGTTGCCTACTGAAAGAATGTATTGCTTTAACGGTTGAGCAAAACGTAGTGCATTGAAATCTAGTGCGTACTGCTTAAGTGCGGCATTTTGGATTGAGCCATAGACAAAACAAGCGGCGGGAGGGGTCAGGCATGACAGTAGCTCTCTGTAGCTCTATTCCTTCAATTCAGTGTAGCTCTGTTTCTTCAGTTTGCTGTAATTGCATTCCTTCAGTTCCCTGTAGCTCTATTCCTACAACTTTCTATAGCTCTAATCCTCTGCTCTCTGTAGGTCTCTTTCTGCAGCTTGAAATGCAGCTTGTTTTAGAGCGTACTTGGATATCACTGAACTAGGAAGACCAATTGATGAAGATGAGGGCTGAGATGAAGGGAAAGGAATTTAGAGTGACCTTTATTCCAGCCCTGCATCAATGTTTGGCACTCAATTGACCTTTTAAACCCGTCTGACTGAATTTGAAATGTTTGAAAAGTAAGATTCTTTGCTAAACCTTGATTTAACACTACCAGTCTTTAAGAACCTACAGCACCCCCACCCCCCCCGAAAAATTGTGATATTGACTAAGAATATGTTTAAAAGGCTTAAATCTGTAAATCACCAATATTGTAAATACATTTTTTAAAAGTTTCATAATCATTTGGGGCTTGATTGATTTTCATCATGAACATCGATAACTCAAGCACAACATATAAACCACAGCCCAGTTGTGTAACAGAATTGAAAATTTTCTTAATTGTGTTGAACAAACACACTGTTTAAGTACTACTTAAGGATTTTCTTCTTATATCGACAGTTTCTCACAGTGGCACCTGTGAGCCACTGTTGCCTCTGGCATGCTCAATAAGACTGGACCCAGACATTTGTAAATCTGCTTTGTGACAACATGTGAAAAGCGCTATATAAATCAATCTTTGACTTAATTTCAACTATATATGGTGCATGAAGCCCTTTTATTCATTATTTCCTTGGGACTAATTCACAGTTTGCAAAGCCTTAACCTCAAAACACTTCAGAATTATCTCAGATTTTAAGACAAGCGTTACATATCCTTCCTTCGCTGTCACTGTGAAACGAACACTTGCAGTTTCACTGGTAATTAAGGCACCACCTAAATTCACATTTTCTTCCCTGTGCAACTCAACTCTCCTTCCTTTTATTTACATGTCAGGTAAAAAAAATTATATTTTTTTACTTGCAGTTGCCGTGAGATACCTTAGCGTAGGTTTATTAGCTAGCTACAGCTTAAGGTTACAGCATGTCGTCCTTCCCCCCTGGCTCAACCCACTTATCTGCTCCACCTTGAATGCCTGTCAAAGCAGGTGAATCTGCTCTAATGAAGTCCCTCGCCAACGTCATGGAGTCTAACACCTCTAGTGAGGTAATTTCTCTCTTATCAAGGAAAAAATTGTCTCCTACTTATACAGAAGCAAAGTTGATATTTAGCATACAGTGACAAATATTACTCAATGAAACTGAGACTTTTTCCATGTCTTGATGCGCACAGCTAAGTATGGATTTTCAGTGGATTAAATAGATTTTTCAGTGATATCAGTGCAAGCTACTCAACTGAATCATTTTGATACCTTTTGTGTTATTCCTGGATACTCATGGGCAATCCTGGGTACATCAGCATTAACACTACCTACCTACTAAGAGGACTTAAGCTTTTCTCACCAGTTTTGCTGGACTATCTCCAGAGTTAACTCAATTGTTTTTTAGCCATCTCAAACTGTATTTATCCATTTTTTGTATTGCTCTTTTGATTACAGGGGTGTTTGTATTGGTGTTTTGACAACAGCTGTGTTTATATTGATATTTTGACTACAGGGGTGTTTGTATTGGTGTTTTGACTACAGGGGTGTTTGCTTTGATATTTTGACTACAGGGGTGTTTGTATTTATATTTTGACTAAGGGCTGTTTGTATTGGTGTTTTGACTACAGGGGTGTTTGCATTAAAATTTTGACTACAGGGGTGTTTGTATTGATATTTGAGTTAGTCCCATCTCCAGTTTTTGCTTTTTCTCTGCATTTATTGCAGAACTAAATGTGCTTTTGATAACGGCCCCTCTTTTACCATTTACTTCCATTTCTCCTCCTCAATTCAGCTATGGTTTTTGTTGTCTAGATTTCCATTTACGGCAATTTAAACTGTTAGCAAAAAAGACATAAAGCAGTGTTTGGAGAGCAGGCTAAAGGTTATTGAGAAAATGGTGTCATGGAAACAATGGACTATTACTGCAACAAAACGTCCATCACAGCAGTAAACCCTTCGGCGTTTTCACACAGTTAAGAGAAACCTTTGAGGGTTTATGTTTTATGCATCACCCGGATTCCCCTGGGTTATCAAAAGCCCTCCCTCAGGGTTTATACTTAAGGGAAGAACACAATAGGTTTTAGGCAGCCTTTCACAGAGCCACACTCCCTTCTCAGTTCCAGAACAGCTCACAGGCATCCGGCCATGTCTAGAACTTCATGTACACATCCTGGTCCCTCCCTTAATCATCACCTGTAGCGGCTCCTTTTTCGCTTTCTGTCCCCCTTTTAACAGGATCTCATCCATGTGAACGTTAGTGTGATATATGAGTTTTTGCAACGTGATGCTTCCTGTACTGTTCTGATGTCTCCATTCAGCATTGTGTCTGCCTTCCAGGTTCTAGAAGCTTCAGCATTCCCTGTTCAGACTCTGCTTTCCTGTATTTTGTATTATGATTGCTGGTCCCACGTTAACACCACCTCCCTCTTCACTGACCCTTGATGAGCTGGCAGGGGATTAACCTGCGTCCCCACAACCTCCAGCTTCATCAGATCCCATTAGCATGAGATCCATCCCTCGTCTGGAGAGATCAGGCCGTAAAGGGGCCCTCAGGTTGCTCACCCAGACAGGGACATGGTCCCCTTCTGAAACCAATCAGAAGCCAATTAAATTGAAGCCAATTTAATCACTGTCCCAGATGAGGGAGAGGGAGAGAGGGAGGGAGACAGAGAGGGAGGAGGGAGAGAGGGCAGGAAGAAGAGAGCCAGAGGGAGGGAGAGGGACTAGGAGAGAGAAAGAGTTGGAGAGGGAGGGAAAGAAAGATAGAGGGGATGATTCAGTATGCATTTGCTGCAGAACTAAGCCTTGTAAAAGTGTTTCTCTCTGATGTTAATTAGCGATGAAGTCGCAACCATGGGGTGTAGTCTCGGAGGTATGAAGTGGTGCGCTAGTGCGGTGGTGAGCTGCCTCTGTTGGAGGACTCTACATAACATAACATCTGCAGGGTGCTGCTAGATCGCACACCGCAACGGTGAGAGGCCAGACTGCGGCTCCTCACTGACCTTAGCTGAGGCTTCTCTGACAAGGGTCCTTCCCCCAGCACCTGTACAAGGCAGAAAGTATGTGTGTGTGTGTGTGTGTGTGTGTGTGTGTGTGTGTGTGTGTGTGAAAGGGAGTGAGCAGGGGTGAGCAGGCATGAGTAGGGGTGAGTGGGAGTGAGCTGGTGCGAGCAGGAGTGGGGGTGAGCAGGTTTGAACAGAGGTGAGCAGGCATGAGTGCGGGTGAATGGGGGGATGAATGGCATAAGTGGGGGTGATTGAGGGTGAGTGGGGGTGAGTGCGGATGAGAAGCCACAAAGCCGTTTACTGCAGGATCTTTAATTTGCAGTAAATTCTGGGCAAATAATCCAATGACCCTATAAACTCCACAGCCCTCTTTCTGCTCCAGCAATGCCATATAGAATGACCTCGGAGCCTCACGGAGTCTTTCTCACACACACACACACACACACACACACACGCGCACACACACATTCACACACAGACACACACGCACCTTGACACACGCAGATGAGCGATACTCCATCATGAATAGGAAATGCTCTCAGATCTCCACTGATTGTTGCTGCGGATCAAAGACACGGCGCGTCTGATTTCCGCCTCCTCTCTGGAGTGGATCTGAAGTACGGCTGCTGGTCATGTGACTCTGCCCCGCACCCCTCAGCCCAGCATAACATCAAGAAAGAGAGCACAAGCACGAGAGGACCTGAGGTAGATTAATTCATTTCAAGCATCATAAAACAAAAAAATATAATCCCTTCTCTCTCTCTCTTTCTATCTATCTCTCTCTCAGGGAGTTTTTCTCTCACACACACAGTGAACATTAAGCACTGTTAATGACTTTACTTGCTTCTGATAACACAGTGCAATCTACTGGGTCTGTGAAAAAGAAAAGCTTGATTTGTACGTGAGGAAACTCACTGAGAATAGTAACCTTCCCTCTGCAACCTTTCACTAATGAGAATGTGCAAATGTGTGTGAGTATGCGCATGTATCCTACCATACTAAGATGCCAAAAAACACTTATGGTGGCACAAAAGACCATACAGTGGTGCTACTTGGAAACACACACACACCAATGCTCAGACATGCATACACTCATCAACATACAGTCCAAACACATGAACAAAGGATTCAGGAGTGATTTGGTGTAAGATAGAACGTAGCTATGGATGCTCTCTACAGTCCTCTTACCTCCTTCTCCCTCACTCCTCCTTCTAAAGATGACAGACGAGGCCTGAAGTGGTTTTGCAGTTGCATGACAGCCCATAATGCCTGGCATGTCGTGATGGATTGTGGGTAAACCCTGTGGATATGTGATGGGTGAACAGGCATTACTCATGATATGAAAACTATCCAGGCATTGTGTGTGTGTGTGTGTGTGTGTGTGTGTGTGTGTGTGTACTTATGATTAAATTTACCCATTTTACAAAACATTATAACTGGGGACATACTTTTAGCTTTATCCCGCAGAATGACAAGTTTTGAAATCACAATGTAGGGGCTCTCATCAAAATACAGAAGTTGGACAAGATTATTAGAGATTATTCTGGATTATTAGGGCAAATTAGTGAGATTGGTCATGTGCAAAACCAAGGAACGAGTGGAGGATCCAGCGTGTCAGGGAGACCTGGGTCAACGACCCTGGCCACCGTCGAAGATGTGGAGGTGGTATAGTGCTGTAGACCTCTTGACCTTGGTTGCCATCAAGGATGAAGATATGCTGATGGTGCAGCCCCATAGACTCCTGGGTCTCCCCCTAAACTACAGACTCAATTGTAGTGACGACACTGATGCACTGAAAGAGCTGAGTAGAACATTCCTCATGTGTCCTTAGGTCCAGCAAAATGTGCTGCAGGTTGATAGTGGCTGATCTTATGGCCTGTGCCAGTCGTGGTCCACGGAGTGGAGGAGCCCCATTACTGGGAAGCTCCAACTGAGATGATCAGGAAGGTTGGTTGGCTCCACCCGCAGGCCACACCCTGTCCTCCGCAGAGGATTGTAGGTAAACAGTCCCGCAGCGGCGGAAAACAGGATGGCAGCAAGGACAACACCACCCACTCCATGATGCAATAGCCTGCACCACCTTCGGGTTTCTGAGTCACTCCACCACGGGACTTTGGAAGACACTTTAGAAGTGGGAGGTGTTTGATGTCAACGAGCATCAAGCCCCACACATCCTCCACTCAGGTCACATTTTCTCTTTTACACATGTTGCTCTCTGCTATATATCTGTGCTGCTCTCTCTTTGGTACTTTCCTGCATGTTTGTCTTGCCTCTGTTATGGTGTTTGGGGTTTGTATTTTGGTTGTGTATAATTAGGTGTTCGTCGATTATGCATGCATGCTTTGTTCTAGTTTGCAGTTGTAGCACCCAGATCTCCCCGTAAGGAATGAAGTATAATCTGTCTTTGTGCGTGTTTTTATGGTCACATTAATACAACAATTAATTGAATTGGGAAAAAAACAGCACAAAAGTGGTTGGATAGAGGGGGCTGGTGAAAGTGGATGTGAATAGAATGAAAGTTGTAGGGAAGTGAGAAAACATTTTTCAGATGGCAGGTATTTGATTCATACAGACTGAATTTTGTGTCAGAAAGAAAGATAATCACATTAAGAGCTCCTCACCACCACAGCTGGAGATCCCAGACTACCATAGATTTATACACACACACACACGGTCAGGGTTGATGACAGATTGTTTCTTTCTTTCTCTCTATTTCACACACACACACACACACACACACACACACACGCACACACACACACATACACACACACACACTCTTCTGCCTCCTCATGTTCAAATCCAATCAAATAAATGTCTCTTGGGGAGCAGATTCATTTCTGCACTGTGTCTCATCTGAACTCAATCTGAAGAACCTATAAAAAAAACCCTTGAAAACCAGAAGGCTAGCCTGAGCAACTCTGCCTCTGAGAACACAATCAAATGAGCATCACACACACACGCACAAGCGCCCAGCAGAATGTTTGCTTCATTCAGTAAGAAGCAAATGTGAGTGGTGTGCGATTTGTGCATATCTTTAGCACAGCTCATTTCTTCTCTTTAAGGTTAAACCTTAAAATAGTGATCGGTTGTATTGGGTTTCACTATTTTTTAATAGTGCTGGCGAAAGTCAGAGGAAAAAAATATACATCATGGCAAACAAAAGGAAGACATTTGTATTGAGAGCTTGTACCAAGACTAAGAAGCCAGGGAATGAAAAACAGTGCTGGGTGTCATTAAATAATTTATAAATCTCTCATTAGAGAAAAGGGAGAGAAAGGGTGGAGAGAGGGAGAGAGAGAGGGAGGAGAACAGGGAGAGGATAAGTAAGGCACAAGAGAGAAAAAAACAGAGAAACTAAAAGAGGTCAAGAAAAGACAAGATAAAGGAAAAAAGAGAGTAAGACAGACCAGCAGACAGACAGAGGGTGAAGGGACTGTCTGTATCTCCCAAATCTGTCTGTTTTAACTATTCCTATCCTCCATCGTATCCTGTATCCTGTCCTCTATCCTCATTTGTAGTTTGAGGGCTTGTATGTCTATATGGTGTAGGAGATCTTGGTTGAAGAATTGACTAAACTCATTGAAATTTCTAGGAATCTTTTAAAGGCATCTTGGGATTCAGAGTTGGCATTTTAAATCCACCAATTTGCACATTTTTCAAAGAAAAATCCATGACTGTAAAGATTGCAAAGTGGCAGAGAAACATATTCACACTGGAGAATAGGAAACAAATATTCAATATCTGTATTCACTTCTGCTGGTTACGTTTGGGGATTATAATGTAGATAAACTCCAGACTTGCTGATATAACCCACGTCCATTGCTGACATGAGGGTGACAGTGCTGGCCAATGGTGTGTATTCCTGTGTGCGATCCTCCCACTCCTATTGGACACTAACGTTGCCAATTTTCTTTCTTTCTGCCCCTAACTTTTCTGGTCAGTTTTGTCATGATGTGCTGATGCACAAGTTAGAAGATTCATGACACTGAAAGTTTTAATTTCGTAGGACAAGATCTACTGCCTAATATTTTTTTTTCCTGATGCTGGTTAAGCAAATTTTTTCTCAAACAGAGAGTGAGAATCCAGGTGAGAATCATGTCAGCAAAACACTACGGGATGGTCATACAGCTAGCACTACAGTAGTAGATATATTTCTTAAAACTAGTAAAGATGTATGTTAGAGTGATTGTTATGAATCTTTGAATATTGATGTGGATGCATTAGTTAAATTACGTTATTGTACCATGGAGACCATGCGGTGCAGGTTGAATCCATATAGTGATCTGTAGCTCATTTTCTCAATATGTATGCTGTGAATACTGTGACTATTGCAGAAATTGTCAGTTGTGTATGTGTTTGTTATCCTGTGTAGTAGGTTTGTATGTAAATACATTGTACTATTTCATATAGACTTTTGTGTGAAATGAACGAGGGAGAAAATGAACAGTACAAAGTCGACAGAGTTACTTTTTCAGTTAATATTGACATTTTCTGTGACTGAATCTGTGTAAATCTGCTAACTATAAGTCCTCCAGAAACTGGTTACAGTCCATGAGCGCATTTTTTTGATTCACTGCGCCCATAGGTAGGTTGGTCATTATGTGACATTTGGTAGGTGAAGGTGAAACACTATAAACACAAAAATGCATCAACACACCAACACATCCAAACTGAACAATACTGACAGCAATGACAAAGAACATCTAACAGAAAAGCCTGAGTAACAAAGACATAGAACAAAAACAGAGAATATAACTTAGCAGAGCCAGGAGAAGCAATACACACAAAGCACAAGCACTTACAAACAATGACCAACGAACAGAAGACCAGGGGAAGACTAACAAGGGGACTAAATCGGAAACAGGGGACAACAATTACAAGGGGCGTGGTTACAAATTATCAGGGGTGTGGCAGGAAAACACATGGGAAACCAAAACAAGAAGATAACAGATAGACAGTGGAGGGGCTAAACAGAACACGACAACAAGACTAAAAGGTGGGGGCGGAGCTATACAATGGAGACCTAGTTAGAGCCCGTCACCACTGCTACACTAATATCATTATGACGACATGCCCGAATAGGACATTTTATATAAAACCTTTCTTACAAATCATTTTATATGATTATTGTGCTTTCATTATTGTGATACAAGATGATGGGCTTGGTGAAGTCAATGCTAGTGAAAACATTAACTTTAGTTATTAACATTTTACTGGTAGAGCATTGGTGTCAGATCAGGGCTGGTAGTACTCCAGTAGCAGTGTTGAATCACTGCAGGGCAGTGAATCTCCCAGAGTAAGGCTGGAGCCATTCACTGCTGAGCAGAAGATCTCTAAGAGCTCCTTTGGAACCAAACTGTATATGGTGATAATTCTCCAGGCACTAGGATCGATTACTGCAGCTGCAGGTAGGTAGATTCCTAAACTTCACAAATTGCTAGCTATACTAGGCCCTGCATTACAAGTTTACACTGGACAAACAAAACCCTCTTTTTATTACCAGCTCTGGACTGTCAGTAAAATAGACCTTAATGCACCATCTCCCTACAATACCTCTGTCAATACCAGCTAAATATGCACAAAATGTGCTGTTCGATTTTTCATTTTCTCATTCTCATTTCTTGTAATAAAAAGCTCTCCACTAATTTTGTGCAATTAAAGATTAATTACAATACACACTAACTAGCCGTTAATTATGGATTCTGTGGTTCTCATTACACTGTTAGTCTCACAGATATTTTGAATGCTCATGTGTACTACATGAATAAATTGTAAGAAATTGTAATTTATTTATGTAAACTAAAGCTGTGCTAAAAGTGTGTGTTGCTTCATGTGTAGACGTAGCGATGGCAGGGTGCAAAGGGCAAGAAGGGGTTGAATGAAACAGAACAAGCAATCCATAAGTACAAAAACAGGGAAGCAAACTGAAAATGAAACTTAACCAAACATGACGGAACACAGTGAGAGAGCGAAAAATAAATCAAATGTAAAACCAACGAGCATGAAAGCAAATGAGCCCTCAGTGTTTCGTAGCTGGTGCCAGGTTCAAACAGATTCAAACACACGGGTGTCAGGAAAGAGTTCCACAGTTATATAAGACATCAAGTTAAATACATAATAAATTATGTGTCTTAAAACAATCCCATCCCATTATCTTTACCACTTAATCCCACTAGTCAGGATCATGGGGGGCTGGAGCCAGTCCCAGCATCATTGGGCAAAGGCAGGGTACACCATGGGCAGGTCGCCAGTCCACCACATGGCCAATACACACACACACCTACAGGCACTTTAGAGTGACCAATCAACCTAACACACATGTCTTTGGACAGTGGGACGAAACCAGAGAAAACCCACACAATCACAGGGAGAACGTGCAAACTCCACACAGAGCAGACAGGACCGAGGATTGAACCCAGACCGCCTTGCTGTGAGGCAAAAGCGCTAACCCCCACATCACCATGCCAACCCTCTTATAGCAATTGGTTAACGATAACAAAATGTATGATTGGTGTTGTCCTTCTTTGGTAAGGGAGGTATAGTGGAGGCAGACTGGATGTGGGGGTAAGGGGGTACAAGGGGTTGCATCTTAGTATGTATCTTTGTTATTCGTAGCACCTGTCTTGTCATCGTGATGTGTTGTACTTGTGTCTTGTTATTGTTCGTGTACTTAAATGTGCGTGTTGTGTGTGTTCCTTGTTCGTCGCTGTCGTTTCTCTGTTGCTTACACTCATCACACTGAGCAAGTCCAGTGTGCATCTTCCACGATTGCAAATAAAATGTTAACTTCCTGCCTCAAACCTCCCATGTTACACTCAGAATGTTCAGATTGAGGATCACTGACAGTA
Source organism: Brachyhypopomus occidentalis (assembly GCA_020368025.1). Taxonomy (NCBI): domain Eukaryota; kingdom Metazoa; phylum Chordata; class Actinopteri; order Gymnotiformes; family Hypopomidae; genus Brachyhypopomus; species Brachyhypopomus occidentalis. The sequence goes on from JAGXOD010001388.1 coordinate 244,119, forward strand.
AATCCTAAATTCCCTCAAAGTTCCCCCTTTTATCATATTGATAACACAGAAATATGGTCCACAGAAAAGGTCCCCATGTTGTGGAGAATGTCCTCAGAGTCATCACTACTCTGCAGCACTGGGGGTGTGAAAAGTAGCTTTACATATGTCCACGTATAAGCCCCCAACGAGCAAGCCAAATCAACAATGGCAAAGAATAACTCCTTAGAGCATGAAGAAGAAACCTTGAGAGGCACCAATACTCAAAGAGGATACCCATCTTCCTCTAGTTGACGATGTGTCCCAGATTTCTGGCTATAAGACGGTGGACAGCTGACACTAAGTAGCAGCATCACATCAGGAGTAGATTTACCTCAGCATGAGAGATAAAATTATTAGATAATTTTTATATCTTAGTACAAATAAGTGTAAATTAAATGACTATAGTGTGCAAAGATGGGCTCCAGCAGATCTAGCTATGGAAACACAGCTGGAAGGGTGGAGCTAGAAGATAGCACAGGCATGAAGGATCCCTGAGACATCAGGAATAAGTTTATCTGCAGGCAGAGACAAAGAACAGGACACGTTAACATGAAAACCATTAGGTTTTTTATGAGGACAGAGGTGTATTCGCCAACTAAGACGCCCAGGTCACCTGAAAAAGAAACACCAGGTGAGCTCTTAACCCATGGGGTGGTAAATAGTCACCCAGAAGATCTATAAGCATAGTTTTTTTTAGTTAGTTTGTTTTCTATAAACAAATGCTTGTCCCTGGTCAGAGTCAATGGATAGGGGAATGCCATTTCTGGGAATGCCATATCTCCTTAGCTAATAACTTAAATATGTCTTCTTTTGAAAAAGAGAAGGCCTCAACCCACTTATAGAATCCGTGTGGTATCACTAGCAGGTATTTCAACTTACCACACAAATTTGACTTTGTTGTGGTAGTGCATCTTATTTGCCATTTTGTTTGTTAGGGTTGCAACTTGCACAGATGAAGCACTAGTCTAAAAGTAGCTTAACTGTTTTGGCAGGAGACTCGTATACAAAATGAGTCATGAATCATATTAACAACCCCATTTTGGTGACGTGAAAGGATTTGAAAATGGTAGTCAAGACTTGGGAAGTACTATCCTATCATCCCGAGATCAGACTGGAGTCATCTGAAGTGCGTGACTCGGACACTCAGTATGAACAATCAGGTGTTGCTTGAGACTGAAGAGACAACAGATCGACATAATTTGGGGCAAGATGGTGTGAGAATAAGGAAGAAGAAGAGTCCAGAGAGTTCCTTGAAGAGCAGCCCCTATGTCATCAGCAAGCACGTTAACTGTGGCCATGTTAGTGGAGAAAGGGTCGTGCCCCTTAACTTGGCCAGGTGCAAGGGAAGGCAAGCACCCTCTATAAGAGATGAAACAAGATTTGTATGAGAAATGGGTTTTCCGTCTGATGTTTTGGAAACCCCTAGAGTGTCAAATGGCTCTAAAATCATGAGCCACACCGAAGGGATAGCGTGAGTCTGTGTGTAGAGTCACGTGATCTAGATGACAGGCATGAGTAATCTATCCGGCCGCCTGCGCAGAGCGAGAAGGATGAACGTGCACCTCCCAAACCGACATCGGATTTCAGGATCTAGTTAAATACAGGAATGTCGTGTCTTAAAACAATTGGTTAAAAATAATAAAACATGTGGTGTTGTCCTTATTGGGTAAGCAGGCGCAGTGGAGACAGTCAGACTAAATGTGGGGGCAGGGAAAATAAGAAGATAAACAAGGAAGAAGAATGAAAAGAGGAGTTCTAATTTCAGATCTTAGTTCTAAGTTCAGATTGAGGGCCAAAGAAAATAAATGATAAAATTCCCTTACAGTGACCACTGTCCACATTCCAGAGCAGTTTCTCAATTTAGCGGCTTAAGTGTATGTTTAAATCCACAGCTACACAAGGAGTCATTGTATTGTACTTGTGTGTCAGTGTTACTGGCCGTCGCACTACAGGTAAGCAGAGGAGACACTTCTCTATGGCAACTCACGGCATGGGCACACGCAGTATGTTCCCATCAATTCCCAGCAACATTAGACCTCATGAGCTGCGTCCCAGATTTAATTTCCCCTCTTGTTGGCATGCGTTGAAAGCATAAAGGGAAATGTTAGCACCTCTGAGCCTGGTTTATTCTGTCCCCGAGCCATGGTACCTGTCTAGACATTCGAGGCAGCTAATGTGACCCTAATCGCCTTGTTCTGCATTGTAGACGGTGACGGAGGTATTGCGCTGTTGTTTAGAAATGTGAAATTCTAACTGTACACCTAACACCTAATTTCCATCTGGATGTCTGCTCCAGATTCATATGTATATTTGATAGAAACATAAAATATCTGTATGTGTGCTGTGTGGATAGCATGACTGAAGTTCAGTCGCTATTATGCTATGGGTTTAAACCATCCTACTGTTGCTAGCCTCAAAGGCTAACTGTTATGGCCTCAAAGGCTAGTGATGTCCTCGCAGGCATGTGTGAGGGTGTGTGTATCTGCAGAGGTCAAACACTTACTTGATGCCAAGTGAGATAAGTCCCACTCCTTTCAACAGAATAGCACTAAACTGGCAAGAGACTAAAGAATCTTAACTCTTCTCTTTGTGTGTGTGTGAATGTGTGTGTTATAGCCAGAAATCTGGGACACATCTCATTGTATATAGCACTCTCTGGGTTAGATCCAAATATACCGGAGAAGAGCAGGCCTTGGTGCCTGTCTGTCCCAGGGGAGGCTCACTGTGCCTGGGGCAGGCGGAGACCCCACCCCCACGTCTGAAGGGCCTAGCCTGGGCGAACAGCTGAGGGGGTGTGAGGGAGATTGATGATGAGTGACATAATTACTTTAATTATCAGGGTGCTCGTTAGTGCTCTGATGAATGTGGCTGCTGTTCTCTGTGAAGCATGCGCTTCTTTCTCAACACTGTCCTGTCTCTGGTGTTTGGCACACTTCAGAAGCATCAATTCCACAACAAATACACAGTTTCCAACAAACATCCAACACTGAGCATTCCCGCGATTCTTCACACATACCTCAAACACTAAACATTTCTCACAAACAGCAAACATTCCCCAGAAACACCCACTTTGAATTTTTGAAAACATCAAAGACACCACATGCTCACAACACTCACAGACCTCACAGACAATACCGTGAACACTCTTAACATTTAACACTGTACATGTAAACATTCCTCAAATTCCTCATTAAACATTCTCCACAGTGAACACTTCAAACAAACATCAAATGTTCCTTAACCTCCACAAACAGCTAACATGTCCACCAACCTCTTCCCTTACAGACTTAATACTCTCTTCAGACACCTTCACACGGAGCACAGCCTTCCTTAGCCTTACATCATTTTTCTTTGTCATCCTTTCTTCCGTCTGGTCCACTCCTCCTTGTTGTTTTCTTTCTCATATTGCCAATCTCTCTTTTCTTTCATCTCTCGCAAACACATTCATGTCTTCATGTTATATGGAGCCTGAATCTGAATTCATGTTTCAGTTAATGTAAATGAAATATTGCATGCATACACACACACACACACACACACAGACTTTCACATAGACACACAGACATAGACACGCAGACACACAAACACACAGACACACAAACACACAGATGCACACACACAAACAGACACACGACACACACACACACACACACACACACACACCAGAGTGTTTGAAGTATGGGCTAAGCCTCCTCGTGCCCCACTTTAATATTTCATAAGCTCATACAGCAGATGCCACCATAAAACAGAGCATCAATATTTAATACCTGCTCTCTCTCTCTCTCTCTCTCTCTCTCTCTCTCTCTCTCTCTCCTGGTATCTGTTTCTTTCTCTGTCTCTCTCTCTTTCACTCTCTAGTACTTTGCATTGCCACATTTCTCTCAATAGATTTTTGATCATAGTTAAGGATGAAATCTAGAAATGCCCTCCACTGACACAGAGCCCAACAAGCTGTGATATTAAGTCATTAAGAGATGATTAGCACCACTGCACACAGGTGGCGAATTATTCACCAGCAAGCGACCCAGGAACCTTAGTGTCACTTTATTAGTGCATTTGAGCTCTTTCCTCTGTGTGTGTGTGTTCTATGTGTTAGCATATCAATAGACACATATACAATAGAATATGTATATGTGTATATAATCAGAAGGAGAGAATTGCAGTGATATGGCTGCACACTAATTAATATGCAAATGTGCCCATATTTGCAAACATTTATCACCTGTTAAACGGAGTGTAGACTGGGTGAGGTTTTATTTTATTTTATTTATATTTCCCCCTGCAGCATTTGCAAACGTGTTATGAGACAATTTTACTGACGTTAATGCATCTTAATGAGCATGGAAAAAACATGTATAACATCCATACTGGGCGTGATGATCGGAGTCAAGCTTGTCTTACAGAGAGTACCGATGAAAGAAATTAAATATGGTTAATGATATTAAAACGTGTGTGTGTGACTATATATCATTGTGTGTGTTTGTGTGTGTGTGTGTGTGTTTCTGTGACTATATTTCTGTGTGTGTGTGTGTGTTTCTGTGACTATATTTCCCTGTGTGTGTTTGAGTGTGTATGTGGTTCTGTGACTATATTTCTGTGTGTGTGTGTGTGTGTGAGACTATATTTCAGGACCATAGGGGTGGACCACAGCTTCTGTTGCTCAGAGAGATTTAGATGGGACACATGGGCCTTGGAGAATTAGTGTCAGAAACGGATTTTTATGTCACAAAACAATTGATTCTTGAACCAATTTAGTTTATTTATTTGATTTTTTGGTGGATTTTGACAACCAGAGTTCTGACAGAAAATCCACAAATACTGAAGGGAAAATGGGATTAATCTCATATTTACTTGTATATGTTATAGGGGGCCTGAATCGGCAGTTATGTTTCAGTAAATTCATAGAAATATTGTAGGTCAGAGGTGTTATGCTGTGGTAAGATGCTGTATAAGAGAGATGGGTGACAGAAAATCTAAATATTTCTCTTCCTCTTTCTTGTTCACTACAGAGGGAAAGTCAAGAGCATCAAGAGAAAAGTAAACGACCAAGGATTTTATCTTTTATACTGCTGCCCTTTATAAGTAATCTCCTCTTCCATTCTCTATCTATCTCTCTCTCCCTCTCTCTCTCTCCCTGTCTGTATCTTTCTTCCTCTGTCTCTCAGTCACTTTCATTTACTCGCTCTCTGATGGATGCCCAGGCAAAACCTCCCAAAATTCCATAATGTTAATTCCATAATTCCATATTGTGACGGGCAGTAGGTGCGACCGAAAAGTCTCAGAGAAAAAGAGGGGTTTAATGAATAACGTGCGCAAACCAAAAACCCGTGCACTTGACCCCGATTAAGGATATAATAACCAGCAGTCAACTGGTACATAGACAAGGCATATATAGCCAAACAAACGACCATCAGGTGAGGGAGCTGATAAGCCCCACCCACCTGAGGGACGCACACAACGCAACAACAACAAGACAACTGCCGCTGTGCCGGAGGCGACCGGTAGGGGGAGCCTCCCACACCGTGACACATATGGTCTCTGTTATATCATTAGCGTGCTTAGCCACTCTTCACCTTACCAGCCAATCGGGAATGGCCACAAGTCTTGGACAAACAGCCAGTAGAAATCACGTTTGTGTGTGTGTGTGTGTGTGTGTGTGAGTGTGAATAAAACATGTTCTTCATGAGGGATAAATCACAATACAGCACAGAACACTACCACACTATATAATAGAATAATGGGATATCCTCAGGGAAAGGTGTATATGAGAGAGAGAGAGAAAGACAATATGTGTGTGTGTGCGTGTGTGTGTAAGGGGTTATGTCCATCACAACTATGGTGAAAGAACAAGCTGCAATGGCTTTCAGTAGTGCCCTAAAGTTGTCCCTCACTCTCTGGCACACACACACACACACACACGCAGAAAGAGCAAACCGTGTGTGTGGCTGGATCTCTATATGTATGTAGTTCGTCCTGAGCATTTGGTTTTGCAGGCCAAGCCTGGATAAAGGCCGGTTGATCTCTGCATCTCCACTAATCTCCTGCTGGAATACCTCGCCTGGGAATCTGGACCTGAGGCTCTGATGGTGCTGCATCCTCCAGGTTCAGGCACCTCCTCAATCTTTCTCCTTTGCACTTTTCATTGCAAAAATGAACTGAGCAATGCTACATTCACCCACCCACGTGCACCAGTGGACTTTTATGTCTCGCTCCACCCTGCAAAGTTCTTTATAGGGGCAGTGGTGTGGGGAATGAGGCTTAGCGGGAGGGCAGGCAGCAGGCCGGTGGGAGAGAGGCTCTGAGGGTGTGTGAGACCTTGTAGAAGAAAAGATGAGTGAAGAACCTTCAAGAAACCTTCAGATATCAGAGCAATCTGCTCTCTTCCAGAACATTCTGCTTCCTTCTGAGTGCCCATTCACGGACTCTATCTGTTTCTCTTCATCTCTTTCTCTTCAGCCTATCTTTCACCATCGTGGGCCTATTTCTCTTTCTCTATTTTTTCCTTTATTCTTTATAGAGGAGCCTGGCTCTTTTCTCTGAATTTTGCATAATGATCATGAACTCTTGCTTGCTATCTCTCTCTCTCTCTCTCTCTCTCTCTCTCTCTCTCATGCTCTCTTTCTCATTCTCTCTCTCTTCATCTATTTCTCTGCTGTGTGTGGCATGAATATAAATAGTGTTGCTCTCCTTGCTCCCACATTGTAGGTCATAATCAGCTATGAAGCATCAGAGTAGATAGATTAGATAGAGTGAGGACCTGGGGACCAATCAGAAGCCTCAGACGAGGTGAGGGGGCAGGCAGTTGGGTATGGGAGGATCCCATGAGGAAATCCAAACTTTGGATAATAAATTAGGAAAAACATAGCAAATCAAGCAAGAGTTTGCAAAGTCCACAGCTCAGTGCATTTTAGCCATCTAACTTTTAAATGGCACATTCTTACAATAAATAGATTGCTGTACCAATATAAAGTTTGTTCTGTATAGAGCTTGCAGGCAACATTGATTTCAGTCACTCTGTGGTTCATTTCTTTGAAATGAGAAAGCAAAATTCAATAAAGCTCATTTGTGCTCCACACTCAGAACTCAGCCAATCAGAATGCGGCAAGGGAGGAGTCTAATGTACCCAGGGAAACGTGGCCTCTCTCGTTAATATTCTGACGCTTGGCGAATCAAACATTTCTTTTGCAATTCCCCTCCTGCACCTCGGCATGCAAAGTAGGCTGGGCAGAAAAGCAGTCTCTGATTGATGAAATCATTCGGATCTCGTCCTCAGACCAGGAAGAGGCTCGCGGCTCGAGTGAAGATTGAGGAATGGACGATTGAGTCAGTCGGGCGTGGATGAAGCTTCTAGAATGTGTCACAGCTACGGAACTGCAGGACAGCCTTGTCATGTGCAGTCATTTAGGTCGAGTCTACACTTCAGAAGAATGTGTCCAGACAGACAGGGTAGAATTCCATTTCGGCCATGTCTTTTAGACCAGTGTCATTGTATTAGGTGCTAGGTGCTATTAGGGGCAGTCATGGTCTGGTGGTTAGGGAACCAGTCTTGTGACCAGAGGGTCGAGGGTTCGATTCCCAGGCCTGAGGCCATGACTGAGGTGCCCTTGAGCAAGGCACCTAACCCCAACTGCTCCCCGGTTGCCGGGCTAGGGCTGCCCACCACTCTGGGCACATGTGCACCACAGCCCCCTAGTTATCACTAGTGTGTGTTTCATGGTTATTTTTCTTTGTATTGCTTGTCTTATTGTTAGTAATGTCTCCTGATTTATACTTGTGTTTATTATATACGTAAAAGTCTAGCGTCTAGCCTGTTTTGCTCGGTTTACATTTGTTTCCAAGTTCTATTATTACACGCTTCTGTATAGTCTTTTGGTTATATATCACTGTATTTGTCTTCTTGGTCTTCGTTGTTTATGTCGTTAGGTTGTAGTTCTGTTCTCTGTGCTTTGTATGGGTTATGGGTGGATCTCGTGTTTTAGATCAAGCCATCTGTTTGAGTTTAACCCCATTCCCCCTCCTGTCTGTTATAGTTGTATTGGCATCAACCATTGTGTATTACGTCGTGTGTACAGTATATGTCAGTGTTAATGTCTTCTGGTAGTGTGTCTCGTTGTGCTTGGTTTCGTGCTTCTCCAGTGTTTCATGGTCTGTTCTCCCTTAGTTCATTAGTTCCTCCATTTTTGCATCAACATACATTTTCTTCGTTAAAAACCTGTCCTTTCCCTTTGCATTCTTGTTCTTTCAATTTATGTTGTTATCCGTTCATACCTGTGTGGATTTGTAAATTACATCATGCCATGCAAGGCGCATACTCTCCGGCTACGTACTGCAAACCTTCACATACAGAGAAGCCCGATTAGCAATCATGTTGGCTCTCTATTGCACGTGTGTATGCTTTTGTCTACTGAAGCGATACACATTCTGATATCTGTTGACCTACAGTCCCAGAGTCCTGCGGCGTGTGTTTTATTTTTAAAAGATGCATTCATGGAAGCAGGCAAGACAAGTCACCCTCAGTCTACTGTGTTCATTGAAGCTTCATACAAGGTGTGGCCAAATCCTGACTGGTAACCTATAGATAAAGGTGTAGAGTAGGTTACTTAGTATATACATATTGGCAACTCAAATACACACAAAAAAGCATTACTCAAATAGGGAAAAAAGAAACGTACATTATTTTCAAAGATTTCCCAATGGACATTTGGTTCTTGTGGGCTTTTGGCCACTTTTGTTGCTGGAAACATAAAATGGTATAATGTCAACTACACACAGTAGAATATAGTTCACTGTTAAGGACCACAGGTTTTTCTGCAGCGCATTGTGGGATAGCAGAGGAAAGCATACAACTCCCACCGGTCATCTACGTGCCACATTCACGAATCTTCTCTCAAAGCACAACTCTGTGGATTCGCTATCAAAATATCACATTGCTTCCAGAGAAATGCATTCAGCTGTGAGAAGGCTGAAGAAATATAATAAAACACAGGCAGTGATCCCTTGGGCAAGTCAATTCTGTGCAACATTGTTCCATCTGGATGCATTAAGACAGTACAACTGTATATTTACATTTTCAGAATTCGGCAGACGCTCTTATTCAAAGCGACTTACATATATTTTGTCGCTACACCAGTCCCTGGGATTTGAACCCACAAGCTGGGTGTCAGCTAACACTTTACACTACCTCCTCTAGCAGGTGAGCTACAGATGATAGAGCACCAGGAAGCACGTCAAGGCCCACTAGTGACCAGCTCTGTGAGTGCATGAAAGGCGGCATAACTGGCAACCACACCCTATCCTTGTAGTTAGCTCTGATTGGCTGGCAGGCAGGCTTTTAAAGGATCAAGGTGTCCTGAAGCCACAAGAGTACAGGGCAGCTGGAAACACACACACACACACACACACACATTAGATGCGAAAAAGCAGGTAATTGTTATTCAAACTCAAAATGAACACCCATAACCTGTAATAGTAGAGTGTGTGTGTTTAAATTAGAGTTCTACTTAAAATGCAGCGAAGGTGCACCCGGTAGAGAGAATACGAACAGCTTTGCTCAGCTCTCACTACCAATATTATATTCCATTTCTTCTGGAGAGGATGCGGGGACAGAGACAGTGAGAGAGGGAGAGAGAATGTTCTCATTATTCAAACTTATGAGAAAACTACTGAAAGACATGCATTACTTTAATCTTAATCAAAACCACACACACACACACACACACACACACAGACATAATTAGCTCTTCCTTTCTGCTCTCATTTGTTTTCTAACACCCTCCCCCACCACTGAATCTCTCATGTGAATTTACTTCACCTTCCCAGCAGAGCATTTACTCGCGGTGCCGTGACCCAGGGGGTCATTTTCATGCAGGTCCTCCGAATGACCCGTGAGCTGCTTGTCGATCTGCCCTCTGACATCACTGACCCGAGCATGACTGGCAGAGAACCAGAGCTGTGGATGTGACACCATGACCCAACAATCGCGCCTTTGATTCTGGACTGCATAACATTTCATTGAGCTAGATAATCTCTGAGAATGTATTATCTGTGTTATGTTTTATCACTTATGTAGTAAGTGTAGTAAGAGTACGCAAAAAGTACGGAGGCCACAGGACAACTTCAGAGATCTTGTGGCGTTCACGCCTGGATAGGTCAGAGTAGTTGTACAAAGTACTTTTATTTATATAAATCAGCGGTGGGCCGTCAGGGCCTGCGAGACCTTCTCTGCTGGCCTAAAGAATATCTGAATCACAAACTGATGTTAATTATATTTTGTCCATGAATACTTATTAAATAATTCCAAATGGTCTGTCCGCTTCCTTGTATAGCTTTTCCGATGGTTGTACTTTTGCGGGACGTGTATTTTCATATTAAAGCATTTAACCAATCACAGTTCAGCCATCATTTGTTGCCAGGCAGTCTGGCCAAGAAGTCTGACCGGAGGCCTTCACAATCCATTCTGCAGGCCCTCTAACACAAAATAAATGTCGATGAAACACAAGATGAATGTTGCTTCAACCAATCAGATTTTGAGTTGGTGTCACCAGGGCCCTCTAGCAGGCGTTCGGCAACGTCACCGTATTCAGACCCATTGATTGGATAGTCCAGATTGGTCCAATCTAGCTATTTTCTCACCCCACAATGTCTGAAGGAGAAGAAGAAATAGATTTGGTGGCCGATTGACATTTAAGGCCATTTTGAAGACGGATCTTTTAAGAAAATCTAGGCATTGTTAAGAAAGGTCGAACAACTCTGAATCTAGGTAGCCTGTCGCAACCAGGAAGAGGATTTGTCTGCCACATTCAGGTTACCAACAAGTGGTTGGTGGTAGTTGGTGGTAGTAGTCTTCTATCGCCATAGAAAGTATGAAGCTGAAAGTATGATGGAAAGCCTTGATGGAACTGAAGTGCACGGATAAACGACAGAGTAATTGAACTTTTTTTGTTGGGATTTTGTTTACAAATAATTTATGTGTGTCGTGGCTGTAGCTGCAGTAGAAGGAGACTTGTTCACCCCTGGTTTGTTTATTCAATAAAGATGCAATGGCTCTTTATATTGTATATCTGCATATTAAGATGTTTTTTATGACCATAAATTAATTTCTAAGGGGTAGATTGATTCAGAGCATTACTGAAGGCCTTAGTGTGAAATGCCTGGTCCGCCACTGATATATATCTATATACTGTACTACATACTCTCTCTCTCTCTCTCTCTCTCTCACACTCTCTCTCTCTCTCTCTCTCTCTCTCTCTCTCTCTCTTCTCTCTCTTTTCTCTCTCTCTCTCTCTCTCTCTCTCTCTCTCTATATATATATATATATATATATATATATATATATATATATATATGCTCAATCAGACTGAGATCTGGGGAATTTAGGGGGCCAAATCAACATGTTCAGCTGTCAGTCATGTTCCTCAGACCGTTCCTGACCGTTCCTGTTTTTCGGTGTAGAAGGTCGTACTGTAATGTCAAAAGAGGCTGTTGGCCTCCACCAGTTTGCCTTTTCCCATAGTGCCATGGTGCCATCTCTTCCCCAGATACGTGACAGAAATACACATGGCCATCCACATGATGTGAAACATGATTTACCAGAACTCGCCCCCTTCTTACATTTACATTTACATTTACGGCATTTCGCAGACGCTCTTATCCAGAGCGACTTACAAAAGTACTATGTGTTCAGTCAGAATATGCATCTCTATCTAGTATAAACAGGTTTAAGTCCAAACTACTTGAGGTCAAGCACTGCCATAAACCGTTGCTAGTGCTGATGCCTAGAAAGAAGACAACAAAATATAAGATTAGACAATACCTATCAAGACTGAAATACCTACAAGACTACATGCAGTATAGTGCAATACTTAGCAAGTGTTCCTAAAGATAAAGTGCAATTACGCTTTATACCAATGCTTCAGTTGATTTGTGCTTATAAGTGCTTTACAAAGAGATGGGTCTTCAGGCTGCGTTTGAAAACTGCGAGAGAGTTCGCTGTTCGGACAGCCAGTGGAAGTTCGTTCCACCATCTGGGTGCCAGGACAGAGAAGCATCTTGTCGCGTGTCTTCCTTGAATCTTGAGGGATGGCGGATCAAGTCGAGCCGTACTTGAAGCGCGAAGGGCTCGAGGTGCGGATCGACTTTTGACCATTTCCATAAGGTATGGAGGAGCTGGTCCATTTTTGGCTTTGTAGGCAAGCATCAGAATTTTAAACTGAATGCGAGCAGCCACAGGAAGCCAGTGAAGGGAGCGCAGCAGTGGAGTGACATGAGTGAACTTGGGTAGATTGAAGACAAGCCTTGCTGCTGCATTCTGGATCAGTTGCAAGGGCCTGATGGCCTGCAGAGGAAGACCAGCCAGGAGTGAGTTTCTTCTGCAAGCTATGCAAAGGAACAGGGTTGGTTCGAGGTCCTTCATCAGCTGTGCAAGCACAACGCCTCTGCTGCATATACACATGCTGTGTGTACAGAGAATACCCCAACAAAAGCTTCTGGCTCTCATCACGGTCTCGCTGTTTTGATGCGGTTACACTGTGACTCTGAGAATAAACAGCCCACACACGAATCCAAGGCCTTGGGTTGTGATGACGCTGTGCATGTTGGGATTTGTAGTCAGACGTCCAGCATAGTGACTACCGTAGTGCACCAATACCCATTAGCAAACACCAGCAGGCACACGAAATGTTCTGGAAACAGAATTGATTAGCCATGTGAACCATGGGGTCATGGGGTTTGCATCTCTCTCTCTCTCTCTCTTTCGCTGTATTTCACACACACACACACACACACGCAAACACACACACACATACACACACACATTCTCGGTAGTCTCATATCACTGAAGCCTAATCACATGCCTCGTTTAATCACGCCTCGAAAATTAATCACAGTAATTAGAAAACTGGCAGAAGTGTGTGAATGTGTGTGAGAGAGAGGAGGTTCATTACTGCAGTAGTCAAACTACAATCACAGATACGCAGCAAGTAGTCGTTCAGGAGAGTGTTGCATAGATGATCTAACAAAAGACTTACTGACATAATATACTGTAGACCCCATTAATTTGAATTTGCGTGTGTGTGTGTGTGTGTGTGTGTGTGTCTTCCCCCTCCACTGACGGGACTAATCAAAATTCGGGCTCCTTATGTCATGTGATCTAGACTTGAGTAAAGGAATAACACAGACATGCCTTTTAATGAATCACAGCACACACGCCAAAAAACATAATATTCCTAATATGCAATATACATACATGCATACACAAATTATTCATATATTCATAAAAATGCAGAGGCTCTCACTCATTCTACCTGACCCTTTTGTTTTCATTATCCTCCCCCCCCCCCCCCCCCCCACACACACACACACAAACACACAAACACACACATAGAAGAACAGGTGTGGAGACGGAGTGTTTGGAGAGTGTGGAGATGGAGTGTTTGGACAGTCTGCCTCTCCCAGATGAACAAATACACACACACACACTCACACAAACACACGCACACACACACACACACACACACACACACACACACACACACACACACACACACACACACACACACACACAAACAACAAACACACCTACACAAACACACACACACAAACACACGCACACACAAACACACACACACAGACAAACACACGCACACACACATATACACACAAACAACAAACACACCTACACACACACACACACACACAGACACGCACACAAACACACACACAGGTTGCATCTCGTCTTGTATTTGGACTGTCCTGGTCCATCTCCTTGGTGAGGTAGAATGAGCAAGTTGTGCAGTGTGTTGAGGAAGGTGATGATGTGTACAGTGTTGTAGGAACCAAGAGTGGCTTAATGATGAACACCACCGTTCTGTCCATAGAGATGATGATGAAGAGAGCAAGAATGAGGAAGAGGATGAGCATCCTTAGCGGATTAGATCAGAGCCACTCTGGTTGACCATGTGGTCAACCATGCATTGAATTTTCTGGAGGCAAAGGGTCCAACCTAACCCTAACCCTAACCCTACACTGTAGCATCATCCAGACATTTCGAAAATGAGAATAGATGAGTAGACCTATCCTCTATACATACTACATCATGTTTTTGCAGACTAGACTGCCCCTTGCTTGGGGACGAAGATGGCTATCCACCTCAGAACAGAAAGAGGCCATGGTCAATATGCACATCATTACTGATTACGTCACCATCCAACATCAGTTCAGTGAGGCTATCCACACTGGGCCAGTGACAGTGTGAATCAACTGCGCTATGAATATGTGCAAGCATGCGCTGTTATCCACTCACTGATACTTTATTCCAGTGTCCTTTTTGGCAAGAGTTTTGGTGTTTGCTTTCTCCAAAAAGTGTGAGATGTTTTGCTTATTGTGTGTGTGGCACTGGCCGCTATGTGTTAAGTTTTGACAAAAGGAGACATATTTTCAGAAATTGGGTCTTAACAACTGCAAAAACTGTAAAGTATCAGTGAGTGGTTAGCAGTGCATGCTTGTCACTGGCCCAGTCCGGATATGGATGTTGCTGGTGGTGATGTCAGCAACGATGTTCTGTTGTAGTTGTCGTTACTCTGACCATATTGATGATGGTCTCTTTCTGTTCTGAGGTTAGGTCTACTTATCTATTTTCATTTTGAAATGTCTGGATGATGCTACACTGTAGAAGCACAGATTAGGTTGGAGCCTTTGCCTCCAGAAAAACTCAATGCATGGTTGATCACATGGTCAACCAGAGTGGCTCTGATGTCATCTGTTATGGTTGCTCATCCTCTTCCTCATTCTCATCCTCTTCATCGTCATCTCTATGCAGTATTGGTACTCCATTGATGTGCAAACCAAGATTCGCAGCTTGTGGCCTCTTTTAGGGATTAGGCTCTGATGTCTACAGATTTGTAAAATTAGCTAGAAGTGTTGTAACCTGTGAGGACTGGGTTTGGATTTTAGATTTGGGTTTTGGATTCCCTCTGGGTATAGCTGAATGGCCGTATTTTCCAAAAGAAACATATAGTTTTTTTGGTTTTGAATATTGTGTCTTATGTAAAGAACTGTATTACAAAAATGGTGTTTTAGAATTGCTAAATGAGTGTAAGGCAGATAAAGTGCTTACGTTTTAGTGCTACATGAGTTAGTGGTGTCCGGAAGTGTGCTATCAGCTGCAAAAACCTGTCAGAAGTATTGAGGACAGAGACTTTAATTTGAATTTGCGTGTGTGTGTGTGTGTGTGTGTGTGTGTGTCTTCCCCCTCCACTGACGGGACTAATCAAAATTCGGGCTCCTTATGTCATGTGATCTAGACTTGAGTAAAGGAATAACACAGACATGCCTTTTAATGAATCACAGCACACACGCCAAAAAAAACATAATATTCCTAATATGCAATATACATACATGCATACACAAATTATTCATATATTCATAAAAATGCAGAGGCTCTCACTCATTCTACCTGACCCTTTTGTTTTCATTATCCCCCCCCCCCCCCACCCCCCCCCCACACACACACACACACACACACAAACACACACATAGAAGAACAGGTGTGGAGACGGAGTGTTTGGAGAGTGTGGAGATGGAGTGTTTGGACAGTCTGCCTCTCCCAGATGAACAAATACACACACACACACTCACACAAACACACGCACACACAAACACACGCACACACAAACACACGCACACAGACAAACACACGCACACACACACATACACACAAACAACAAACACACCTACACAAACACACACACACAAACACACGCACACACAAACACACACACACAGACAAACACACGCACACACACATATACACACAAACAACAAACACACCTACACAAACACACACACACAGACACGCACACAAACACACACACAGGTTGCATCTCGTCTTGTATTTGGACTGTCCTGGTCCATCTCCTTGGTGAGGTAGAATGAGCAAGTTGTGCAGTGTGTTGAGGAAGGTGATGATGTGTACAGTGTTGTAGGAACCAAGAGTGGCTTAATGATGAACACCACCGTTCTGTCCATAGAGATGATGATGAAGAGAGCAAGAATGAGGAAGAGGATGAGCATCCTTAGCGGATTAGATCAGAGCCACTCTGGTTGACCATGTGGTCAACCATGCATTGAATTTTCTGGAGGCAAAGGGTCCAACCTAACCCTAACCCTAACCCTACACTGTAGCATCATCCAGACATTTCGAAAATGAGAATAGATGAGTAGACCTATCCTCTATACATACTACATCATGTTTTTGCAGACTAGACTGCCCCTTGCTTGGGGACGAAGATGGCTATCCACCTCAGAACAGAAAGAGGCCATGGTCAATATGCACATCATTACTGATTACGTCACCATCCAACATCAGTTCAGTGAGGCTATCCACACTGGGCCAGTGACAGTGTGAATCAACTGCGCTATGAATATGTGCAAGCATGCGCTGTTATCCACTCACTGATACTTTATTCCAGTGTCCTTTTTGGCAAGAGTTTTGGTGTTTGCTTTCTCCAAAAGTGTGAGATGTTTTGCTTATTGTGTGTGTGGCACTGGCCGCTATGTGTTAAGTTTTGACAAAAGGAGACATATTTTCAGAAATTGGGTCTTAGCAACTGCAAAAAACTGTAAAGTATCAGTGAGTGGTTAGCAGTGCATGCTTGTCACTGGCCCAGTCCGGATATGGATGTTGCTGGTGGTGATGTCAGCAACGATGTTCTGTTGTAGTTGTCGTTACTCTGACCATATTGATGATGGTCTCTTTCTGTTCTGAGGTTAGGTCTACTTATCTATTTTCATTTTGAAATGTCTGGATGATGCTACACTGTAGAAGCACAGATTAGGTTGGAGCCTTTGCCTCCAGAAAAACTCAATGCATGGTTGATCACATGGTCAACCAGAGTGGCTCTGATGTCATCTGTTATGGTTGCTCATCCTCTTACTCATTCTCATCCTCTTCATCGTCATCTCTATGCAGTATTGGTACTCCATTGATGTGCAAACCAAGATTCGCAGCTTGTGGCCTCTTTTAGGGATTAGGCTCTGATGTCTACAGATTTGTAAAATTAGCTAGAAGTGTTGTAACCTGTGAGGACTGGGTTTGGATTTTAGATTTGGGTTTTGGATTCCCTCTGGGTGTAGCTGAATGGCCGTATTTTCCAAAAGAAACATATAGTTTTTTGGTTTTGAATATTGTGTCTTATGTAAAGAACTGTATTACAAAAATGGTGTTTTAGAATTGCTAAATGAGTGTAAGGCAGATAAAGTGCTTACGTTTTAGTGCTACATGAGTTAGTGGTGTCCGGAAGTGTGCTATCAGCTGCAAAAACCTGTCAGAAGTATTGAGGACAGAGACTTTAAGGGAGGGAGGCATCGAGGTGAGGGAGGTGTGCTAGTCGAGATGCATTGAGTCGAGATGCTCTTGATGATCTTCTCCTTGCCACCAATTGCCACCACTGCCTTAGGCGTGTTTACTGAGGACTCGGTCAAGGGCATCTCTATAGCTGCTTTGTGACAATTCCTGTCACAACAATTCCGACAATTTGTAAAAAGCAATACATCTTGAGTGATTGGCTATGATCAGATTCTGTGGTCTAATGAGATGAAAACATTTTTTTTCTTTGTCCATCGCAGCCTCAGAAGCTCCACTGCAAATCCTGTGGCGGGGTGAGGCGACATGGAAAGTCCACTAGTGATCAACACAACCTCTGAGGTTGGTGGACTTGAGAGAAGTCGTCTCAGTCCCATCATAAAGCTTTGGTTTCAGGCTTTTGCGTAAAATCGATCTGACCGAGCTGAATTCTTTTATCACTCCATGGGGGTAATAATTACAGAGTACACGAAAAACACAAAATCATCCCACGCCCGCACACGTTTACGAAATCACATACAAAATATGCACCTAAGCCGTTTATATGAGTGAATCTGTTCCATCAGTTTTCATCTCACACGTTGTCAATCTGTCTACCCTTATAAATGACCCCCTCAAACATTCTCTCTCTCTCTCTCACACATTCATATATTCTTTGTTTTTTTTCCTACCGTTCTCTCCCTCCTCTTTTTCTTTCTCTCTCTCTCTCTCTCTCTCTCTCTCTCTCTCTCTCTCTCTCGCTCTCTCCCTCTCTCTCTGAGGAAATCACTCCTGGTTTTTCTTTCCTAGACACATGGCGCAGACGGAATACCCAATTCGCCGTCCTCCATCTTATATCACAAATGCAAGCACATAGAAACACAAAAGCATACACACATACGCGCACACACAAACATGCACACACGCACACACATGCAAACATACACACGCGTGCCCACACACAAACATACACACACACGAGCGCACACAAACAGCTTTTGTGTGTCAACATCTCTCATTCTGACAAAAGACAAAACAAACCAGTAACAGCATTCACATTGTGGTGGGTGTGTGTGCATTGGTGAGTGTGTGTGAAGGCAAAAGGACAAAAAGGTGTGTGTTTTTGGCAAAAAATGGGATCTGGGAATATGACTAAGGGACTCAGGTCATTTACAACTGTGTGTGTGTGTGTGTGTGTATGTGTGCGTGTGTGTGTGGATGTGTGAGCAGGAAAGAGATTAGTTTCAATGCTGCATTATTGTAAGTGGGACTGCACACACACACACACACACACACACACACACACACACACACACACACACACACACACACACACACAAACACACACACACACAAATAAACACACATACACTCCAATACTTGCGCAAGCACATTGCATTAGCAGCTAATTGTCGCACGAGTATGGAGATAGATCTGTTGCAATACTTGAGAGCGTGAAGGACCTGATTTGAGAACTTGTAAAACAAAATCTGTACGTGTAAACGAGGGGAGTCGGATTCTGCCGGGGAGTCGGAATTCGGCATTCAAGTTGTCTAGCCATTTTGGTACTTGTCACTAGCTAGCTAGCTAAGAAACATCTTAATGAAATTAGATTCATATTTTCATCAAGTGCCTTTATCGATCATATTCTAGTATTGCTGTCTAGTATTCTAATACCATCTACAATGCTTGTATCATTAGAAAAATAATGCAGTTAAAACATTCCGGTGTTTGTGCCATCATAGAACGAATTTTCTCTAATTGTTCTGCCTCCAATTCTTCTTCTTCTTTTTGCTGCGAAAGATAAGCTGTGTCACGATTTTTGGCCCATCCCCCACTGCCCCGCCCACTTCCCCGTACAAGTGCACAAAACTGTTTTGCAACAGGTACACCGAGATATTTGTTGCAAAAGTCGAGGCGGGCAGATTTGAAGTTGTGCTGAATTTGTGTACATTTACTGCCAGTGATTTTATTCTACAAGTTCTCATATCAAAAATACAAGTGCAGATTTTAGTTTACAAGTTCTCACATCAAAACTACAAGTGCAAGTTTTAGTTTACAGGCCCTCAAATTAAAAATACAAGTGCAACTTTTAGTTTACCATTTCTCAAATTAAAAATACACATACAGATTTTGTTTTAGAAGTTCTCAAATCAGGTCCTTCACGCTCTCAAGTATTGCAACAGATCTATCTCCATACACGAGACTCTGTCTAACTCAATCCTACACACCCTCTATTACTGTCTAATAGCCTTCTTTTGTTATCTCTCTCTTTCACACACACACACACACATTCAGGAAGTGCTCCATTATCGAACGTCTGTAACTTCCTCTTGTCAGGAAGGCTTTTAAACTTCTCTGTAAGTGCATGGCTCTACTTTAATGAGATTAATCAGTGCAGCAGAAGTCGGTGCATGTGTGTGTGTGTGTGTGTGTTGGTCATTAGGTATTCTAAATGGAAACTAATATTTGAGTTCAGACTTTTTAGCTCTCTGCCCAATTACTCTCTCCTCTCCCCAAGTCATGCTCCTGCTCTTTCTCACAGCAATTTTATTTTTCTCTTTATTTAATATTTTTTCTATTTTTCTTTATTTTCTTCCTATTCCCTCTATTTTCATGCCCCTCTCCCTCTCTTGCTCTTCCTCGCCCCTGTTTTCTCTTTGTTGGAGCATAAAGAGTTAATCTCACACTGCTAATTCCTTATATAAATCTCTTTCCATCATCCTGCCCCTTTCTCTCCCTCTTCATCTCTCTTCCTCCTCTTTCTTTCTCTCGCCTTCTATCTGTCCTTCGTTCCTTGTGAGGAGCAGTTGTTTGAACAACAGTGTGGCTAAATGTTCCTCCACCATTTTTCCAGAGACTCCTTGTCTCCAGAGCAAACCAGGAGTCCTTGTGTTTTGTCTTCTTCTTGATTGAGTTTGACCTTTCTGTACCTTTCCTACCATATGTTAGCATCTTAGCTTAGCTGGACGCACACCAAGTGAACTATACTTCTCAGCAATCACTAGCAATCTGTACATACAAGAAGAACAATAAAGTCCACAGCGTTGCATTTCACATATGCGACTTACAACACTTTTCTAGACTGCCTTCGTTTTTTTCATGGGTCCACCTTGGTGGGACTGTTTGCTAATACGAGCTGTAATTAAAGATGCTTTAATGCAGATTGAAGAATATACAGTATTGTGACGGGCAGGGAGTGCGAACTAAAAGGAAGCGATCACGCCAAGTCTCAGAGAAAAAGAGGGTTTTAATGAGTAAAGTGTGCAAACCAAAAACCAGTGCACTGCTCCGAATCAAGGAAACAATAACCAGCAGTCAACTGGTACAAAGACAAAAAATACATAGACAGATAAACGACCATCAGGTGAATGGGTTAATAGGCCCCGCCCACCTGAGGGACGCACACAACGCAACAACAACAGGACAACTGCCACTGTGCCGGAGGCGACCGGTAAGGGGAGCCTCCCTCACCGTGACAAGTATATAGAACTCTTGATATCTATACAAATAATGATATACAGTGTACCTGTTATTATGGTCTCCTCCCCTGCAGAATAATAACGTCTTAATCAGCTCAGAGGCTGAAAGCAGTTTGATGTTGTTGGAGAGCTCACTGGTCAAAGTGAATCTTCATACTGTGTACTGTGTATTATATGAACTGTGTACTGTATGCTGTGTGCTGTGCATTTAACCACATTTGTTAGAACTAAATATTCATTTGCTCAATAAAGTGGATGGATTTTGGTGATGACCTAATATGTAGCGTTCACATTGCTGGTTTGCATTGGTTAGGGTTAGCTCTAAGCTTAAGCTTTATGTTTCTGTGTTTGTTTTCAAGGCAGTTATATCTGTTTTTGAACATTAATGTTCTGTTTATGGTTTTGGGAGTATAAGTGTGCGTGTGATAGCTTTGTGAGGCTGTTTATTTATTTGTTTATAATATTTAGTGGAAGGGTTTCTCGATGCCTTTTTCATGGATGTGCACTGAATGTACACATTCCAGAGCATCTCCCAGTGGTCTCTCCCAGTGGTCTCTCCCATTGGTCTCTCCAGTGGTTTCTCCCCATGGTCTCTCCCAGTGGTCTCTCCCAGTGCTAAATGCCAAAATGCAATCCGTGTTTCCCTGTCACGGGCATCTGAGCTCATGTTTTATCTGAAAAGACATTTTGGATTACCATCTATTAAGTGGTGCTACCCATTACAGTAATACACACACACACACACACACACACACACACACACACAATGGTACTGCACAAGGGTTGATCTTGGTAGATGGACCTGTTGATCTACTGCAAAGGCTTTTAAATCCAGAAATGAAAATAAAGAGAAAATGGACTGGTATCTCTCTCTCTCTCTCTCTCTCTCTCTCTCTCTCTCTCTCTCTCTCTCTCTCTCTCTCTCTCTCTGTGTGTGTGTGTGTGTGGTGTATCGAGCTGTTATGGCAGGTGGCTTTTCTGCTCTTTCCCTTCAGTCATTCACTAATGGCTTATTACAGCAGGCTATTGATCACACAAATGCACACGGTAGCATGAACATGTACAGACACACACACACACACACACACACACACACATGTACTCACATACACACACATACATACCTCTTGAGCTCCTTTATCATTTTCAGGACAAAGATGTTGGATGCTAAACAGTATACAAAAAAAAATGGAAAAATCAGGGGGATTTAACAGAAGCAAAGCACGGTTGTCCTGACAAATTACAGGGCTTTTTCAAACGCTACATGTTTAATTAATTACAACGGAAAGGGCAAAACCGTTTCTTTTTGATTACAGAGATTAAAGTTAGGGTTGGGCTTAGGGTTAAGCTTGGAACATTCTTTTTCTGTAGAGGTAGTTACATAATAACCTAACAGGATATAACAAGAAACGTGTGTGTGTGTGTGTGTGTGTGTCTCATCTGCAAAATATCAGAGAAAGGTCATTAGTTTTTTAAAATGTCTTTGCCCCCAAAAACTTGGAAAGGGTCCTAATCTGATCTGGGAAAGTTTTGAGCCCTCCACCAAAACACACTCAACACAGTGGAGACATTTGATCAGTGATTTAAAAGCCAGTGAATTCACCAAGTGTACTAAACCGTTAAATACGGGCCATCGAAACCATCAAACCCTGGGAAATTCTAGGCTACTCCTTGTCAGTTTCTAGGAACTCCGTTAACAAGCTTCTTCATTCCTGGAGAGAAGCCAGAAGGATTATGATTTGGGTGGATGTCAAATTCCATTCAAGCTCATTCCACAAATACCGCCAGGCTCTCCCCAGCCTGTGGGCCTCCCGTGCGCCACGTCTGCACGGCGACCACAGAGTGCATCAGATGCCTTATCCTGGAAACCAGCCATCCGTCTGACACACAAGGCTCAACAGTTCGGTCTTCTAGCTTTTTATGAGACCGGTTCTTTGTTGTTGTTGATTTTTTTATATTAATCTATAATACTGAGGCTTAGCACCAATAATATTCCAAATAAGAAATGATGATTTTACTGTAGAGAACAGCTGGTGCCTATAATCAAGCTCATTATATCACCTAGCAATAGTGTTGCCTTCCATTTGAGGAAATGTGACCTACTGGTACTGGCTTGGTACTGGCTATGTGATGAAATTCAACTTCACTACACCACACTGTTCACTGCAGTCTATACATTCATTACATTAATTATTCATTGCAACTTCATAAACTGCTAAGTGAAATAGTACAAGGCACTGGTGTCAAGATCTCGTCCCAATCTCAGGATAATCAGGGTTAAGCATCTTAGATTCCATATATGGACTATATGGCCTGGGGGAGTGAACACTGTGTCCTGTGTTTAATAATGTAATTTTAATAATATTTACATATTCTTTTTTTAATGAAGCAAGTCAGTTTTCATTGACAGGGGCCCTTCACACTAGTAATTAAACTAATACTACAACACTACAACTCCTGAAACACTGATTTGATCATTACATGCCCAGACAGATAATTTTCTATAACACAAATACACCCACTGTAAGAACACACAAACACACCACAAACATTCTGAAAATCACCTCATAAAATATGTCACATCACTACAACACTGAAGTGGTGATCAATCAGTTGAAATGCATAATTGATCAATTACTAATTAGAAGTGATTAGCTTATTGAAACAGGGGTAAACAGAAATAAATAACTATGACAGGTGACTTCTACTGGACAGACACAGGAATACTGACAAACCTTTTTCCAGCTAATGAGAGTCCCACAAATCACTGTCTAAACTCACTGTCTTACAGATATGTGAAATGGATACCTAAATTCATGTAAAAATAATGGGTATTCTAATTTAAACAGGCATGGTTTAGACAATATGCATTTATACAATTCAAATACATATGCATTGCAATGTGAATATATATATATATATATATATATATATATATATATATATATATATATATATATAAATTGAGAGCACTGCAAAAGTATTAGTTTCTCTGATTTGACTCTTTATAGGTATATGTTTGAGTAAAATGTTTTATTCTATAAACTAATGACAACATGTCTCTGAAATTCCAAACAAAAATTTAGCATTTTTTGCAGAAAATGAGAAATGGTTAAAATAACAAAAAAGATGCAGTGCTTTCAGACCTCTGAAAGAAAACCATTACATATTCATTTAGAAACAACAATTTTAACTCAGGAATCAATATTTGGTGGAATAACCATGATTTTTAATCACAACCCTTAGCAAAAAGTAGTATACGTAAAGTTTATTTTATTAAGTATACTTCAGTATAAGTATAAGTATAGCAAGTATACTACAGACCATATACTTTAAGTGTACTAGAAAGTATACCAATTTAATACTTCTTCGGACTAAATTGGAACATTTCTAGTTTATAAAAGTATACTTTAAAGTTCATTTACATTTTAAGTTTTTAAAAGTACACTTTATAGTATAAAACTAGTATACTCATCTATATGCTATCAATGTACTTGGTATATCCCTCTAGTATGCTTAAATTATACCACAAGTACACTTATCAATATACTGCCATTGTACTAGTTATATACTTCGAGTCTATATTTATTGTATATTTTAAGTATACTGTTAAACATTGATTATTTCACTAGTTCACTTTAAGTTTGCTTGGCATATTACTTACAGCTTAAAATTTATGTATTTGAAATACACTCCTTAAAATATTGTCGTGGTAGCGAAGAAAGGAGTCTCACACGAGAAGCTCATTTCAGCTAGAAAATGAACTTTAAAATACTTCATTGCCTTTAATGGCAACTACCTCACCCAGCCGCACCCACATCACAGTGAGGATGCTCCCGGCTTTCCTCACAGAACAAACACATATGCATCCTCCACACACTTATAACTAAAAACAGCAAAATAACTACATGCAAACTCACACATTAAACGGATTATTTATAATTTCCAGTCTCTCTCGCCTATCTCCCAGCAACCTCTGCTGACGAGTGGGCGGGGCTTGTCAATCTGTATGTCCGGCGCCGTCTCAGTATTCTTAAAGTTTACTGTATGTACACAAGAGTGTGATGCATTTACAAAATCACAAGACAGAATGTTGAAAACAAGTTCGATATATTTTCAAACATTTCACACATTTCAAAAACAAATACATATGATATAAATTCCTTCCTTACTGGAGAAAATGAAAGGAAAAAGTGCACATTTGCATTAAATGTTAAGCATGAGTCATTGACTTGACCTTATTATGCACTTGGAGCAAGATATAGTAAGTATTATACAAGTGTAAGTCTTGGTATACAAGTGTAAGTCTTGGTATTAATGTACTCAGTCTTAGACTTCTGTTTATACTTTTCAGTATAAGCCGAGTATACTTCACTATACTATTCTTAAGTATCTAAAATTTAGTTTATAAAAAGTCACCTTCAAGTATACTTCCTCAGTTTTAGTAAAAAATAAGTATACTCCTAGTACACTCGAATAAACTTCTTTTTGCTAAGGGAATGTTCATGTGTCTTGGCATGTTTTCCACCAGTCTCTCACACTGCTTTTGGGTGACATTTACATTTACATTTACATTTACGGCATTTAGCAGACGCCCTTATCCAGAGCGACTTACAAAAAGTGCTTCATTGTTTTACTCAGAACAAAATCTCTAGCTAGTTAGTTTAGGCTAAAATCCGGAAGAAACTTTAAGCAAAGATATTATTAGATACAGTCAGTATGGACGCCTAGATATACTCAAATATATACTGAGAAAAAAACAGATAAAAGCAAGAAAAGTCATTACAGTCCCAAATATTTAATACATGCTAGTGTAGTAAAATTTAATTTAAGTGCTCTTGAAACAGATGTGTCTTCAGTCTTCGCTTAAAAACAGCAAGAGACTCTGCCATTCGGACACTCAGTGGAAGTTTGTTCCACCACTGAGGTGCCAGAACTGAAAAAAGTCTGGATGCATGTTTTCTGCATGTCCTGAGAGATGGTGGGTCAAGCCGAGCTGTGCTTGAAGCTCGAAGAGCTCTGGGTACAGATCGGGATTTGACCATTGCCACCATGTATGGAGGTGCTGGTCCATTCTTAGCCTTGTAGGCCAGCATCAGGGTTTTATATCTGATGCGGGCAGCTACAGGAAGCCAGTGAAGAGAGCGCAGCAGAGGAGTAACATGGCTGAACTTAGGAACATTGAAGACAAGTCGAGCCGCCCGAGTTCTGGATCAGTTGCAAGGGCCTGATGGTACGCATAGGAAGACCAGCCAGGAGTGAGTTGCAGTAGTCAAGTCTTGAAATGACAAGAGACTGAACAAGCACTTGAGTAGCCTCGCTAGACAGAAAAGGTCGAATTCTCGAATGTTGTAAAGGAGAAATCTGCATGACCGAGTCAGGTTTGCAACATGGGTTGAGAACGATAACTGGTCATCCACAACTACACCAAGACTTCGAGCTTCAGCAGATGTGGTGACCAGCGAGTTCTCAAAAGAGATGGAAAGATCCTGGCGAGGACTTGAAGTTCCAGGGATGAACAGTAATTCAGTCTTGCTGGGGTTCAGCTTCAAGTGATGAGCCGACATCCAAGATGAGATATCAGCAAGACAAGCCGAGATCCGAGATGAAACCTGTGTGTCAGAAGGTGGAAAGGAAAGGACAAGTTGAGTGTCATCAGCATAACAGTGATAGGAAAATCCATGGGAGAATATTACATCACCAAGAGAACGAGTGTAAAGAGAGAAGAGCAGAGGACCGAGCACTGAGCCTTGTGGGACACCCGTGGTGAGCCTGGAAGGAGCAGATGTGGCCCCCTGCCAAGATACTTGGTAAGATCTCCCATCTAGATAAGACTTAAACCACTGCCAGACAGTGCCAATGATTCCAAGTCTTCTGAGGACAGACAGGAGGATCTGGTGGTCAACTGTGTCGAAGGCTGCAGAGAGGTCAAGCAGAATTAGGACCGAAGACAGTTTGGCAGATCTAGCAGCATGCAGCTTCTCTGTAACTGCGATGAGAGCAGTTTCAGTAGAGTGCGCCAGTTTGAAGCCAGACTGGTTCGGGTCCTGTAGGTTGTTCAGAGAAAGAAATAGAGACAGTTGGTTATAAACAGAACGCTCCAAGACCTTAGATAGGAAAGAAAGAAGAGATACAGGTCTGTAATTGCTGATGTCAGAACAGTCCAGAGTAGGCTTCTTCAAGATGGGGATCACTCTTGCAGTCTTGAAGATAGCTGGTACATGGCCTGTTGACAAGGAGCTGTTGATGACATGAGTGATGAAAGGTAGAAGGTCAGGTGCTATTGTCTGAAATAGCGTGGATGGAATCGGGTCCAGTGGACAGGTAGTAGGATTGTTGGATGAGACCAACTGTATGATGTCATCTGTGGAAAGAGGAGAAAAGCAAGACAGGGAATGAGGTGGAGGGTGGTGTTCAGTAGGAAGGATATTGGTAGAGAAAAAGGATCTGCGATTCTTATCAACCTTCTCCTCAAAGAAGGTGACCTTATACAGATCATCACTGATCACAGTGGGTGCAAGACACCATGGCTTTTGTGCCTCTCCAGGTCTCCGACTAACCAATAGATGACCAGGTGTTGGGCAAAGCTGAAAATTGGACTCATTAGAGAAGATGACTGTTACATTCCCCACGGCAACCCCTCTTGTTTTGATTTTATTTCCTGGTCTTCCTCTTTGTGCTTTTATTTTGAAATACCTTTTTGTGTCTGCCTTCACGCCACTGTATCTTGTGTCCCCCCAACTTATGTATTGGTTTCACTTGTGTCTCGTTTAATCCTCGTTTGTCTGTGTATTTAAAGCCAGTGTTTTACGTTGCATGTTGCCTTCCACTTAACCAGCTTTGATTGTGACTTATATCTACATCCAGTGTTACTAGTCATAATGCTTGTGTCTTCTTGTGTAAGTTCTCTGTCAGTGGTTGTTCTGTTTCATCTCTTTGCCTGGTTTGTTCTTGCTTGTTGTTTGTCCGGTTGCCTGTTGATTTGTAAGTATGTTTGTGTCTTGCATGTTGCTGTATCACGTGGTTGTTCAGTAGTCTTATATGGTTTGTCTGTGTTTGATGTCTTCTTAGTTGTAGTCTTCCATGTATATTTGTTAATAAATCATTGTAAAGATAAGATCTCCTGCACTTGCGTCAAGCCTGCCTCAACGTGTCGTTACAACAACCTTGGTCCAGTCATCTATGATCCAGTCCTTATGGTCCTTATGGTCTTTTGCAAACTTCAGCCTGGCTCTCCTTTTGCTTCTCGTTGACGAAAGGCTTTTTTTTCTAGCTTTACATGACTTGAGCCTCTAGGGGCCTGTTACGAACTGTTCTGTGAACTTCACCCCAGCTGCCATTTGCCATTCCTTTTGTAGGTCACTTGATGTTATCTTGCGGTTGCTGACTGATGTTTGACGGTCATCCCAGTCAGGGGACAGTCGATTTCGCCCTCTGCCGGCCTGTAGCTTTGTTTTCCCCAATGTCTGATGCTTGACCTTGTTGTAAAGAACTGCCATTTTAGAAATTTTAAGGATGGAAGCAACATGACGCTCACTGTATCCCTCTGCCTGTTAAGCAAGAATTGAGCCCTTTTCCTCACTCAAGAATTTTCTTTTCAACTCTTTTGGCATGGTTAGTAGTTATTTTTTATTTACTTTTGAGCTATTCCTAGCACTTGTTTTGCCATCCAGCTTGTCCTATTGCAAATGGATTGTGATGACCACAGCTGTGTTTTTTATACTTTTCCTCAGCAAATAAGATTTGGTTCAGGTGATCACCTAATCAGAAGCACATTAAGTAGAATGAGGTGTACGTGGGTTGGAATTCAAGTGACACTGGAGTGGAACGGCTGTCACTCATGTAGATATGCAGATTTTTAGAAACGTTTGCAGTGGTCTCTTTTAATTTTTTCCAGAGCTGTGTGTATATACACATTTCAAAGTACATCTGTGGACTCAATGGTCTGTTGTGAGGCACACCCAAAAATAAAAGGATTTCTTTGTTTATTCACATCTCTCAGAAGACACACAACCTGCAGCCTGTCATTCTGAACTGACCTGCGGAAGCCTCTCGATGTAGCATTTGCTTGTTTTCCTCGAGGCATGCGCCAACTCATCTACCATTCACAAGACGTGCCTGGCGACCACTTCAACCTGCTTCAGAGACCTGATAAGGCCACATAACAAGCTGAGATTTGACAGGGAACCCACACACACACAAGCTATTGTTTCTGTCTGTGAAAATCCCTTGATATGACAGAGTTTTTCCACTATGAGGGTTTAGTTCATTTGGTCCACTGGCACAGTAAATATAAAATGGGAACAAACTATACATTTAACATGTTTATAAAAAGCTGTTTTACAGTGTGTGTATATATATATAGAGAGAGAGATATCTTTTGTGGGTTTTATGAGTGTAGTCCGTTAAAGTTCATTCCCCTTCTGTAGTGACACATTTGACCAGATAATTTGCATATTAAAATCTGATTGTCACGGTGCAGCCCCTGACTCCTCCCTTCAGGCGTGTCTATGTGTTTGTTGTTGCATCTATCACTGTCCATATATGTACTCTAGCTCTACTGCGGTGAGCAGGCTGCCTGCAGCTAGAAAGGGTCGCTTTACTGAGGGGAACCGATTTAGCGGGACTCCAGCCAGACCTCTCACGGCGGAGATGCTTGTCAGTGAGGGGGGGTGGTGCTGGAGGGGTCTAGTCCACTAGTCTCCCAGTTATGGGGGGAGTCCTGTGAGTCACGTAAGGAGGTGCAAGAGGAGCAGGAGCACCAGGAGAACCCAGGGGAACCTCTCCTACACCTCCCTAGGGTCGTATCCCCAGCCTCATGCAGGTCTCCCAGCATAGCATCCAGGAAACTCCTTCATTAATGTGCCTGTGTCCGTTCCTGTGTGTGTGTCTGTCCCTGTATGTCTACCTAACCTGCTGGCTCCATTTGTGCCTATGATGTTCAATGTGCTTGTGTGTTTTTGTGACTATCCCTGTCCTGGTGTTCATCCCTTCTTTGTTTCCATTTTTGTCCCTAAGGAGACTGTTGTAGGCTGTTCCGTTGGCAGACTCTCCCCCGGGGAGGGGCTGTTTCCAGACAGTCCTGGTTCCAGCGGATTGGCGCTCCGGTCCCGCCCTTCATTTTTGAGTCCAGGGCTGTGAAACTGGCGCTGGGAGATCTGGGAGGAGCTGCCCCTGGTGGGGGGGTCTGTCAGCCCCTGACTTCTCCCTCCAGGCGTGTCCATGCGTTTGATGTTGTGTCTATCCCTGTCCATATATATACTACTGTGTGTGTGTGTTATTCGTGTCACCCGTCCCTCGTCGTCTTGGTATTTACGCATGTGTCTCATCGTCATTAGTTGTCAGTTGTTGGTTTGTTTTGACTTGTGTGTGTTTCGTGTGTGTTTAAGCAGTAACACACTAACAAGCTAGCTAATAAAGATCGCCATATGCTGCAAGCTCCTCTCGCCCCTGCTCGCCGCACCTCCTCATTTCACTAGAAAATGTTCGCTAGTAAAATCACTAGTAATTAAAAATCACTTGTATTTTCACTAGTAAAAATCTTTAGTGTTGACAATTATTTGATATTTAAGCCTTATTTTTGCAGTTGGTATAAATGCTGAGATAAAAAATTATAAGGGAGATTATACTTGTGCAAGTGAAGCAGCTAAATTTTGAGCTTAATGAGAATGAACTTTTGGAAGAATTTATTCTGCAAGAGAAACTGTTTGGCTTCGTGCCTGCATTGTGAAGCAGTCTGACTGAAGCTGAGTGGAAGCAGACTTTGAAGAGACTCTTTCTCTCTTATCATCATTATCTCTCACACTTTCTGAGAGAAGTGATAAAAGGAAAAAAGAAAGCTAGTAAAAATTGGTGTTTCAGTCAAACAGTGCAACGACATGGCTGATTAGCAAAACATAAGACGTAGGAGTGGGGGTCAGGGAAACGTGGAATGGAAAGCTGTCAGGAAGCAGAATTACACGCAGGTAATGTGTATAACAGGTTTAATCCACAGGTTTAATCCACAGGTTTAATCCACACCAAAAAGCGAACTGTAGAAAATACAGTCCAGGAAAAAAAGTAAAAACAAAATGTTAAAAGGGCAAAAGGTTGAACACAGAACAGCTAAAGCAGCATAAACAGGCTCAGTAATGCTCACCAGAATGATGGTTTTAAATATTCAACAAGCAATGGTTATTATTTAAATGAATACATAGGATACTTTTGGAGTCATTGCCTTGAAAACCTTGAAAATCTGAAATGATCTGAATGATATCCTGGGATATATATTCCAAGTAAACAAAACAAATTGATATATTAATATTATTATATTTTACAATATAACATTTATATTATTATATTTTGCAAAATATAAAGAATCAATCTTTGTACATGTAGGGAAGAATCAACTCACTTTATGTGAATGTAAAGCTGCATTTAAACTTACATTTGACACAACATAATGCACTCAGGACATGGCATTCACATTTCACCACGTGCAAACCGTTCCTGCACTGTGCTGCAATGTCCTGCAGAGTCCTGCACAGTGTTCACACTGCTGCTTTAGGGGCTGTTTTCTGATCCACATTCTGCTCACATTGAAGAAAAAAAGGGACAGATGAAAAGGTCCTTTATTAGCTTTCAAGTAGGTTTACTATGAGTTATGATGTCCTGATAAAGTCTGCAGAGTTGCGAAAATCATATTAAAGCATATTAAATCATATTAGTAGCATATTGTAAGCAATATAATAGAGTGTAATAGACAGACAGCATCCACCAGTATAAGTCTAATAAACAGACATTATACACCAGTATAAGTGCAATAGACAGACATTGTCTACCAGTCTAAGTGTAATAGACAGACATTGTCCACCAGTATAAGTGCAATAGACAGACATTGTCCACCAGTATAAGTGTAACAGACATTGTCTATTGCTTGTGTCTGTTTCTGAAAAGCTATCAAGAGGCTGTGAGATGTACAGGGCAGCATCTGTCTTTCTCTCCAGAAAGTCTGCTGTACCACCTCCACAGCACCTAAAAATATTTCCCAACATCCTTTTGTGGGAGTCCTTTATATGCTGCTTAAGAACCACATCTTGTGGAGTGTAATCTTCTTACCAAGTTGTGGAGTCAAGCATATTTTCCAAGCACAATTGCCAGACCTGAAATAACTATGCAGTCTTACGAGGGTCCAATGAACATGGGTCCTTTTCCAACAGGGTCTACCATGCTGCTGTTTTGTTTGAGTGAGTGTTCAAGGTGGTGTTTGAGTAACTTTATCATGCTGCATACACACTAACATGTGAAATTATATGCATTGTGTGTGCTGTGTCATATGTTC
Organism: Brachyhypopomus occidentalis; assembly: GCA_020368025.1. Classification (NCBI taxonomy): domain Eukaryota; kingdom Metazoa; phylum Chordata; class Actinopteri; order Gymnotiformes; family Hypopomidae; genus Brachyhypopomus; species Brachyhypopomus occidentalis. The sequence goes on from JAGXOD010001388.1 coordinate 276,280, forward strand.
TGTGACATCATAATGTCTGACATCACATTTGGGCTGCTTTGTTATTCATGTTTATATTCTTGTTGGTTTCCCTTTTCTGCAACTGCTTCATTCCCAATCCAATTCAGCCTGACTAAATCATGACCTCTTTGACTGGGTCAGAATCACAATGACTTTATTTGCCAAAGGGACTCAGCACACAGGCACTCTCTAAACAGTACAACACAAGAACGTTGTGTGCAACCAGAAATTGTGTAAACCCACAGAAGGGCAGAAGAAACAATACAATAAGAACAACATAAGAAGAACACTAACACCCAGATCACATACAATGCTAAACATTAGTGGGACGGCAGATCTGCTTCTTTGTCATTGGTGTTTATAAAAGGATCACTGTCACTGGGGGAAAAAAAACTGTTCCCATTTGATCCTTCTTTTACTAGAGCAGTACCAGTTATGTGAAGCCTGATCATGGAACAGATCGCTCCTAGTGTGTGTGTGGGCTCCACAGCAGTTTCTACAGCTTGCGTCCCCACTCTGACATCATGCATCTGTTTGACTGACCAGGATCATCCTTTAATGCAGTGCACTCCACCCTCTCTACCCAGCTCCACCCTCTCCACACACTCCGCCCGCTGCCTTGGTAGGTGCTGGCTGAGCTGAACGTCAGTTATTGAAGATGTTTTTGATGGTGGATATGGTGATCTGACCCAGGACCTGCCTGACATTTGCATTCAGGCTGGTACACTATCCTCCAAAAACCTTTACATTTGTTGACATGAGGCCTTGTGTACACCCATTTGAATATAGAGGCGGTTTCCTCTCAGTACAGGCATGCAGTCGCGCTAAACAAATCCAACACATATTCATACTTTATATTTCCATCAGCAGCCGACGGTGTGATTGTTAGTGATAACTTGTCATGTATTGTGCATCAATTACAGCTTGACAATTATGTCACATGCTGTTGACAAGTCGACTTATTGTCTGCAGAGTCATGGTGTCCCACTGTTCTTGAAGGACCCTCAGGTCACTGAGGTTCTGGGGTACAGAGTCTCTACACGGCAACTCAGCTGATCTCATACGTTTTCTTTGTGATTCAGGTCTGGAGGAAGTGCAGGCCACTCCATGTGAGGAATCCCAGTCTCCAGCAGCCGTTCCCTAATGATACGACCTCGATGAGCTTGAGTATTGTCATTCATGTAGATGAAATTAGGCCTGTGTTGTTCATGTAAAGGTTCAATGACTGGTGTTGTTAATCAAGTGGTATGGGCTTGTCACTGTACCATTCACAAAGTGTAGGGCAGTTCTTTATTGACTAGGCACACAAGCCCACACTGTAACACCACCACCAAAGGCTCGACTGGTGACAACAGTGGCTGATGTATAGTGCTCTCCTTGACATCTCCAACAATGTTGGTGGCCATAATTTCTGCTCAGTGTGAATCAAGTTTCATCAGTGAACAGCACTGAGGCCCACTGGTCCATTGTCCAGCGTAAATGCTCCCTGGCCCATGCAAGACGATGATGCCTGTTCCTGGTGGTGTAGTCAGGTACCCTTGCAGGTAGTCTAGCGTGCATTTAGGTTCATCTTCAAAGTTCACCCCGAAAGCCTAATGTTTCTAACTTTTTGTGACTAGTGCATATATATAAATATAGAACTTATTCAGTACCCTTATAGACTCAGTTAGAGGTACTGATCATTTACCTACAGGAATATTTCTCTTTCTTCAACCTCATCTCATCCCCATCTGTGGGGAACTATCAATAATCTCAGGACCAGGATTTCAATGCAGACTTTGAGTGCAGAAACCTTGTCTCCATTTCTGAATAGCAGAGGAATACCTAACGTCAATATAAGGATGTGCAGCGCTGATTCTCACTGCTCTGAAGTGTTTGTAATGCTGCTCACTCTGGAATGAGTTGGATGCTGTTCTGTTTTGTCTGAGTTTGTTTCTTTATAGAGTTGCACCTGGGGGACCTGGGGGTTGCAATGTCTGTTAGAAATCTTTGTGAATTTCTTAGACAATTCAATCACAGACGGCATAATGTTGTTCCATCTGCTCTCTGCTGAATGACCAATCAGGAGCTGGTTTTGGCCTGACCTTGGTGCCACTGCCGTGGTTTGATCGATAGGAAGAGAAGTGAAGACAGAGATAGATCTGTGCTACCATACCCATCCCAGTGATATCAGGGAATCTGTGTGTGTGTATGTGTGTGTGTGTGAGTGTGTGTGTGTGTGTGATTTGCCACCTATCATAAAGAAAATACCCCCAAATCCTGAGTACTAATTAATTAATAATTAATAATTCATTGATAATTGCATTTCTGAGACCACAGCATTGTTTATGTATCTGAACGGGAGAAAGAGAGAGAAAGAGAGAGAGAGAGGGAAAGAGATAGAGAAACAGAGAGAGAGGGAGAGAGAGAGAGAAAGAGAGAGAGAGAACATTACTCTGAGAGTGGAAGAGGTTTAAATGGAACAAATACCTAAATAAGAGCAGTGAAACTGGAGAGAAGGATGCGGGATGAGAACAAGGACTATAAGCATCACAGTGGTTTGTATGCATCCCTTCCAATGCTTATCCTGCACTTTCTTATATATATGCACTTCAGCAGGCATATGTACACACACACACACGCATGCACACGCACACGCACACGGACACATACACACGCACACATACACACACACGTACACACATGCAAACATACACACACACATGCACACACACATACATGCACACACACACACAACACACACATAGATTTCTCTTTACCATTCAGTCATGAAGGTTGTGTAAAGGGCATGTGTGTCTGTGTGTGTGTGCGTGATAGAGAGAGAGATGATTTGGTTAAAATTTGAAATCTGTTAAAGCTCTGTGGTCTTGGGTACCATGTTGGCAGCATTCACTGTATACAGTAATAAACTCTTCAATCAAACTTAAAGCCGATGTCACCATGGTAACATGCAACTGGACACTTTTTTTCACCTTCACATCATACAAAAAATGTCACTCTGTCCATAATGTCACTATGTCCCTCATCTCACTCTACTGGAGTGTGATTTGCCCCGGTGCAGCTGGGAGAATGAAGTACGCCCAGGCGTTACCATGACAACACACGTTTTTTGACATCATTCAAAAAGGGCCGCAGGGTGATGAATTTGTCCAATACGGTCCTACTCCCACTTGTACACCTCAGCTGAATCACACGTGGGACCACTCACTCCCTGGCTGAATCACACGCAGGACCACTCACTCCCCAGCTGAATCACATGTGGGACCACTCAGTTTTCTTCAACCTGAACTGTCACATATACCTGTAATTAAGCCCCACATGAGAAGATCCTCATACAGCAATAAACCAGCAGCCCACGTGTGGTCAGCAAACTGAGCATTGGAGTGAAAAGCAAGTCCAGCTACAACCGTTCTATTAGATTAGGATTGGAGTTAACAAGATTATAAATCCACAGACAGTGCTAATGCTAATGTTCTCAAGGATGAATATGGCTTCAGTTAAACCTGATGTCTTTGTGTTAATTCACTTTACAAAGAATTATTCTCCAGAAGTTTTTCTTATTTTGAGTAGGATAGAAAGTTGTAATCCAACTTTAATTTTTGAAATGAGAGTATTCATGTTACAAATTTCTCAGATTAAAAAAATAATAATTAAATCCTTCTGATTTCACAAGCCCCATATATTAATGCTGGCATCTCAGCCCACCACATGTGTGTGTGTATACTGTTGGGCCTGAGTACATTATGTCCTGTTTATGGCATGTTGATATGTTAATGGAATGTAAATGGTCATATCTTTACACATATCTGCATTTGAGTGACTACTTCTTGCCTAGTTTAGATCCTGATGGGAAGATACTTTTATATTCTAATTGGGACTCTTGAGGTCTTAACATATGCTAAATATAGCCTAAATATATAGAGTATTGTAAAGACATGTATCAATTTTAGATAACAATAATAATTTCATTTTCCCTAATTACATTATGATAAAACAGAAACAGTTTCTCTAAATCCTAATGCTATTTCTGTTTGACCTCTATAACCACACTATAACTTAAGAAATATAGTAGGACTAGCATTGCTTGACACTGGGACACTACTACATGCATAATGCAGTGTGTTCTCTGGCTGTGTTACTGGCTGGAAACTTTGCTGACTCTTTAAATTAAGCTTCAGCTAGTCGAGAATGAAGCAGTAAGGAAAACTCTCAACTTCATTCAGCTTCATGGATTTCTTTTCTGCCATGTTGCAGTTTTTTATACTGTGATGTAACAACTCTGTTCTGACTGTTGTTTTGTAACACCAAGGCTCTTCCCTAACAACACAGTAGCAATAAAAGCTGAGTCTTCGGCCCTGGGTTTAGTTTACTGTGGCTCACTCTTTTGTATTTACTGTAAAGCTTGCTTATGACCCTTACAGCCCATAACAGGATACGTGCTGTGTGTCTTGCCGATCTCCAGTCACCATTAAAGGCCACCCTGGCTATGTCGTTCAGCGAGTGAGAGTGTACTGCTAATTAATTGCAAGTCATTAGAGGCAAGATTTGCTTTTTTCTAAAAACTCCACAGAGTTTTGAAGATGTATTCTTTTTTTCTTTTTTAGAGGCTTGTATTTGTTGTTGTGGTTTGTTATTTAGATCGTGTATCTGTAGGTCCTTCATTTCATAGCTATTTGATATTATTTTGTTCCAACAAACTCATTTGGACTGCCTAAATTGAATTAATATCCACAACCTGATTCAATTATTCTTTCTTTATTTTTTGGTACAGCTAGTTTTTTGATCCATTAAAAATGATTGATCACTGCAGGTGGTCCTCAATTCAGGAGCTGAATGACAAAACACTTCTGGTGATCTATGGAGCTTTTATGGAGAAACTGGGATGGTGCAGGTCAAGAACGATGGTAATTAAGCAGAAGCCCTGCATGTCAGCGTGGAACACCCACCATTATTGTGGTCTTATGTGAGTGAAAATCTAACATTTCGCCTTATTATATGCTTTAGTATATCTATACTTCAGCATTCCTGAGTGATCTTTACCTTACATACACGTAAAGCTTATCTCTTATTATGAACCCCCACGACCACTACGATCCCAAGGTGCTGGCCTCTTATTAGTTCCATCAATTAATAAGGTAACAGCAGGGGGAAGAGCCTTTTCTTATAAGGCCCCCCAACTATGGAATAGTCTTCCAGAATGTGTCCGGGACGCGCTGATGTCAACTCCCACCTGAGGCTCATCTACTCTGAAGGGACTGTGACTACTCGGCCTGGAAGTAGAATCATAACTACAGGATTATATCTGGACTATACATGAACTGTGAATGTGGACATTGCTAGCGGGCCGCCCAATGGAGGATGGGTTCCCTTTTGAGTCTTGGTCCTCCCAAGGTTTCTTCCTAAATTCCTGCCATCTTAGGGAGTTTTTCCTTGCCACTGTCGCCTTTGGCTTGCTCATTAGGGATCTGGACCCAAGCAATTTGTAAAGCTGCTTTGTGACAACATGTGTTGTAAAAAGCGCTATATAAATAAAATTGAATTGAATTGAATTGAAATCACATTAGTAATGTATAATTTCAGTCACTCTTGTTCTTATGGGCAGTAGGCCTGAATCAAGAATGCTTTGGCTACGTAGCTATCCTTCCTTGCCTTCCTGGCGCCTCGGGTGTTTTCGAGAAGCCAATGTTCCTAGGATGGCCTCGCTCTTATCCACTCACGGGATGGACCCCTGACGTCCGAGCAGGAGCGCAGGCGTGCGAGGCGTGCGAGGGAGAGGCCAGCGTGTGCATGTCAAATCATGTGTGGATTATGTCCTGTTTATCCAATCATATTGCTTTTAGCATTCTGTGATCAACGCATGGTCACCACGTGCACGTGTCATGTACATGGAAAATGATTATAAAACCTGAGGATTCGAATAGGGAGATTAGCTCTCTATTGCAGGCGCCTTGTGTGTATGTAATTGAGATCTCTGGATTAATCCATACTTGCTTAATAAATTCATTTTACTCTGTTATACCATTTCACCCAACTGCTTCTGACTCTTTTGTGCTCACCATTTTAAGGGTTTACAGAATTTCAACGACACTTACTTCCTGTTACATCTGCTTCCTATAGAACACACCAATGTCTATATTCATAAATAATGGACTTTCACATTATAACTTTGCTAATCAAAGCCAATGTATAAAACTGAACTATTTGGTGGGAGAAAACAGTGCTAGCTGTCTTCAGGATGACCTTGTCCACAAGCTGAAGCCACGAAGACAGAGGCCTCCGAGTCCCTGCAGCACAAACTTCTGTCCCATGATCCAGCGGGCCAACGCTGACGCATTCCGCATCCAGAGACTCACCGCACTCACGCAGACCAAATCCACCAGCGACCTGAAAACCAGCCATTAAACACCACTTAAATAGGAAAGGTAACAGAGGCCAAGGTTTCACTGTCGGCGCGGGGCCTAAAAAACACTCCCCCGGAGAGCCATTTGTTTTGCCTTTAACTAGGCTGAGCAGTTTGAGTGTCCGGAGCCGAAATGTGAGCTGGAGTCACTCGCTGCAACCTCAACGCGGAGCTCGAACTGTGTCATGAAGTAGTTGTATGGCATCGAATGAACTTCTCCGTTTTTCATTTGCAGTCTTGACAGTCCAAAAAGAGCAAACGCTTCTCCCAGGACTATGGAGAGTTCAGTGGAAAATGAAATGATAGTCATTCATTAATCAGTGCAGCACTGTCTACTCACTGTTAACAGCACTATTCATAAATTCATTTTTTTTAAAAATCCCTCTGCAACCCCCATCCTACATCCAGATCAGTAACTTTGGCCCCACCTTCCATTATATAGTCAGATCAGTAACTCCGCCTCCAAACCCCCAACCCTAAACCCATAAACATCCCTCCAGCTCCGAAGGCTAATTTGTGCAACCCGCCTAATGCTGTGGGAGAAACACCACTCTCAGTGAGTTTCCCAACATGAAGATCAATAAGGCAGCAGAGCAAGTATCATTGTGAATGTTCTCTCTAACGGTTAAGATAATCCACACTCCCCTATACTGATATGAAAGCTCTGACCTAGTTTCCTGGTCTCCTGCTCCCTGATTCCTCCTGCGCTGGGGTGCTTAAGGCAGGCTGAAGCTTACTGAGACTCCTCACTTACTGATGTTTCCCACAGTTCTCCAGGGCTCCAGTGGATATGACTACAGTACAGTCCTGCAGAGCTGTTTTCAAAAGTACTTCATACAATACTGAGCAGAAAGTCTTGGCTTGCAGTGAAATGTGATACCCTTTTGCCCCTGAGATGGCTTGTTGTGTCCAGAAAGAATGTTTAGTTCCCACCCTGCTCCAGGAGATCTACCACCCCAAAGGGTTTAGATACCAACCTGCTAGAGGAGATTTACCATCCCAAAGAGTTTAGATACCAGCCTGCTCCAGGAGATCTACCACCCCAAAGAGTTTAGATACCAACTTGCAACTCCAAGAGTTTTCCAAGAGAAAGTCCATTATTTATGAATATAGACATTGGTGTGTTCTATAGGAAGCAGATGTAACAGGAAGTAACTTGCAAGAGTTTAGATACCAACCTGCTCCAGGAAATCTACCACCAGTTTAGATACCATCCTGCAATGGGAGATCTACATCCCCAGAGTTTAGTTCCCATCTTGCTCCAGGAGATCTACTGTTCCAAAGAGTTCAGTTACCAACCTGCTTCAGGAGTTTGACCACCCTAAACAGTTTGCTTACCACCCTGATCCAGGAGTGCTACTGCCCCCAAAGTGTTTAGTTCCATTCCTATTCCAAGCACTTCTAATGTTCAGGTGTGATGGGCTTGGATTAGAGCAGAAATCTTCAGAAAGGTAGGAAGAGTTCAGAAAGGTAGGAAGAGTTCAGAATGGTAGGAAGAGTTCAGAAAGGTAGGAAGAGTTCATTATGACGCGTGAAGACTAGTGAGGCTTACTGATCAAAACCACATCCTCTTGTGTATCTGAGGGCTTTAGCAATAGCATGCAGTAGGACCAGCCTGCCTCACACACACATACATGCCAGGCATCCTAATCTACAAGCATACACACTAGTAATTTCATTTCAGAGTCAGACTGAATCATATTTAGTCAAGAATCAGACTGTGGATAACGAATCAGACTGTGGATAATGATCCAGCCAATCATGAAACTGAAAGAGGCCAACAGGCACTGTTAGGATGTAAACACGCATACACAAGCACACACACACACACACACACACACACACAGAACATGATGGCAGTCCTCCTTGCTGGGACACCATGTCCTGTCTTTCTAGGCTTATAGAGATGCCTGTGTCATTGCAGACCTGTGAGGAGTACATCCCCTGCCCCACGTAAAGAAGCGCACGTCTCCACCGCGAGAGATGAATCGTCCCTCCGTTTTGTCTGCGAACACAAATCAATGGCGGCTATGATCATTTAATTTCCGCCATGTGATTATGCATTAATGATTTATGGTGATACTGAGGCCTGCAGAAGAATCTGGCAGAACTCCAGTCGATGCAGAGTGTTGGTCCTCGACGCCGCTTTGAAGTTCTTGATGGCTTATTCATAGCGTGGAGATGCTCCTTTAAAGAGCACATGCAGCAAAAATACACTGCTGCTCCAGCCGGCTGGGGCAAGTTGGAGCTCTACGAATTGTGTGTGTCTGAGTGTGTATGTGTGAGTGTGTGTGTGCGGGTGTGTGTGTGTGTGTGTGTATGTATGTATGTATGTGTGCGCGTGTGGGTGAGAGTGTGTGTGTATGTGTGTGTATGAGTGTATGTGTGTGAGGTGTGTGTGTGTCTCACTGCTTCTTTGATGGGATTGTAATACTGCCACATTTAGCTTGTTAGTCAAATGTCAAATCTGAAAGTTTAAGTGCTGAATCATGCACAAGACATTCGTGCAAGACAACGAGGAGAGTTAGCAAAATGTGTGTGTGTGTGTGTTGAGATGTTGTGAGCAGTTTCAGGTCTTCCAGCATGGGGTCTAACTAATATTCTTCCACCTACCTCTGCCTGCCGTCTTCAGGGGATACAAGAAACACCCAAAGCCAATGCGAGAGAAAGAGAGAGAGAGACAGGAGAGAGGAGAGAGAGAAGAGTGGAGAGAGGAGAAAGAGACAGAGAAGAGAGAGAGGGGAGAAAGAGGAGAAAGGAGAGGAGGGGGGAAAAAGAGAGGAGACAGGAGAAAGAGGAGAGAGAGAGGAGAGAGTGAGGGGGAGAAAGAGAGACAGGAGAGAGAGAAGAAAGAGGAGAGAGGAGAAAGAGGAGAGAGTGAGAGGGGAGAGAAAGGAGAGAGTGAGGGGCGAAAGAGAGAGAGGAGAGAAAGAGAGGAGAGAGTGAGAGGAGAGAGAGAGGAGGGGGGGAAGAGGAGAGAGGAGAGAGAGAGAGGAGGGAAGAAATAAGAGTGAACAACACAGAGGGAGAGAGAGAAGAGAGAATGTGACAGGTAGTGTGTGTAAGGGGGTAAGTACAGATGTCCTCCATCCCCTAACCCCTAACTCCACCACCTCAACACCACATTCTCACTTTCCAAATATCCACCCAGGAGCCCCATTGTTCCTTTAACCCTCCAAACACACATCTCTCTCCTCCTCAACTAACTCTCCTTTACCTCTGGCTATGATTCCCATGTCTCTCTCTCCCTCTCTGTCTCACACATACACTCACTGCCATACACAAACACACACACATACACACAGTATTTCAGAGGCCAATGTGAACTATTGCTATTTTGTTGCCCCTAATTTAATCTCCAAGGTTACATGTTGTAACTTAAGCAGGCGGGCAGTGTTATTGAGAAGAGGCCATGGACATGCACCTACACTGCCACACACACACACACACACACATAATTCATCATCTTTACAGGCTCACTTTGCCATTGTTCTTTGTTTTATGAGGAGAGAGGGCTGAGTGCTGACAGCCAATACCGCCACTGCCTCCTGATTCATATGAGAGAAAGGAAGCTGTGTGTGGTGGTGGAGGGGGAGGGAGAGAGAGAGAACCAAAGAGAGCGAGAGAGAGAGAGAGAGAGGGAGAGATGTAACCGCCACCATTCCTGTCACTAATATTATATATCTCTAATATTATCTCAAATATATTTGTTCATGTTGTTACAACTCTGAATATGTGCAGTCTATGAAGCCAGCCATTAAAGCCCTAATTGTTAGCTGTGGCAGTCCGGTACGCTCAGGCCAATATGATCTGAATGTGTAATTGAACTGATCTGAGACACACAAGAGGAACAGACAGTCAGACAGAGGCTGACAGAGAAGAAGGAGGAGCCTGGAAGAGAGAGACAAAGAAAAAGAAACATGATAGAGGTGTAAAAATTCATATGAACTGAAAAAAGTTTGTTTTGGCAGGAGCGGTCCCTGGGGCGGGGTGGGGGGGGGGGGGTGTGGGGGAGGGTTTAAGGCAGTCAAATCCAGATCCCTGAAAAGGAAAGAGTGTCTGACAAGCAGCGCTTGTCATTTGGAGGAGTACAAATTCCAGCAGTGAGAAGCCTGTCAAGGGCCAGGGGAAGAAGCTTCTTCAATGCACCCTGAGCAACACTGCAGGCCTCCAGCAGGAAGACGCTTATCAGCGGCGGACACGTCAGGCCTCCAGGAGAAGGTCAAGGCGTGGGTGCACCGGCATGGCATCCTGCCAAGACTTCTCTGGCCACTGTTGATCGACAACATTCCATCCCTGAGCCGATTCTGAGCCTTCACTGAGACTGCCCTGAGCCTACCTTGAGCTTAGCATGGAGCCAACACTGAGCCTACCTTGAGCTTAGCATGGAGCCAACACTGAGACTCCCCTGAGCCTACCTTGAGCCTAACCTATGCCTACTCTAAGCCTACATTGAGCTTACAATGAACCTAACCTGAGCTTACCTTGAACCTAACCTGAGCTTACCTTGAACCTAACCTGAACTTACCCTGAGCCTACCCTGAGCCTTAAGCACTGGTGCACTGATCTTAATAGGTGCACCAAAAAGCTACAATGTCCTTCCACCTGCCTGTCCACCCCACATCGCTGGGGTCAAGCTGGGGTCAACACCCCTGCATGCCCACCATGACTGAGAAGATGGTCGCTGGAACACATCACCTCAGTCAGAGCAGGAGAACCCCTGGTCCCAGATCAGCGGCCAAACTGGGCTGCTAGTCACAGGTCGTGACTGCCTGCTGAAGGTTGACTTTGAGAACCAGCTGAAGTTTCCGGAACACTAACAGTGACACTCAGGCCAGAACTGGTCTTAACAGGAATAACAGATAGAACAGACCCACACATTTAGGGTGAAACACCTCCAACTGCTGAGTACGCTTTATAATATGATGTATTTGACTCCAAAATTTCAAACCAGCCATCCAAACAGCTGGGATGTTTCTGAGGTCCCACTCCAGCGCCACGGAGCTAAAGCTATAAAGCTATCAGTTTATATATAAGCAGGTTGCTTGCACAGCTCATGAAGGACCACAGTCTGGAAGACCATTTTTCTGGTGTATATATATATATATATATATATATATATATATATATATATATATATATATATATATATATACATATATATATATATTTATTTGCATAACTGTGTTTGCACAGCTGTTTCTTTGAAAACACACTAGTTTTTACTACTTCTATGTCTTCACTACAGTTACTCCCCTGAATGTTCTACCTACATAAATCATAATCCCATTTTCATATTTGCTATGGTTGACATAAGTCACAGTTAGTGAGCTGGTGGTGATCGGGAGCGCTATTGGACTTTTCCCACTCTGAAGATGATTCATCATCCTCATCCTCATCTCCTCACACTGCTGCGCTCACATATCTGAGCTCAGAGCCAGAACATAAATTCTTTTTCGCTTGACCCAGGAACACAACAAAACAAAAGAGGAAGTGGACAGTTATTCGAGGCTAATTATTTTTTCCACAACAAATCTCTTTCATTTCACAGCAAACATTTCTGCTTTAGTCATCATTTATTTACTTCTCCCTCATTAGTTTAGTTGTGTGAACTACCCCCCACATTGGAGGCATGTAGTGATGTCCGAAAGCATCACTATTACAGCTACGGCTGCTGTTTATTCATTTGGCAGGGAGGCTGGGCTGCATCAACAACCAATCACTTTCTCCCTAAACAATGAATGAATTATTTAAGGTAAAATACATGCAAACCTTAGAAAGGACCCATGCATTATTGATCAGCAAGCAAATCTAACGTCACGGGGGCTGCATAAGGCTTTTTGCGCTGGATGAATTATAGATGGTATTGTCCATAAGTAACCTTTAGCAGCCATGAAATATTCATTCGCAAACGAGAATGGGAGGTTTTCCAAGGCAAATCATTCCCTGGCAGAGACCAGAGACACTCGACTTGTCACTGCCACAGTGCTAAAAGCAGAACACGCATGAGTGTTTTTTGAGCATGAGTGTTTTTTACACACACACACACACACACACACACATTCACGCACATCATGGGCGTTTACACCTAAGACATGACCTGTCTGGAAATAGCGTAAAGAATCGGTGGCATTTTAGATTATATTGACCTGCTTTTGAAATATGCCTCTTCGGTCCGAAGGCACAAATATTCTCCACGTTCTAAATGTCATGCTTGATGTGTTCTATCTAGCCGTCTTGCTGTTTTGGTTTTAAAGAGACAAGATTTGGTATTGAGGCCTGCAGTAACACTGCAGATTGCCAAAGATGTTGAGACTGTGTTCAGGTTTATTTGATCAGAGGGAACCGCTGATCAAAGAGGGATCACAGAAGGACCCCTCTAGCTTGGAGGCTATTCCGAGCAGCTTTAACTAGCCCCTTACTTGTGCTGGTGGAGTCTTAGGACCCAGTTTTTAATCCAGTTTGTTTTCCAATTTTAAATCCAGTTTTTGATCTAGTCCTTGGTACTGCAGAGCAGGCTAAGTTTCCTTCTGTCCCCCGTCCTATGTGAAACTGAGTGGGTGTAGGCAAACTGTAGAAAATGTATAGTTCATAAATCTCCACAAACCAGAGCAGGTAGCGAACTGTTGATTGGTGGTGGGTGTGCGGGGAGTTTATATTGCAGCTATCTTGGGGCTTCATGAAAAACCACAGAATGAAAGTGAGCTGGTGTCTTTGTGTTCCACATATAGCTGGCGGCCTTGGGAGGTGTTTCTCTACACATATGCCCATAACCAAGAGCAGGAATGGCAACTGAGTATCAAAGAGCACTATCCCTCTCTCAAACACACTCAAACGATAACACATGAAAAGATAATACACTCTTTTTTTGCTTAGCCTGTCGTCAGACCCATAATCCTTAGATTATAGATGAGAAACCCATATAATTGACATTGTGAACATTCAAAGCGTCTTTTGACATCTGTGTGGAGGACTCCCAAAGGAAGACCATCTCAAGAGTACCAATGGTACATCATCCTTCATATTTCAGTAAAATATGAAAGACTTTAAAGACCATCAGAACAGCACTGCAAATATTATTACAAAGAAGAATTTTTCTTTTTATATTTCTGGATGTGTGTGACCATGTGTAGACTGGGTGTCCAGGTGGACATTGGAGTTTAGGGATGACACATATTTTTCTGTTTACCTACTACATCCCTGCAAAAGGTGAAATCAAAGCAGACGTGGACATGCAGTGTATGGGAGCAGGATACATGGGGGATTGGTGTTTCATTGAGTCCATAGTGAACTCACAAAGAAATGGCAAAGGGGGATGTAAGATCAAACACAATGATGTATAGACACAAAGAGACTAATAAATACAGTAGCTCGGCTGGACTAAGGAACAAGAGGAAAAACAAACATAGTAACAACAGGGAGTAATACCTTCACAGGAATGCATTGCTCACCAAGGTACAAAGCCAACAACAGGGGATTATATACACATGAAAATGATGACAGACAGAGAACATCTGGGGATTATCACTAGGTGGTGCTAAAGAGAAGACACAGGTCAGGTACGTGACTGGGGTGGGCAGACAGGGAGGTGCACGCAAGATAAAGCAAAATCACATGGACCAAGAAACAAAACATGTCACACAGTACCATGGGAACCACAATGCCAGAGACAGAAACTATAGCATCCAGTGGTGTAGTTTGCTTTGATAAAGAAATGCATTAACAAGCTTGTACTATTAGATTAGACCCAGAGTCAGGATGGAAGAAATTAATTTTGTTACTTTCACTGACCTAAAACCAGATCAAGAAGCAAGAAAATGGAATCTGTGCCACCAATAGACCTCAGTTTTCAGAGTTTATATTCTGATGGTCCAAAATCTGTAGACTGGGGCTGATGAGCAGACTGACAAGTTAATTCAGGATTACATAATGCTTAGTCTGATTTTAGCCTCTCATTGGATCTGAATATGTGGTGACTGCCTCTAGTCCGCAGTTTGTGGTCTAGCAGTGTTTGAGAAGCACAGACTCAGATATTTTGCCTCTTAATCAAGTGTCAGACCAGTGGGAGCATATGGGACGTTTGATTTTTCCATCCCAACTGAATGTAATCTAGCCGCATATACTGGTCAGCAGCTCAAGCGTGAATGGGTCCCATCAATAGGCGATGAATACTGAGCACGAAAAGTAAACACAGGAAGTACATCAAGAAAACTGCCAATGCGCAACTCAGTGGAGCTCAACCGCAACTCAGTGGAGCTCAAGCAACCATGCAGAGGAAAGATGGGCTGCAATTGCTGATGCCTTGAACCAACCAGGTGGGTAGAAATGACGAGACCGCTAGATGGCTATTACTTGAAGGGGAGATAGCGCCGCCATTGCTAGATTATTTATTGTGAGTGAGGAGAAATGAATTTAAAATAGAGAATACTGTCCCTCTGTGCATCACTAGCTGCCTATGTAGTTTTCATTGCTATCATATTTTTTGTGTGTGCTTGTGTATGCAGGGCGAGGAAAAAGTACTGACTCTCGCTGTGCATCACCAGCTGTTTAGGTATTTATTGCTATAATTGTGTGTGTGTGTGTGTGTGTGTGAGAGAGAGAGACAGAGTAAAGAGTATGGATCTGTGCATTACTAGCAGCTTAGATACTTTTAATTTAGATATTATTCGTATTTTATTATTTATTATTATCTTATATTTTACTTTTTTAATGTGCTAGGACAATGTTCTAAATTGTTGGTAGAAGATTTGTCTGAAGATAGTTTGCACAAGCTGCAGTGTTTAATGATTTTGCATTTGCATTAGTTTATAGTTTCAGAGATAAAGAACTGCTTCATTAAGAACTCACTATAGCCTATTCCTAAAGCCCGAGCCATGCAGGAGCAGTGAAACAACTTTAACATCAAAGCAGAATTTGTTCTTGAAATATCTGGAGTTTCTGAGCTAGCATATGACCTGAAACCAGACTGGACTACCTCTTCTGTACTATAAATTTTCTCTTCAGATTTTTCATAGTGCAAGACGACTGGTATACTTGTTGAAAAACATTAATCATGTGGCACAGGTTTGTTACCTATATAAGCATTTATTTGTTACAACAATGATTTTGAATATTTTCATAAACATCTAGACACATAGAGTTGTACGATCACCTCCACACTGAATACCTACACTGCAAGTTGCTCTATTTTCATCTTTATAATGGAGGAACATGTAGGTGAGCTTGTAGGTGAGTTTGCACAAAACAAATCTGTGGGTGCTATTTCTTTCATGCAGACGATTGGGTAAATTAAATATCTATAAAACACTGAGTTATTGACCACTAACACTTTGATCTCTTTAGTAGAGGAGGAGCAGGACCAATCAGATCCCTCAGAGGGATCCAGATTGTCTAGACCAGTGTTTCTCATCCAAGCCCTGGGGACCCAAAATATCATCCATGTCCATGTTTTTGCTCAAACCGCTCCCAGTACACCTGCACACTAGTTCTTAATTGCTTGGTGCTGGCAGACTAGGATGTGTGTGAGAGCAAAACTGTGGACCATTCAATAGGACCCAAGGATTGGGATGAGAGAGACGTCCGAGGTATTGAAATTGTCATCAACAATGGCTTCAATGCACCTGAAGCCATTTCACAATAGGCAGGCACTTCTCTGTCAGAGTCTAGCAATATTAACAGTCCTTCCTCAACTCCACAAAGCAGAAGCAGAAGCTACATTTGGGCTGCAAGTGGCAATTGAATTAGTTAATGTAAAAGACATGAAAGGAAAATTATTGCAAAATTATTGCAATGATTGCAAAGTGCACACTTTGTATAGGGCTCAGGAACCTGAACCATGTATTCCACCACCTTTTCCATCAAATTCCCCTCCTAATATGCTTAAAATAATGAAAAATAACTTAAAGTAGCGAGAACACAGACAGGAAGCACAGAGAGTCGAGAGCGTAATTAATGTAACACGCCACAACACAGCGGGACGAAGTCAGGCAAGGACTACCAAAGACAATGACGATAACAACAAACACGTGCATCACTAACAATACATACTTTGAATCGCAATTCTACAGAAAACGTCAAATTTGACACAATTGACAACAGCAGCCACAAAACTGTTGGTTCTCAAAATAGTGGTTGACTAAATTTCCACATAACACATTATAGGGGCTACAACACGTTCAAACAGACGGCGGCTCAAGACCTACAGAGGGAACAAAGTGATCACGAAGTGTCATGCAGTTGAAGACGGAGACGGAGGTTTCAGGCTCGTCCTGTTTGCCAAGCCTGCAGGGTTCCGTGTGGCGTTCTCCTCCACTCTCCCTCCACAAGCCTGAGGCTGGCATCCTTTTGGTCTGCTAATCCTGGAGGCGCATGTGACTCGAACTCACACTCACGAAGGAAGCGGCGCAGGTAGGCCACAGCCATCACGGACGTCACTGACTTGCCCGGGCAAAGACAGAGCGTGGAAACAAAACGCCCTCCACCTGTCGGCTGGGATGGCGAAATCTGTGCGCTGGTGTTGAGTGGTGATTAAAGATCTTTACTTGGTGACCCAGGTCTCTGTGTGGAGAGTGTGAGCATCATCCCCTGCTAACAGCAACATTCCCTGAGTGTGGGTGGGGGTGTGGGGCTGTGGAGGTGGCAGGTGTTGCAGGCCCTGATCCTGTGGTCTTCTGAAATCTGTGTGGGCCTATGAGCCTGTGTCTGAGGCCCCTGTTTATTCACACTAACAGAAGGAACATAGCTAACACTACTGAAGGGGACTGTTTAGAGGGTTACATCATACCTACATACGCCCTTCATGACATCTGACTTAAACATAGATAATTATTTATTACATTTATTATTATTATTTCTGTTGGTATGTCACGGTAATATATGTCATAGTATGCCAAGTGAGGATGTTGGATAAAATTGAAACAAAGTGAGGACTTCAAACGGATGTTTTTTTGGACTACACCAATTACTCAGACTACACCAGGCACATCAGTTTACATTGGACTATATCAGATCACATTAGACTGCAAGAGACAACATCAGACCGCCTACACCAAACAATACAGCATTACACTAATACCACACTACACCAGATTACATCAGACTATTCCATATTACAACAGACTACACCAGATTACACCATACTGCACTACACTAATGCTACACTTCACCAGGTGACACCAATTTACACCAGACTACACCAGATTACATCAGACTACACCAAACTACACAATACTGCAATACACTAATACCACACTACACCAGACTACACCAAACTACACAATACTGCAATACACTAATACCACACTATACCAGACTACACCAGACTACACAATACTGCAATACACTAATACAACACTACACCAGACTACACCAGACTACACAATACTGCAATACACTAATACCACACTACACCAGACTACACCAGATTACATCAGACTACACCAAACTGCAATACACTAATACAACACTACACCAGATTAAATCAGACTACATCAGACTACACTACACTGCAATACACTAATACCACACGACACCAGACAACACCAGATTACATTAGACTACAATAGACTGAACCAGATTACATCAGGATGCCAGACACAACATCAGACAAAAAAAACAGAGTGGACCAGACAATACCAGTTTGCAGGAGACTACACCAGCCCAAGAGTACGTCTGGCAGTGTGAGCGTGTGCAGGTTTCTTTGTGTGTATTTGTGAGCACACGTTCTCATTGTGACAGCGTCTCCATGCATTTTGTCCTGCGATAAATCCAACAGGCAATCACCTCATTCTTTTCAGGCTGAACATAATTTCTCTTCAATAAACAAATCTAACGTGAAGCCTCTCTTTATTTCCGAGGAAGCTTCGTCTCGCCCGCGGCCTGGATCTGTGGAGTCTCGTTTTTACACCCCCTCTCCCTCGCTCCCGCCGTGCGCTCATGAAAAATTCATCCCTCGCTCCGCCTTTGGGAAGAGAGAGCAGGGGAAGGTAGTGATGGAGAGGAGTAGAGGAGCTGTGAACCCCATCTGTGTCCAGAAATGTTCTGAATATTTCACCAGACCCCGGAAAGAATAACGCTCGACGGGATGCGGGAGCAGTGAGAGGCTGTACTTGCCCAGAGGGTGTAGTCAGAGCTGCACCTCATCGCTGAGTGTTACTGAAGCAGTGGATGGTGCAGGGTGTTTATACGTTGCTCCAGGCAGACAGAATTATGCCCTGTTGGGTGATTTCAGGGTGTGTATCGTGTGGGTGGAGCTGTCGCACGCTGCCCGGCGTAACCATTAATATGCCGTACAGAGTGTCCTAAGGTTGTGTGTGAGGGTGTAGCTGTCACGCCTCCACAGTCAGGCGTTATGACCTGTCGGGTATTATCAAGGTGGGTGTGTGTTCCAGTCAGGCTGAAGTCCACCCTTTCAGATTCAGTTCTGTTGTATGCATTAAAAATGAGCTAGGGGGCATTGAGCATGTGACAGAGTTTTAGCTCTCTGTAGTATTGTGTGTGTGTGTGTGTGTGCTGTTGGTTGGGGGGGGGGGTTGTTTTTCTGTGTCCTAGTGCACAGCCTGCAGGACAGTGAAATGCAGAGAATAAGAATGAGGACTCAACCAACTCACGCATGTGCGCGTGCACACACACACACACACAGACACACACACCAGCAGGTGTCCTTCACCTAGGCAGCAAGCCACAGGTGCTGAATAGCCTACAGTGTGACAGGTGGGAACAGGAAGAGCTAAAAGGGACTCTGATGATTCACTGTCCAGAGGCAATAAAGGCGGTCTGATCCATCCTGACTGCGCAGGGGGGTCAAAACAGGATTTGCAGACACTGAAGGCCTCACTTCACAGCTGCTGATGTGGTCTGGTAACAAACAGACAGAAAAGGGTACCGATATTCAAATCTGGCTCAAACTGTTATTGAACCAGTTATAGAACCAATTCCGCTGTATGGGAGTGAGATGTGATGGCCACACACTGACTGCACACTGAGATGTGAGGGCCACACACTGACTGCACACTGAATTTTGTAAAAAATATCCTGTACATGACCAGGAAAACAACAAATAAACACCTGTAGATTTGAATTATGCCAGCTCAAGTCAATAACTCAAACTCAAACTCTAAAAAAGGAGTGAAAAGATGAATTAGTAGTATACTTATGCTGAATACGAAATCTATGGTTTGAATCATGCTCAGTACAAAACATCGTTAACCTTATTGTGAAATGAATCTATACTGTACAATAATGTTTTATTGTCATAAAAAAAACAGCAGAAAATAGTGGACCTTCGAGGGGCAAATTGTGCATGCATGAGTTTTACTAATAAAACAGATAAAATTCCTGTAAGAATACTATTACATACAAATCCGTAATTTAGTATTTATACAGAATTTATAATAACAATGAAGTGCTATATTTTAGAGAGAGAGATATTTAGAGAGATGGTGCCCTCACACAGCTGGTACCCACACACAGTCCCCACACACAGCTGGTCCCCACAGACAGCTGCCACTCAGTTCATTAACAAACACTAACACTGTCCCTCACCAGGACCAGTGTGAAATACAAAACTACATCATCCCTGGAACACACAAACACAACTGCACTGCTATCTGGCCCTAGTACACTGTAGCAGACTACCTACAGAGAGAGAGAGATCACTGTCATTTGCAAGCTTTTCTGCCCTGCTTATCACTCATACGTCTCATTAAATCTAATCGAGGGATCTGCCTTATCCTGGTAATACATATATGGTATAACATTACAAAATGAACCAGACCAACTAAAAAGCCATCTATCTCAAACTGGCAAATTGGTACAAAGTCCTGGAAGACTGAGCACAGTAAGGCGAGGAAAGCCCTCTCTAAAAGCAGAGTTAATGCACGCAGTCTGGAAGGTGACAGAGGCGGACCGTGCAGAGCCAGGCTGCCTGAACAGAGGAGTCCATGGAAACGCCACAGTGATTCCCTTCCATTGCTGCCCAAAATTAGATCAATCAGCAAAACATTTGTTCTTTCTGTCTGTGAGCAACACAGAGAGAGAGAGAGAATATTAGCTAAATACCAAACAGCTCTACATAATCTTAAACATCTCTCTAATTGTTTTTATGGTGACCGGCGTCGGCCATAAGAGGATGGGTTCCCCCCTTGAGTCTTGGTCTCAAGGTTTCTTCCTCAGGCTCTTAGGGAGTTTTTCCTTGCCACTGTCGCCCTTGGCTTGCTCACTGGGGGCCTGGACTCGGACACTTGTAAAGCTGATTGTGACAACAACACTATATAAATAAATTTTGATTTTTTGATTGAAACACTGTAAAGAGGATCCTCTGAAGCATTTATGCTTATGATGGACTAGGATTGATTCTAGAGATGCTTCTAGAGCTGAGCCACTGGTATCTGAAAATTGCTGCTTACTCTGATGCAGCTGAGAGTGGAGCGTTCAACACCTCGCTTTTTGCCTCGGACTGGCTTTGTGGCCTCCTTAGTCATGACTAAGGAGGCCACAAAGCCAGTCCGATGTAAAAATCGAGGTGTTGAACGCTCCACTCTCAGCTGCATCAGAGTCAAGGGTGTCAGCCTAAGCAAGAACATCCTGACAAGAAGAAACACCCTCCCAAGGCCATGAAAGAGTAGACAGAGAACTGCTTTCAAACATGGAGTAAAACAGCTGTTGAACTGCTGATCAAGAATAATATCTTTGCAAGGAGGCACAGATGTGTCAAAGACTTCCATCAGGAGAAGAATATATCAGCATGGCCTCTGAGGTTTTTTTTTTTACCACAACATGAAAAAATATTTTGGTCATTTTCCTCAGTGGACTTTCTTTCAGA
>JAGXOD010001388.1:300000-542500 GCA_020368025.1 Brachyhypopomus occidentalis
CAGCACCTCTACAATACCTTTAATACTATACCACAAGTCACATCAACAATCCCTTTAAGAGTTCACCACAAGTCACATCAACAATACCTTTAAGACTATACCACAAGTCCTGTCACATCCATAGTAACTTTAAGAGTAATCTTTAAGTTTCAGATTTCATCCATTTTTTGCTGTGTCATGTATAGCTCCGCCCTCCACCACTGTCAGGTGTTTTGTTTCTGCCTCTCTCCTGTTAGTCAAGTCTGTGTTTTGTTACCCAGGTGTTCATGTTTTGGTTTCTCCGTGTGTTCCCCTGCCACACCCTTGTCATTTGTAACTCCGCCCCCTCGTCATTATTTTCAGCTGTGTCGTGTTTGGTTCTTGGTTGAGTTTGTGTATTTAAGTCATGCATTTTGTCACTTTCTTTGTTGCTTATTGTGAACGTTGGCCGTAAGTTTGCGTTTGCTCTGTGTATTGTCTGTCCCTTTTCCAGGTTCATGATTTCTAGTGATTAGTGTTATTTATTTAGTTCTCTATGTCTGTCGTTCTCGATGTTACCCTATCCTTAGTATTAGTGTTGTCTAGTTGAGGTGTCTGTAAGAGCAGTAAGTCCCTGAAGTGAGTCGGTAGAGTCAACCTGAGACAGCCTTGTCTCTGCATTTCTGGATGAAGAGTTGAATGGAGTCCTAATGACCAGACAAGGATCTGTAAGGCATTGTACACCAACAGGAGGTATGTCCGTGGACTGTGGACGGAAACTGGTACCAAAATGGAGCGGAAGACCTCACAGAGTGGGCACGGGACCACCCAGAGTGAGGTCAGAGCTGAGTGTGACACCACAGAGTTCAGAGAGTGGTGTCACACAGAGAGAGCCAAGACCATAGAGTGAGTTCAGAGCTGAATACAAGACCACACAGTGTGGGATGAGCATGAGACCATACAGATGAGCATGAGGCAAAACAGAATGTGGGCTGTGTTGAACTTATTTTGACACGATAAGCAAGAAGCCAGAAGCAGTGGGCTAAAAAGTTGCAGAAAGCTGCTTCTGAATGAGATCATGCCAAACTACCTCCTTATATAGCTCAGGCCATCAGAAGGAGTTCAGCAAGAATTCTCGAATTTCTACAAAGAAGCCATTTATCAACAGACAGCATCAATAACTGAAAGAAAGGAATTTTGTCTCTCTGCAGTACCTTGAATTGTTGAATGTTTTTTAATTGCAAAAAACTAAACAGTGTTTCCCAGAGTTTAAAAGAAGTGATTCTGCTTGTGTGGGCGGCTGGCTGCAAGAGTTCCTCCTAAACACCTCGCTGAGAACAGCAGGTCAAAGGTTCCTCTGCTTTCAGCAGGTCATGCTGCCGAAATATCTGTCATCTGGCAAATACCTTTGATCAAGGTTAGGAAGATGGTGAAGTCCCCTGTTTTCCAGGGGACATTTAGAGCACTTGGAACCATATTTCAAACCATACTTCATGTTGTTCGTATGGTCTTGATTGTGTGTGAAGCTACCAATGCCAAAAGCCATGCCAATGATGATGCCACAGTTGCTTCACATGATCCAAATTCGATTCAGCTGTTAGGAAACTGGACATCAAGCCTGCAAAACTGCCCAGTCAGAAGACATTTCACACTGACAAACTGTACAGGAGCAAAACCAATCAAAGCACAAGAAACCTGTTGTCACAGAGCCATTGCCAACAGAGTCCCAAAAAGCAGATGAGTACTAAACCTAGCTGGTTCCCGTGACAAGGTTATGGCACATGTTTGTGCAATCCATCCAGATGAAGGATGCTCACTTCAGCAATCTGACACTGAGCTTTTATCAGAAAATACAATCTGGACATTATTGAATATAGGCTGGAGTAGCACATAACCACACTGCATGAGGTTTCCCTCAGACACGTCAAGGAAACAGGCTTATTTCTTTCATCTAATGAAATTAAGCCATCGGATGCCTGAAAGTCACTGGCTGAAAGTCATGTGTTTTTATGCACCACTTGGCAATGTTTATGCACAGCACACAAAGTCACATGGAGGATTTGTGGTCTGGCAAAAGAAACAGGCTTTCATATGCAAAGGTCAGCTCGGAATCACAGGTCGGGTCTCTCCTCGAAGTTATGTCCTGCGTTCAGACTCTTAGTTGGAGCAGAGAACCAGCCAATGACTGTAGCCGAAGCCGATGCTAAAGGCAAATTGGGAATGAGGTCAAATATGACAGCTAAGACAAACCTGACATAACAAAGCCTAAATTTTACAAGGTGACTTGTCATGCAGTGCTTGTATGAATCTATTGTTTAGATCTGTAATTCGTGTAGACACATAAATTCAATTGACTGTAATTCGTCAAACACATAAAATGCAGAAGGGACCGGTGAGTACAGTGTATCTTATTAGGTAGAGGACAGCAACAGAAAGATCAAAAGAGTCAGCACACACACTGAACCTCACGTAAAGTGAGGAGAACATAATCTCAAAGAAATGATACAATCATTTACATTGAGATTATCCTCAGCATTAATAAATAATAAATACATACCATAAACAATGTTAACAAATTGATTTGCACCATTATGAGAAGATCCAGTGATTGTGGTAATTGCTTTATGTTCATTACTTTCTTACCAATACTTAGGATGAATGCCAAAGTTTATGGTCTGTTCAAGTATAAGACACAACCGAACAAATTTATGACTTCAGTCTTGTCTCCTGTATCCCACCTCTGACAACTTTTATTTAAAAGTCTTCCTGTGCCTAATGAATTCAAGGCATTCATTCCGCGGTTTCACTGGAAATTACTGGAGCAGGTCAGATGGGTTATGTGAAATCACCACTGGCTAAATGTAAAGAACTGGTAATATCCTAAAACCAAGGATACAACTGTTTAAAAATGTCTTACAATAAAGTCTCGGCAATCCTGAATAATTTAAACAATTCCATAAATGTTTGATCAGTCCCCAGATCAATACTTGTGAACTGGAGCCATAAAATAACCAAGTAGAGATTCTGTTCTATCTCAGAGCTCACGGTAGTGCAAGAGTCAGGAAGTGAGCCCTCCTTTAGAATGCCAGAAGGTGCTCACGCCTCAGACGAGACTCGGTGGTACATGCTCCATCTGCCCTCCCACAGTCCCGCCCACTCAGATCCTCCGTGGGCTTCTGTCATCTCCGTCCTTCCCACGTTCACGTCTCTCTATTACCCAACAGGCTGAACAAATATTATTCATTTCCTACACAAAGTTCTCCTCTTAGTATTTTCGACTAGCTTAATCGCTTTAACACTGTCTTAAAGAAATCCTTGCTGAGGTAATCAAACCTCTAGGTGATAATATAATAAACTCCTGGACATAGGCTAAGCAGCAACATTGTTCAAACTAGCAGGTATCAAACCACTGATCAAGAACTAACCTGGACCCATGTCAGTTATGAAACCACTGATCAAGAACTAACCTGGACCCATGTCAGTTATGAAACCACTGATCAAGAACTAATCTGGACCCATATCAGCTGTGAAACTGTAAGCCAATTTCAAACTTTTCCTTTGTTTCTTAGATCCTAGAAAAAGCTGTAGCTCAGCAGCTAAACTCATATATGCATCAGGACCAGAAACACAATTTCAGAAACATGAAATCTCCCAGTCAGAGGTCTCATCATAGTAAAGAGGCAGCACCAAGTAAGATTTTTTACCACACACACACACACACATGGGCGCACGCACTCACGCACACACACACACATTATTGAATCCCATTCAGGGTCATATTTTTCACTTTTATTGCTCTCAGTATAGCAGTTGATAGGATAGGTCACAACCTTCTACTAGATAGACTAGAAAATGTCTATTAAGTAAATTGCCCATATCTAGTTCCTATATTACTTATCTGATAATTTCCTTATTCCCACAAACACTCCACCCCCCCAGCCTGCCCACTTTGGAACATCTCCCTGTCCACCCCAGACACCCACTTCTCTGTCACTGGGAATTGTTCTTGTGTCACATGTGTTTCAGACACACCGCACACATTAAACCCAGACTAGAACTTCCATTGTTTGTTTGTTCTCAACACTTATTTTGTTCTTTTCTGTTTATATTCTTCCAGTGTCTGGTGTCAACTAGATGCCCCCACCCTGCTGTGTTGTTTCCTCTCAGGGTTTTTTCCTCATGCTCCATGGGAGAATAGGGCGATTTCTTTGCCTATGTCACCTTTGGCTTGGTCACTGGGGACTTGGACATCTGTAAATTTGCTTTGTGACAATGGCTGTTGTAAAAACCAGTATCAAAATCAACTTGATAACATTAATGGAGACTTTTCAGAATACTCCAAGGTTAATATTGGTGTCCCACAAGGATCTGTCCTAGGACACCTGTTTTTCCTTTATATTTGCACCTGTGGGTGAAATTATTTGTAAGCACTGTCCTAGTTTCCACTGCTACGCTACTGACACTATACCTAAGTATACAGCTTAGGTAAATCAGAGTACAAATATCAGCTTAATATTATTGAGGAATGAATAAAGGACATTACACAATGATGTCTTAACACTTAATCCTGACAAAGCAGAAGTGCTCCTGTCAGGCCCACAGGCAGCTAGGAGTACGCTCTCTTTTGAGTCTTCCTTTCAGGTCTTCTCGAGGTTTCTTCCTCATGCTCTTACCCTAGGTTTCTTTGCCAGTCTCTCATTTGGCTTGCTCACTGGGGTTTGGACTTCAGAGATTTGTAAAGCTGCTTTGTGTTTGTGACAACAGCTGCTGAAAATGGTGCTGTACATTTGACTTTGATTTGACTTTGATCTCTTTTTTTCTCCCATCCAACCGTTTTCCCAATGCCTTTGGAGGACCAGTCAGGAGAGAGGAAAGAGCGAGAGTGTGTGTAATGGACAGCACGTTAAGATGCTCTGCTTGTTGGGTGATTATAAAATGGTCAGTAAAGAACACCTCTTTCTCATTCTCCCAGTATGTGGAAGGGGCATCTATGTTTCATTGATGTCTGCAGAGAGCGAATAAGCTGATTTCTTTAAGTGCCTGGTGGAGAATCAGAACAGGATGGAATTGGAAACATCTGGAACAATCCAAAGCCTGCAAACAAAGAAGGTTGGTGATTATTAAATGCTCTCTGTTCGGTTGCTAAACTAACATACCCACACACACACACACGCACACACACACACACATATACACCAAATACACACACATACACGCACACAAACACTCAAACACACATATGCACTCAAACATACACACACACACTTTAATGTAATCCTAACTTTAACACAACTGACCACAAAATAAATATTTTGGCCCTTTAGCTTTTCACAAGGAGCAGAGTCATGATTATTTATTGTGATATTAGATATTCTGACCAAAAAGAGACTCTTAAAAACACTCTGGACTCATTTCCCAAGAGCATTATAGTGATAAGATCACATTAAATGAAAGTAAAAGTGTGTTCTGAGTTACTGTCACTCCCTCCTTTAACAATGTCCATTGTGCTACGATACTTTTGCAAATCTGATTCTGGTTATAGAAACATCTTTTTTTCTTATTTCACAATACATTATGCAGGCGGGATGGCCAGGGGTGGACACAGGGGTGGACACTGGTGTGGGCACTGGGGTGGACATGGGGATAATTTCTCAATGATGACATGGATGGATCCATTGTTCTCACTGACTTTCCTTTGATAACCATGATGGTCACTTGTTCTCTTTCTGCAACATCAGCTATTTCATATCAGACGTATGTGATCTTTCCCCCTGAGGTGGCGCCAAGTCCGGTCTTCTCTTCCTTTTTCATTTCTCCCTGTTTTTAATCCCCCCGTTCTCTCTGTTTAATGTTTTTCCTTGAACAGACTGCAGAAGCCAATTAGGAGCCACTGGTAATAGCAATGCTGTCACTAACTTGAGCTCTCTCGTCTGGACGGATCTGGGTTAGACTCTGAGAGTTTGCTGGTATGTGTGTGTGAGTGCATGTGTGTGTGTGTCTGTGCCTGCGTTGTGCATCATAAGGAGAATCCATCCCATTTGAGCAAAAAAAAAAAACTTCCTCCAAAAGTAAACATCAAAGTTTTACTGCCAGAATCAGCAAATCATAAGGTTTGAAAGCTTATTCATTTTTGTGTGACAGCAGCAGTTTCAGTAGTTTTGTGCAGAGAAGTCTCCGTTTTGCATATTGCAAATTCAGTAGTTCTATGAAGCCTGTGAAGTTTTCTACATTGCAGTTTCAGTAGTTTTGTGCAGAGAAGTCTCCATTTTGCATATTGCAAATTCAGTAGTTCTATGAAGCCTGTGAAGTTTTCTACATTGCAGTTTCAGTAGTTTTGTGCAGAGAAGTCTCCATTTTGTATATTGCAAATTCAGTAGTTCTATGAAGCCTGTGAAGTTTTATGTCAGAAATTCCTAATAGTTTTGTGTATTTCGGTTTCAGTAGTTTTTGTATACTGAAGCATCAGTAGTGAGACAGACCTTCAGTACAAAGAGAGCAATCTGGCCTCCTTGTACCTTGAGCTGGTACATCAAGGAGAACTGCCACTAACTGTTAGCACTTTCAGCAATGCCAGACCCCATGCATTTCAGTGACATAACAATTGGATGTAATTTCACCTTGAAACTGTGGAAAGGCGATCAGACCGGCTGCTTCCACCAGAGGAAGAAACTGGTAAACTCCTTCGCTGTATCTATTAGCTTGGAGTGAAATGGATGACACAGTCGGCTTTATTTGAAACGCATTCCCCTTCCCCGCAAAAGCATTTGCTGTTACCACAACTGAGGTCACAGTACCAAAATCCTTGTAAATCTTAGTACCAATCATATATGCAAAGATACGCACTTAATCACAGACCTCACCACACTTTACCGTAATTGTACAATTTGGTACTGTACCATTTGGCAAACACAGCGTACCAGATTGAGGTTAATGGTGATACTGGTCAGATGCTTAAAAAGTACTTTTTAATTACAGGCTGTGTCATACAAAAAGCCAAACCTCCAGGGAGAGAAGGCTTCAGTCTGCACAGTCACCTCAATTCAGCTCATGGCACTCAATAACTAAAAGGGTCCACCACACTGTTGGGCCACTGGGACAACTGGACAACTTCTTGAAGTGCCAAGCTCATTTGGTTCTGGATGTCAAGCTGCTGTCAGCCCACCGCTGGCCTACCAAGGCAGAAGCTAAAAATGGCTGACATTCGGCTGAACCCAGAGCTAGAGTAACAGTGTGAAAATGGCTGCTTATTCCACATGGACTAAATCCGTCATCCTAAAGGTTGTAGATTTCAACGTTTCACACGGGAACATGGAAATGATTCGTGCCAGACCGTAAGCACTGTGGTAAAGTAACACACTCACTCTAAGCACACACATCTATACAAGCAATAAACATCCACACACACACACACAACACACACACACACGGGCTGAAATAGTAATTATGATTTGCAGTTGAACAGGGTCCCTCCAGCATCACATTCTAGCAGTCCACTGCAGGATTCCACTCACAAGTGCTCTCAGAATGTTCTACAACGCAACAGAGCCAGAGATTGCTCAGTCCAGCCACAGTACCCAGCATGCCCTGGGGGAGGACGCTGGAGTGGGATCGAAAGGCCTGGAAACACACTGTTGGGCAAAGATGAAAAATCGAAACAGATACAAGCAATTTAGTCATTCTCTCTCTCTCTCTCTCTCTCTCTCTCTCACTCACTCACTCTCTCACACTGTCTGTTTTTCTTTCTTTCTTTCGCTTTATCTCTCTCCCTGTGGAGATTTGCAGTTTGGAATACTACATGTTTAATGTCCCTTGAAATATTCAGTACTTCAACACATTTTGGGCTTCTCTGTTTTCCTTGTCGGATCTCATTCAGTTCAGTTCAATTCAGTTCAGTCCAGTTCAATATAAGCTAAATTGTGCTAGATGGTACTTTTTCTACTTTGTGCATTTTTATACCATCCAGCTTCTTATACAAGCCAAACAAGTATCTGCACATCACCCCCTCACCACTCACATACACTTATATGCAGGTACAATTACAATATGTACATGAAGAAGTAAACACATAGATGTATGATCACATGCATGCACACACTCATATACTCACTCACTCACACACACCCACACACACATTACTGTAAACTGGGACAAATGCCACAGGGGAGCATTTGAAGATACTTCTACTTTTTTCAGGTTCAGGTGAAAATGGGTCATAGAGAAAGATGGGTGCGTGCACATGTGTGTGGGTGTACTGGGAGAGTTCTGGTAGTTCTTTCTATATGGTGTATCTGAGGATGGTCTATCTGCATTATAACAAGCAAGAGAAGCAATTGCTTCCAATCTGCCTGACAGAGAGACAGATGCATAGACAGATGCATAGACAGATGCATAGACAGATGCATAGACAGACAGACAGATAGATAGATAGACAGACAGATAGATAGATAGATAGATAGATAGATAGATAGATAGATAGATAGATAGATAGATAGATAGATAGATAGACAGAATTGCAAATAGTAAAAAAAACTACAGAGAAAAACTCAAGAATAAACATATCTAACAAATTATTACATTACACACACACATGACCATTACAATGTCATGGCAATATGACGAACATGGTCAGCAGTCATCTCTGTAGCCAGGCAACCTAATCAAAGTTTTGCTAATTTGCTTGGACAGTTTCATCCACTGTAACACCCGATTTTTCAAGCTGTTAACCCAGCCCTCACTTGGCTAACCCTAGTCCTATCTTAGCTAGCACTTTTTTTTAACTTGCAAAGTGCTAAAAACCGTGCAACACATTTAAGCAAACACCACAAAGTTAAACCCTTATCATGCTGTCGAACTTGTTATGAAGTGAATAAACTCTATCAGGCTGCAATACCAGTTGGTGTCATCGGTTTGAGTCTTTGGCTGTGTACTTTTGCTGTGCCACTGCCAGACGTCACAGTTCAGTAATGGGGGTCAAAGGCCACAATGGCTTGTACATTCTCCCGTGCTTCAGCAGTCACAAGTCAAGCCCACTCTTGTCCGGCTTTTAGCTGCCGGTGCTTCTGGGAGACACGGTGTAACACCATTTTGAAAATTAAATGAAAAAATGGAAATGAGAAATGAGAATGAGAAAGTTTTCTGAGAATATTTTTGCTGTGCTAAGAAGGTGTCAGTCAATATTAAGTGGACTAAAGTTTTATTAAATGTGTTTATCTGCAATAGTGAACAACTGTTAATATCAGAGGGCAGAAGTGTGTAAGGAATAAGCAGCTAATTAAAGGGGAGAGGCATTTCCTGTTGGGACAGGAAGTCAACCATAGGTGTCACAGAAATGAAGGCTCTCGGAGCCAACACACTGACCGTTCTCATTGACATACCAGTACACCCTTTCAGAGCAAATTGTGGACACACACACACACACAATAATGAAAGGTTTCACTTGCATTTGAAGAGGTAGGGAGGAAGGGAATGAAGAGGTAGGGAGAAAGGGAATGAAGAAGCAGGGAGGAAGGCAATGAAAGTGGTGCCATGTTTTATTCATGCAGGCTGTTGTGCTCTAGAGACAGCCCAGCGTGAAAAGCTGAACTCGAATAAAGCTCTTATAACGCTCCCCTCACGCTCTGGCTCATCTGCACTAATGGGACAAACTCCCACTGGGACCAGATGGGTCCAAAACACACACACACACACATACACGGACGCCCTAAGGTCCTAGGACAGAGGTCCAAAAGGGCCCTGGAAGCTGTAAGAGCTGGACAATATATCACATCGCTGATAGCAATAACCCTGAATTTAATGGAGTTTTTACATATACAAAACATAAAAGTCTATAAAAGTCTTGGTGTTTGTAGTTTAAGTCCAATAATCTCTGGAACGATAATTGCAGTGGTCCACTCATGTTGCATGACATTTGCATACATTCACTTTAGTCTTTGAAGTGCTCTGTGATTGGCTCCACTAGTCTGTAACCAGCACAGCAGGGGACCCGATTGGCTGGAAGGCTGTGGCTGGCAGTGGACACAGTCGGGGGTTGGGTTGACTGACAGACACAGCAGCATGGCTTCAGTGGAGCAGGAGGAGGATCTGTCTTATCCTCCTTTACAACACAAATACCTGAACTACAAGGACATTATACCTCAAACTGTGTTCAGTTTGTTTAGACCTAAAGCAAGTATCAGTTTTGTCAGCATTAACAAAGACAAATCAGTCAGTTTGCATTTTATAGTATTATTATTATTGAACAATGACTAACTAAATTATTACGTTATGGGAGAAAACCAAAACTGAAGCCACAACATCATTCTGAAACAGGAGGCGAAATAAATGTTTTAATTGGGGGTTGTTGGCTTTGCTAAAAGGAACTGACTGCTTTTCTCTGAGGGGTGACTGTTGGAACTTCTGACGAGAACACAGTGGGGCCTCGGCAGGAGATCACAGCTCTGAGACATGAGAGTTGCGGCGACAACTAGGCTAAAGGCCCAATCAGGAATCAGAGCCGGAACACTTCTGATCACAGCTGAAACTGCGCCAGTGAAATGTGACACAGCCCAGTCTTAGACAAAACAGTGCTGTTTGGAGCCAGAACAGGCCTGGTCATCACAAAACAGCCCCAGTGATATCCAAAACAGCCCCACTCATATCCACAACAGCCCCAGTCATATCCGAAACAGCCCTGGTCATTGCCAGAACAACCTCACAGCCAAAATAACATACCAGTCAGTCAAAACTGCCCGCGGTCATAGCCAAAACAGTGTCAGCCTAAGACAACATGATAAATATCACACACATTACACATTTTACTAGATGCGTTGGTGTTCTTATGCCCTTACTGTAGCCATTGCTGAGTGGAGGCTCTAAGACAAAGCTGTCTGGCTAGAGCGTGACCTTATACAAATTAAAGTAAGACACACAAGTTGGGCTTTACTGAAAACACACAAGTATCAGGCACTAAAGGCCTATCAGTGCACTGCCAGCAGAGTGACCATGTCGTCCATCTCTCAACCCAACACAAGCAAACACTCC
Organism: Brachyhypopomus occidentalis; assembly: GCA_020368025.1. Classification (NCBI taxonomy): domain Eukaryota; kingdom Metazoa; phylum Chordata; class Actinopteri; order Gymnotiformes; family Hypopomidae; genus Brachyhypopomus; species Brachyhypopomus occidentalis. The sequence goes on from JAGXOD010001388.1 coordinate 310,978, forward strand.
TCGCAGTCAAAATAGCATTCTGCCAAAGAGCAAACTAGCTGTCTTTGTGCCTAGACTCTTGCTTAGATGATTGACTGTTAGAGGAAGAGGGTACGGTGTCCACACAGTCCGTTTTTGTTTAGTCAACTACTAAGCCCTGCGCGTTCCATTCAGCAGAACTCAGATCTGTTGGATCTTATAGTTCCCCTCACCGAGGCTCAATTACAGACCTACAGGATGTAGCCTCCTGAACCAGCAGAGTGTAACAGGTATACTGGGGGTCATGAGCAGACAGATTGGGGGGGGGCGGCATTTAACCCCCGGCACAGAAGCTTCTGGACCCAGATACAATATAGCTATCTCTGAATGCTTTCGGGTGTCAAAAAGATTTTTTTTCTGTCAGAACAAAAACGTCCTGCTTCAAGCAAGTGCTCTGCTTACAGTAGAGTTTGGCCTTTGTTTGGAATCATTTTACTGCACTTATCAGCAAAAAATAACCCTGAAGACTTTTACTGTCTCCACAGGAACTGTTCACTCACAGGGGGAGCTAGGGAGAGAGACAGGGAGAGAGACCGTGTCAGAGAAATAGGGGGGAAGAGACAAAGACAGGGATAGAGCGAGAGAAATACTTTCTTCACTTCAAAGAATCCTCTTATTACTCTTTTCTCGTCTCTTCTTATCTTCTTCTCCTCAATGTGCCCCTCACAAACACTAACACACACACACACACACACACCAATGCTTTTAACTTTTGGTTACAAAGTGAGAGCCAAACCATTTATATATGGGGAGGTTCTGCCAAAGATTGAGTTCTTTTAATACTCATCACATCCACACTCACTCACACATGCACACACACTTGTGTGTATACACACACAAAACAATTCCTTCAGGGTTGAACAGGTGCCAGAAGATTTTTGTTTTATCAAGTCCTGCCAATGGTTAAATGTGAAGTCAAAAGGCCTGAGCAACATCAATAGTGACGATAGCATCATTATTGAAAAGTAACAGCGCACACTGACTGGACTGCAGGTGATTTTGCGTTTATGTAGAAAGGTTGAAGAGACATGGACACACTGTCCTTCAGTCCCCAACCCTGCAAGAAGCTGCAGTCTCACTCCAGTCTCACTCATCCCAGTTGAACCAAGGTATCAAGGTATGCCGATCCCTTTAAGGTGCCACAGTGTAGCTGAACCAGAGTTCACACCTGATTGCAGCATAGGTAGAATGTGGTACAGCCCTTGACTCCTCCCTTCTGGCATGTCCGTGTGTAGAGATTTGTGTGTCTATGTCTATGTATGTAATTCTGTGTGTGGTTTGTTGTGTGTGTGTCTGTTGTATGCCACACTTGTCACTTGTTGTCATCTGTGTATTTAAGCGCATCTCATCCTTGTCCCTCATCGGTTCTTAGTCTCGTCGTGTTGTGTTCATCTGCATTTGACAGTTTAGCGCTAATGCGCTATTGCTTATTATTTAAAATGAAGTCACTGGATGCTGTTCTGGCCTTAGCATCCTGCCTCAGCACAGAACAACTGACTGCAAAGGACAAGGATGCCAACAGGAAAGCATGGCAGGAAGGGTAGCAGGCAGCGTCGCCTCCCCCTGACAGCCCAGGTAAGTGGAGCAGAGCTGCCCCTTCAAGGGCAGGCCGTCCATCCATGGGGCGGAAGTGCCAGTCAGCGAGAGGTTTGGCATTTGGGAGACTCACCTTCCCAAAAAGACAGCTCTCCCGGTTATGGGGTGTATGGTGAATGGTAACCTCTCCGTGTCATCACTCACGGACTGGCAGAGTTCACCAGAATCCCCAAGGGGGGTCCCCTAAGCTCTGGGGGCCAGATCCTGCACACCAGGAAGCAGGTGCCGATGCACTGAGCACAGCGGCTAAGGTGTGCCCCAAGGTGAAGCCCCAGGGTAGAGCATGCACCCCAGCCGTTCCAGCATCTGCGGGGCCTTAATCTCTGTCCCTGCGTCTGTCCCTGTGTGGGTGCCAATAGCTGTCCCTATTCCCTTGTTTATCTCTTCTATGTTCTCCTCTGTGTCCCCGGGGAGGCTGATCTAGGTTGTTCCGTTGGCGGACTCTCCCCCCGGGGGAGCTGGTCCCGGAGGTTCCTGGTTTCGGCGGCTCCATGCCCCAGCCCCGCCCTTCATTTCGGGTCTGGAGCCAAGCTGCTGACACTAAGCGCTCCGGGAGGAGCCTCCCCTGATGGGGGGGATCTGTCACTGTACAGCCACTGACTCCTCCCTTCGGGCGTGTCCGTTTGTGTTGATTTGTGCGTCTATGTATGTACTTCTGTATGTTTTGTTGTGTGTGTGTGTCTATCCCTGTCTATGTCTCTCTCCCCACTATTTCTCTGACATGGTCTCTCTCCCTAGCTCCCCCTGTGAGTGAACGGTTCCTGTGGAGACAGTACAAGACTTTTTTTTACACATTTTTTTGCTGATAAGTACAGTAAAATGGTTCCAAACAAAGGCCAAACTCTGCTGTAAGCAGAGCTCCCTCTTGAAGCAGGACGTGTTTGATCTGACAGAAAAGAGTTTTTGACGCCCGAAGGCATTCAGACATAGCTATATTGTATCTGCGTCCAGAAGCTTCTGTGCCGGGGGTTAAATGGGTTAAATAATATATATATATACTGCACTCTTCTGGATGGAGATCTCAGATTTTGTACTTGGGATCTGCTAGAGTCACTCTTGTTTTGGGGTCACAGCTTCTAGATCTCCAATTTCCATGGGAACCACTGTTGATTTCATCTTCCAAATCTGTTCCATCTCTTCTCGCGGCTCTTGGTTTTTCTTGAGTTTTCTGTATTCTGTAATATATATATATATATATATTCGAATGACCTGAATGCTGTACTACACATATCCAGTATGATGTGTCACGAGTGTTTGCTGAGGCTAGCATTTGTTCAGTGTGCAGACAGCAATGCAATGTAGGGGGTTATTGCTTTGTTTGGGAGATTTCATTATGGTAGTGTTGTGCAAGGCAGACTCTCAATAGACAATACGTACTCCACAGACCCTAGTGTGCAATTACTTCTTACAGACAAACAGAGAGGCAGAGAGACAGACAGACAGACACACCCACTCAGAGGTCTGAAAAATTACTTCACATGCAACCAACAAAAAATGCCTGATGAAGGAAATTTAAAAATGTTTTCTCTCATATAGACACACACACTCACACACACAGTGCAATATGATTCCATTTTTCTAGTGCTGTTCTTCACTGTTAGGGTCTTTGTTTCTCATATACAGGGAGTAGTAGGGAGACCACAGAACACGTAATACGCCCACAATCAAACTAACAACACAACACACACACACACACACACACACACACACACACACATCCCAATTCCAAAAAAAGAAAAGAAAAAAGGCGGAGTCTATTGGTAGAAAAACCAAACTGAAATATGTACCTGTGAGATCAGAAAGGAGCTACAGCCTCTGATCTCAGATATCAGCCAGAAATCAGCCAGACATACTGGAGCAGAGTCCCAGAAGGACCACAACAGGAGAGAGCAAGAATTTCACCTTTATGAAACACCCAAGACACACACACCCTTTAGTTCTCTCTCGGCATTGAGAGTTTATATATGTCTGTGTTTATACTCACTGATTGTGAATCAATTTCACCTGCTGTTTTGTGCAAATAGAACAGACAACAGGAAGAAATGAGAGGCAATTAGCAAGACAACCCTCTATAAAGGAGTGGTTCTGCAGGTGGTGACCACAGACCTTTTCTCTGTTCTCATCCTTTCTGGCTGATGTTTCGGTCACTTTTGTATTTTGTCAGTTCTCTCACCACAGGTAGCATGAGGCGGTGTCTACAACCCACAGACGCTGCTTAGGTAGTACAACTCATCCAGGATGGCACATCAGTGTGAGCTGTGGCAAGAAGGTTTGCTGTGTCTGTCAGCACAGTGTCCAGAGCATGGAGCAGATACCAGGAGCACTGTTGCCAGGTGTACGATAATTAGCGTATTTGTACTATAATTTTGCCTTCTGTACGATGTATGCTCAATAATCCACAAAAGGCCAAATGTACGATCATTTGACCATTCCGTTAATATGTGGTTGTAATCGGCTGTAATCAGCCTGTCGCAACTGTCTGTCGGAGTGTTTTTTTGTGAACCCTGAAGACATCTGTTTCTGGAAACAGATGCACGATTGGCTGGGAATTCGAGCCAATCGTGCCTTTCTAAATGTAAGCTACAAATGACGTGTAAGCGTTTGCCTCAGAACAACGGCCATGATTGGCTGAATTTTGGTTATGATGGGTGTACGATAATCTCCCTGAAAATACACTAATTTTGTGTCTTGTAATCGAACCTCTTTTAAATATAGTTAACTCATCCATCACAATGGGTCACATGCCCAGATCCTGTAAACTAGCAGTCATTAAACCCCTGATCAAGAAACCAAATCTTGATCCTAATGTACTATCTAGCTACAGACCCATCTCGAACCTATCATTTATATCCAAGATCATAGAAAAAGCTGTGGCCAAACAGTTATGCTTATATCTGCACAGGAACCACATATTTGAAAAATTCCAATCTGGATTTAGGCCCCACCACAGCACTGAAACAGCACTAGTTAAAGTAACAAATGATCTCCTTCTTGCCTCTGATCAAGGTTATGTATCTCTATTAGTGCTTCTCGATCTTAGTGCAGCCTTCGACACAATAGATCACAAGATCCTGCTAGAAAGGTTAGAAAACTGGGTTGGAATCTCTGGTACAGCCCTGTCATGGTTTAATTCTTACTTAACCAATCGCTATCAGTTTGTAGAGCTCAATAATATTCCCTCCAAACACTCAGAAGTGAAATATGGAGTCCCGCAAGGCTCCATCCTAGGACCACTATTATTTACATTATATATGTTACCATTAGGAATAGTTATAAATAAACATGGTGTCAACTTTCACTGCTATGCAGATGACACCCAACTTTATATATCAGCCAAACCTGATGACAAATCCAGATTAGGAAAAATCGAGGCCTGCGTAAGTGATATTAAATGTTGGATGTCGCTAAACTTCCTCCACCTTAATGGTGACAAAACGGAGGTTCTCCTTCTGGGCCCAAAGGCCACAAGACAGAAAATACCAGATCTAATGTTAAATCTTGCAGATTACCCCATTACTCCTGGCTCGGTAGCCAAAAATCTCGGCGTCTTATTCGACTCTGACCTATCATTTGATAAATACATAGATAATACTACCAGGATAGCTTTTCTACATCTCCGTAACATTGCCAAGTTAAGAAATGCATTATCCCAGCATGATGCAGAAAAACTAGTACACGCTTTTGTTAGCTCCAGATTAGATTATTGTAACTCGTTACTGTCAGGATGCTCAAATAGGAATATAAATAAACTTCAAGTAGTTCAAAATGCCGCAGCCAGAGTTCTAACTAGAACTAGGAAATTTGAACATATCAGCCCAGTCTTATCGGCCCTGCACTGGCTCCCAGTAAAATTCCGTATTGATTTTAAAATTATTCTATTGACTTATAAAGCACTGCATGGACTTGCTCCTGACTACCTCCAAGAGCTTATCTCTTATTATGAACCCCGCGACCACTACGATCCCAAGGTGCTGGCCTCTTATTAGTTCCATCAATTAATAAAGTAACAGCAGGGGAAGAGCCTTTTCTTATAAGGCCCCCAACTATGGAATAGTCTTCCAGAATATGTCCGGGACTCTGGCACAGTCTCAATCTTTAAGTCTAGATTGAAAACTTACTTGTTTGATCTAGCATTTGGTAATTAATGTGCCCCTTTAGATAAGGTAACAGATCCAGGGGTTCATGGGCAAAGGGTTTTTATGGCAAACTGGGGCGCTGGTGCTGTCATCCTATCACTGCACGCGGTCACTCAAGTTTGTCGACGGTGTAGTGGATGGATGCCAGTGTCTCAGGATGCTCCCAAGTCTGTGTTACCTTCTGGTTCTGCCCTTTAGCTAGGCTGTAATAATTTAATTGCCGGAGTCGCTGCCACACTCCAGAAATGTTTACATTTACTTTGTCTAACATATTCCATATAGAACTAATTGCCCCTCTTCTTCCCAATGGCTGCCCGAGAAATACCGGGACAAGGAAAGACGAGCCTTTCCTGTTACCCACCCCATACAAGCATCTAGGAGATGGTCTGGCTTGCCAGTGGATGTGCCGATGCCGTGGTTGGATGTGCCATTATCGCAAGAGGACGCGCTGATGCCAACCCCCACCTGAGGCTCATCTACTCTGAAGGGACTGTGACTACTCGGCCTGGAAGTAGAATCATAACTACAGGATTATATCTGGACTATACATGAACTGTGAATGTGGACATTGCTAGCGGGCCGCCCAATGGAGGATGGGTTCCCTTTTGAGTCTTGGTCCTCCCAAGGTTTCTTCCTAAATTCCTGCTATCTTAGGGAGTTTTTCCTTGCCACTGTCGCCTTTGGCTTGCTCATTAGGGATCTGGACCCACGCAATTTGTAAAGCTGCTTTGTGACAACATGTGTTGTAAAAAGCGCTATATAAATAAAATTGAATTGAATTGTCTCTGGTATGAGAGAAATAATCCTACATTTCTCACCTGGCAACACTGACCAGGAGACTGGCCAGTACACCAGGAGACATGGATGGGGCCGTAGGAGGGCATCAACCCAGCAGCAGGACCACTACTTCCTCCTTTGTGCAAGGAGGAACAGGAGGAGCAATGGCAGAGCCCTGTAAAATGACCTCCAGCAGGCCACTAATATCCATGTTTCTGCTCAAACCGTCATAAACAGACTTCATGAGGGTGCTTTGAGTGCCCGATGTCCACAAGTGGGGCTTGTGCTTACAGCCCAACACCATGCAGGGCGATTGCCATTTGCCAGAGAACACCAAGATTGTCAGATTTGCCATTGGTGCCCTATGCTCTTCACGGATGAGAGCACATTCACATTGAGCACATGTGACAGACGTGGCAGAGTCTGGAGACGCCGTGGAGAACGTTCTGCTGCCTGCAACAACCTCCAGCAAGACTGGTTTGGCAGTGGGTCAGTAATGGTGTGGGGAGGCATTTCTTTGGAGGGCCACGAAGACCTTCATGTGCTAGCCAGAGATACCCTCACTGCCATTAGGTACCAGTATGAGATCCTCAGACCCATTGTGAGACCATATGCTGGTGCAGTGGGCCCTGGGTTAATTCTGATGCATGAAGGGAGGTCATACAGGCACGTGGAGGCCACACACACTACTGAGCCTCATTTTAACTTGTCTTGAGGAATTTCCACTGAAATTGGATCAGCCTGTCATTTGATTTTCCACTTTGATTTTGAGTAGGATTCCAAATCCAGACCTCCATGGGATAATAATTTTGATTTACATAATTTTTTGTTATTTTGTTCTCAACGCATTATACTATGTGATAAATAAAGATTGTCAACTGGAATATTTTATTCATTGAGATCTAGGATGTGTTATTTTAGTGTTCCCTTTATTTCTTTTAGCAGTGTATTTACACCATATTGTCATTGTCACAGTTGTGTCCATAACCAGGAGGAGGGGGTGGTGTACAAAACAGGCACAAAAAACACATAATTTCTCAGTTTTTCAGATGGTCTTAAGTACTGCTAGAGATTCTAGCACATAACAGGTGCAGCTCATAACAAGAGAAGGATCACACAAAATGTGTAAATATTATATATACACATCATATATATGAAAGGACAGAAGGACAGACAGGCTCGGATGATCACAGAGAATCAACAATGACACTAACAACAAAACGAGTAGCGGCCCTGTGACTCAACTCACCAGACACGTTTATTGCTACAGCACCACAGGAAGCTGTAATATCTTTGTCCTCTTGCCTTTCTATTGTTCTTCATGGTCCTGGTTTAGATTATCAGATAATTCTGATAAAAAAGTTTACCAAGAACATCACAGGGCCTTGCCACACTGATTGCTTTCCTTGTGCCATTGTGGACATGTGCAGGTGTTAAAATGTTAGTAGTGTTCATCTCTGGTAGATAGACCGTCTCTGGTGTGAAGACTCTTCTTCTCTGGTAGACCCTGAGAAGACGGCTACTTCAATCTTCCATAAGGTGTCCCTCTCCTGCTTTGTGTGTGTTAGTATGTGTGTGTGTGCAAGAGCAGGAGTGTGTGCATGTGTGAGTGTGTGCAGGTATGTTGAAATGGATACAACGATAACTCAGCAGAAGCTTTAAAACGACTTTTTAAACATCCAATCTTTAGCAAATGAGGTTTCGTTTTATGGGAGTCTCCTTTGTGGGAGAAAACTATTCTAGTTTTTAGATAATTATTTTAGCTTATCTTAATAGAGCAAATCAATCTTTCAGTTAATTGTAGTTGCAAAACATGAAGTAATATCAATAGCTAATTACTTGTGTAATTTATTTCCAGCCAATGGACAAACAGGAGATAAAGTACATGTAAGAAATGGGAAAGTCTGCTGAATGGGAGTTGGCGGGTCAGTTTCTTGTAACACTTTTAATTTAGACTCACTGTATTAAACATTAGCAAAGTGCTTTGTGAGCTGTAATACACCCATTCTGGGACCCAGGGAGTTAGACCAACAGTGTAGGGATGACCTAAGTTTTTTATTTTTATACATGAATTACAAGGACAAAAGTATTGGGACATTTACACATTACACCTACAGAGCCTTCATGACATCATTCTCAATGCATGGCCATTAATATGATATAAAATAATATAATATAATTATGCAGCAATAAGAGTTTCAACTCTTCTGGAAATTATTCTTGTACAGGATGTTGGAGCATGCCAGTTTTTTGCCAGTTCATCCAGAAGAGCATTTGTGAGGTAAGACACTGATGCTGGACAGGAGGACATGTCTAGGCCAACCCCTGAAACACCAGCCCACAGCATCCTCCTCCTCCACCTAACTTCACAGTTGGCACACTGCAGCCAGGTAGGTAGTGTTCTCCCAGTGTTTGCCAAACCCAGACTCGCCCATCAGACTACCAAATAGAGAAGTTTGACTCCTCAGAATACATTTCCGCTGCTCCAGAGTTCTGTACACTACTCCATCCGATACTTGGCATTGTGCTTGGTGATGTAAGGCTTGCATGCAGCTCCTCGGGCATAGGGAACCCATGGTCCCGTGTTTTTGTGCTGATATTAGTGCAAGAGGAGGTTTTGAGCTCTGCCGTTCCTGAGTCAGCAAAGCGTCATCGACGTTTACACACTATGCGCCCCAGCACTCAGCTATGCTGCTCTGTAACTTTACACTGTCTGCTGATTTGTGGCTGGTTTCTAAACTCTTCCACAATTCAACCGTACCACTCACAGTTAATCATGGTATATCTAGGATTAAAGAAATTTCTTGAACTGACTTTCTGCAGTATTTTTTAACACCACACTCAGTAGCTCATTAGAATGAGCCATTTTTTTCACAAATGTTTGTAGATCAACTGCACAGATGGGTGCTTTTTATTCACCCACAGATGGGTGATTTTATACACCTGTGACAATGGGACTGAAAGAAAGATTTGAATTCTTTAAATGCTTTTGTCCTTACAGTGTGTAACGTATTTAGGTTCACAGCAGGAGGCGAGGGTAGCGAGCCTTGACTTTTATTATCTTCCATTCTTAGAATAAAGTACAACACAAATAAAGGCACTCTGCCTTGAAAAGGAGAAACAATAAAGCGAGTCTTAGTAGATAACAGGTGTCGTCCAGGGCAGCAGCAGAATCTCCTGGAATGTCAGCGGAGTGGGTTCCTTCCAGGTAAGGCCAATGTGCAGCACTGAACGACAGGACCTGTGGGCTTAAATAATAACCTTGAATACCGTGCACAGGTGTCAGTACTCAGGTGAGTGGGAAGGTGGGAGTGACCGGGTCTGTGTGGGGGTGTGTCGGTGCCAAGTGAGGGTGTGACGTGTTCGGGGTGTCTTCGCGGGTGCCCTCTGGTGGCGATCCCGCCTTCTCACCGTGACACAGTGTACATACACTACTATTCAAAAGTTTGTGCAAACCTGGTATTTCTTTTGTTTTCTACATTTTAGAAACAGTGAAGGTATCAAAATAATGAAATAGCACATGATTATGCTGTTAAACCAAAATAGATGGTTTAATAGACGGCTGTAGATGGTAAAGTTTTTCAGCGCCACCCTCAACAGTTTGGGATGATGCTCTGGGTGCTCTTGGTGTTCTTAACCAGCTTCTTGAAGCAGCATCTATGATGTCCTGAACACATTCTCATGTATGCGGAGTGTGATGTGTGGGGTGTGATGTTATCAATGGGCAGACACACTAGCTGAGAAGTGCATTTTATATAAGGGGTTTCACATTTAACATTAACTACATCATGTAACTTAATAGAATAGGAGACACACAGACAGTACAAGCACGACGAGGCATGACTATACTAAACAAATAAATAACTAGACGAAACCAGAAACCACTACAGTGATACAACTGTGATGGTGCAGACATTGATGACAAAAGAATGCGGTGAAAGGAAGGTTTATTGATAACTTGTAATCCAGAAGTAGAGAGTGTCAAAACATAGATATCAGTCAAAAACAGTCCAAACTCACGGTAGCAATAATAGGCAAAGGTACCAGGGGGCAAATCCAAGAGAGAGAGAGAACATAAGCTAAGAGGTCAATTATCCAAAAAATCCAGAGACTATAGAGAACATTTGGTATGCAATAGAGTTGGCAATACTTCGCAAAGTGCAATAGAAAATGTCCAGTTATATATAGATACATATAATGAGGTACAGGTGAGTTAGTAATGAGGGGAGGAGGATCTGGGAAGCCGTGTTGTAGAATTCTTGGTATTGGAGTTCCTAGGGTCCAGATGCATGACAGCTCCTCTCATCCAGTCATCCACCACAGGTATATCCGTTCGAGTCACTGTCCAGGAAGCCATAGCCAGTTAATACCCCAGACAACAAAGGTGTGAGGCCACTAGTAGAACTGGTCAGAGAGTTCTGGGCCATCTCTGCCCATAGTAAATATGCGGCCCAGTCATGAGGGTTATTGCAACAAAAAACATATAGAAACTTCCCCAATTCCTGATTGACCCTTTCACATAGCCCATTAGTCTGGGGATGGTAACCAGTAAGTAAGACACATAGCCACCCCAATGCGTTCAACAAAAGACGTAAATTGGGGGCCTCTGTCCGAAAGAATCTCCTCAGGGATACCGAAACTGTGAAAAACATTAACAAATAGAGCTTCTGCCATTTGGAAGGCTGTGGGAAGGGAGGGAAAAGGAATAAAGCGCACACCTCAAGAGAAACGGTCAGTAACTGTCAGAATACAGGTGTTACCCAAGGATTCAGGTAAGTCCGTGACAAAATCCACAACAAGATGAGACAAGGGTCGTTCAGGTACTGGAAGAGGATGAACATCAGATGTTAGCGTGTCCCACCAGTAACGACCAGCAAGTAGTCGTTACCTGAGTGTCCAGAGGTGAGTGAAGTGTGGGACCACGTTAAGAGCTTAGCCCGGCAGGAAGGTGAAACGTACTTCTTTCCTGGTGGACACCCATCTGGAATCTCAAGTCGAGCTTGTCTTGTAGATAACCTTTTAGCTTTACGTAGATATTCCAGGTTTTTATGGTTCGTGAGGACCACAAAAGGATGGTTAGCCCCCTCCAAACAATGTCGCCACTCTTCCAGAGCCAACTTGATGGCTAGTAGTTCCCGTTCACCTATACCGTAGTTGCATTCAGTAGGTGTCAATTTGTGGGAGTAGAACACCACTGGGTGCATGCGCGAGTTTACCCTTTCGGAGAGAATGGCTCCGACTCCTACCTGGGAAGCATCTACTTCCACTATGAAAGGTATCAATGGGTCTGGGTGTTTAAGAATGGGTGCAGTGGTAAAGGCTTCTTTCAACTTATTGAAAGCCTGTTTTGTCTCTGAGGTCCATCAAACTGACTTAGAATTCCCTTTCAGGAGGGTGGTGAGTGGAGCTGCTATTGAACTAAAATTTCTGATGAAACATCTGTAAAACGTTGTTATATGCGTACCATGTCAGGGATGGGCCACTGTAGAATCACCTCTATTTTCTTATCATTCATGGTGACACTACTGTGGCAAACCTCAAAACTTAGGAATGATATGGCTTGTTGATGGAACTAGCATTTCTCACCTTTAACGTACAACTGGTTCTGTAATAGGGTGCAGAGCACAGAACAAACCTGCTAGACATGTGTATTGTAATCAGGCGAATATATCAAGATGTTGTCTATGTAAGCAACCATACACTTGGCTATATATTCCTTCAATACATAATTTATGAACGCTTGAAAAACAGAAGGACCAAACTAAGACCATATGGCATAACCAGATATTCACGATGCCCTTTGGTTGTGATGAATGCAGTTTCCACTCATTACCCTCTCTCATCCTAATCAAATTGTAAGCACATGGGTCGTTCAGGTACTGAATTTCACTTGCTATTGTGCAAATGGAACAGACAACTAATTTAGTATTTGGCTTCATGAAGTTGGGCACAGATATTTGATTGAGACCTCTGTAATCAATACAAGGGCATAGCCCTCCATCCTTTTTCCTGACAAAGAAAAAATCTGACGCCACAGGAGAAGTGGATTTCTGTATGAACCCCTGATATAAGGCCTCCTCATAGGTCAGAGGATAGATCCTAGCCTTAGGAAAGGTGGCACCCTCATTGATTTCAATCCTGCAGTCATAAGGACGGTGAGGAGGTAATGTAGTAGCTATTTCCTTACTAAACACAGCTTGGAGGTCCTCATATTCAAGAGGGATGATAACAGGAATAGTATTATTAGGGCTCTCCACAGTGGTGTAGTTAACTCTAATAGTGGGATTCGAACAATTGTTGTGACAAAAGGGGGACCAAGAAATCTCCTTACTTTTGCATGAAATGCATGAGTTGTGTTGATGCAACCATGGGAGACCCAGAATAACAGGCCTGACTCCTGGTATCTGCTCCATGCTCTGGACACTGTGCTGACAGACACAGCAAACCTTCTTGCCACAGCTCACATTGATGTGCCATCCTGGATGAGCAGCATCTACCTGAGCAACTTCTGTGGGTTGAAGGCACCGCCTCATGCTACCTCTACAGTGAGAGAATGACAAAATGTCAAAGTGACCAAAACATCAGCCATAAAGGATGAGAACAAAGAAAAGGTCTGTGGTCACCACCTGCAGAACCACTCCTTTATAGGGTGTGTCTTGCTAATTGCCTCAAATTTCTACCCCTTGTCTGTTCCATTTGCACAATTGAAATTGATTCACAATCAGTGTTGCTTCCAAACTGAACAGGTTGGTTTCACAGAAGTGTGGTTGACATTGTGTTGTTTAAGTGTTCCCTTTATTTTTTGAGCAGTGTATATATACACACACACACACACAAAACTAAGACGAACTAACACGGAACAGCTGGAGAGGCAACGATTAGGGGCGTGACTACGGAACACACAAGGGAAAGACAGACGTAGGTGTGGAAAAACAGGCGGAGGTGAGGCCAAACTTTATGCATTTTTTGAGGAGGCAATTGTAATTCATTTAAAATTTCATTATTATTATTTTAATTATATACTGTATTCATTGTTTTGGGAAAAAATCATATATAGGCTATCAACATTAACTATTTAAATTTAAGCATTAACCATTCACTATGAATGCCTTTAAGACTATAAAGAACATACATTCAGTCAGCTTTGTCCAAACCTTTCACTGGTAGTGTATATGCAAACAAATACACATATAATAGACCACAAAGTCATTCTTAATTAGCCGTGTCTATGATACATTAATCAGTGAAAACACCCCAGGTAATGTTATCTTTCCCTAAAGGTTAACTGTAAATACCATTCGGTGAAAGTTTTTTTTTTTTTTTTCAGTTTTTTAATTTCCTCACTTTAAACATGACAACGTCTTACTTTAAACATGATAATGTTAAGATTTATTCAGTATTTTAACTTGTGTCAAATTACTTCCTTGTCTCCACATAGATATAAGAACACATATCAAGCCATGTGCAGTATAGAAACCTATTGTGACGTCATATCAGGGACAGCAGGAGTCAGGGGTTGTGGTCGAACGGATTTATTATCCATAATAAACAAAGAGAACAAAAGGACTCAGGCCAAAAGGCAAAGGCAAAAGAAAAGACAAACTGACGATAGCGGACTTGCACCACAGACGTAGCACGACTTTTAGTGTTTCTCCGAATGCACTCCAGTGCAAACACGTAGGCGAAGGCTGAGTAATGTGCAGCACTGGATGGCAGAACCTGCGGGCTTAAGAAAGTGAGGAGAAATGTGAAACAGGTGCTAGTACTGAGGGGATTGTGATAAGGGGAGTGGTTTGTGATTAGGGGGGTGTGTGTAGCGTTGCTATGGCTACGCGTCCACACGCGCGCCCTCTGGTGGCTTCTCCTCCCAGCCACCGTGACAGAGCCCCCCCCCCCAGGGACTCCTCCAGCCGTACCTTCCTGGGACGTCCTGGCCTTCGCGGAGCCGGTCGCTCGGGACGTTCCCGATGGAAGGAGGCGATCAAGGAGGGGTCCAAGATTTGAGAAGCCGGCACCCACGACCGCTCCTCGGGTCCGTACCCCTCCCAGTCTACCAAGTATTGCAGTCGCTGTCCCCTGCGCCTGGAGTCTAGCAGCTTACGCACCATCATCCAATAGTATCGGGGACGGCGGTGTAGCCTGTCCCTGCTGCTCCAGCGGTCCCTCACGGTACGGCTTCAAGGCGGAGGTGTGGAACGACCTGGATACACGTCTATCTGCCGGAAGGCTCACCCGGTATGTCACTGAATTAATACGCCGAGTGATTACGTATGGGCCCACGTACCTATCGTCCAGCTTGCCTCGCCGACCCAGCCTCCCGTCGCTCGTGGAGACCCACACCTTTTGGCCCCAGCATAGTCCGGTGCCTCTGATCTCCTGCGATCCGCCTTCGCCTTGAACCTCCTTACAGCGGCCTTAAGCCGTTGGTGCGTCTCTGCCCAGACTCTCTCACTGCGCTTACACCATTGTTCCACCACCGGTTGGTCCGACCCTGCCGCGTTCCACGGGTATAGCGGTGGCTGTCTCCCGAATACGCACTCAAATGGCGTCTTACCGGTGCTTGATTGTACGAGCGAGTTCTGCGCATACTCCGCCCACGGGAGTAGCGAGCAACAAGTGTCCTCATGTGCGCTACAGTAAGCGCGTAAGAATCTCCCCAGCTCCTGATTCGTCCGCTCCACCTGTCCATTCGCCTGCGGATGATAGCCAGAGGTAAGGCTCACCGTGATGTTAAGTTTGCTGAGGAATTCTCTCCAGACACGCGAAGTGAACTGCGGACCCCTATCCGACACTATGTCCTCAGGCAGCCCGAATTGCCTGAAGACGTGCCGGAATAGGAGGTCTGCAGTCTCCCAAGCTGTAGGTAGCCCCGGTAAGGGGATGAAACGAACCATCTTAGAGAACCTGTCTATCACGACCATGATGGCCGAGTTCCCCTCAGATTCAGGGAGATCCGTCACGAAGTCTGTCGCTATGTGTGTCCATGGGTGATCCGGAACGGGCAATGGGCATAACTTACCCACTGGCGGCGTCCTCGGCACCTTGCTCCTGGCACACTCATGGCAGGAGCCTACGTGCTTCAGCACATCGCGGTGAAGCCCTGGCCACCAATAACGAGCCCCTAGTAGTTGAGCCGTTTTTGTAGTGCCCGGATGTCCCGTGCCCATCGACGAGTGAGCCCAGCTGATCAATGCCGTGCGCTGGGCTAGCGGCACATACTTGCGATGTGGCGGGCACCGCGGATGCGGATTAGCCGCCTCTATAGCCCGGTCTACCTGCCACTCGATAGTACCCACAAAGTACTCTTTAGGTAGCACCGGCTCCTCGCTCGTGAACTCCTGGCTGCCCGGAAACAACCTCGACAGGGCGTCAGCTCGTGTATTTTTCTCTCCTGGCCGGTAGGAGCGAGAGAAAAACAAAGACCACCGTGCCTGCCGCGCGTTCATTCTCTTTGTGTTCTTTAGGTACTCCAGGTTTTTATGGTCTGTTAGAACCACGAAGGAGTGTCGCACACCCTCCAGCCAGTGCCTCCACTCTTCTAAGGCTAATTTGATAGCCAGCAACTCTCGGTCTCCATGGCCTCAAGCCCCCGTCCTTCTTCTTAACGAAGAAGACGCTCGCTGAGGCTGGCGAGGTGGAGGAACCAATATAACCCTGAGCTAACGCCTCGCTGACATAACGCTGCATCGCGGACTCCTCGGCCTGGGACAGCGGGTAGACACGCCCCTTGGGTGGTACACTGCCGGCCTTCAGCTTAATAGCACAGTCCCAGGGGCGGTGTGGAGGAAGCTGAGCCGCTTTTCCGGGGCTGAATACCTCTGCTAGATCGCGGTACTGAGGAGGGGATGTCAGGTGGCTGCTCGCAAGCGGGCTCTCGACGGACGTTGATAGGAGAGCCATAGCGTGCTCACTCTCAACACAGTGCTCACCTGGGGATAACTTCTCTATGCTGCCGTGAAACCAGTCTATAGAGGTATTGTACTTCTGTAACCAGGGGAGCCCTAATGTGATGGTGTGAGTTAATTTTGAGAGAACAAAAAAGGGGAGATGTGTAGTGAAGCCCTGTATGTTGACAACCAAAGGGGGAGTGCGGTAACGTATCAGTCCGCCACCCACAGGTCTACCATCCAGCGCGTACACTCTTCTTGGTCTTCCTAGCCGGATCAGGGGAGCTTTGAGATTTGAGCTATGGCTACGCGTCCACACGCGCGCCCTCTGGTGGCTTCTCCTCCCAGCCACCGTGACACCTATTAGACACACCTATAAATACATCCGTAATAAATGGTATACAGTAATCTTGTGGGTAGGCTTAAAGCACTAAGACAAAGTCTAGAGTAATTTTAGAACAGAAGGAACAGAATATGTATTTTACTTTACACTGTAAAATTACTTTCCCACAAAAAAAGACATTTTCTTAATATTATATTATATTTCCTTTATAGGATAATTTCTTTGGTGTACAGCAGGGATAGGTACTTGAACCTACACGCTGCTGTCACGGTGTGGGAGGCTTCCCCTACCGGTCGCCTACGGTACAGCGGCAGTTGTCCTGTTGTTGTTGCGTTGTGTGCGTCCCTCAGGTGAGTGGAGCTTATTAGCTCCCTCACCTGACGGTAGTTTGTCAGGCTATATATGCCTTGTCTATGTACCAGTTGACCGCTGGTTATTATATCCTTAATCGGGGTCAAGTGCACGGGTCTTTTGTTTGCGCACGTTATTCATTAAACCCCTCTTTTTTCTCTGAGACTTGGCGTGATCGCTTCCTTTTCAGACGCACCTCCTGCCCGTCACAGAATAACCAGCCACCTTTCGGAAGCCGCCAGTCTCCTTTACTTTCTCCTTCGTTTGTGGTCATGTCTCGTGGTAAGTGTTTGTCTACGTGGTATTTTGTTGTTTGAATGTGTTGGAGATTGAGCCTGGTCGTTTGTCGTGTGTTCCGCCGTGTGTGCATGTTTGTGTTTAGGTTTAAAACACCGTTTTGCCCGGGCGATGTAAAGGCGAGACCTGTAAGTGCTCTCTCCTTAGAGGCGGCGCCGTCTCGCTAAAAGTGCTCGCCCGCAGTCTGTGTTTGTGCATGTGCATGTGTGAGATGTGTGTGATGCGTGTGTGAGACTGCGGGCTTGAGCTAGTGAGTGGAGGGTGCGTCTGCCGTTTGTCTTGCGTGTTGGTGTTTGTCTTTCGTGTATTTATGTAATTCCCCTAAGGGCTCCCAAAATATGTTTTGGGGGGGAGCTATATGGGGTCCTGTGCCACTGTTTGTGGCACAGAGGGCGCAGCTCCTGAGGGAGGCCCGCCGGTGAAAGGGTAAGTGCGCGTGTATGTTTGTGTTTGTGTCGCCCAACTCGTGTTTGTGTTTGTCCTAGTGTGCTTGTGAATTGTTTTATGTAATTCCCCGTATGCTCCTCCTCCAAAGGGCGTTTGGGGAGGGGCTATGGAGGGTCCCGTGCCACGGTCTGTGGCACGGAAGGCGCAGCTCCATGGGAGGCCCTGACCCACGGGAGGGAGTCTCCTGAGCAGGTAGGGTGTCCTCATGCTGAGACGGGCTCCCTCCTCCCATGTAAAGGGTGTAAGTGGGTCAGGGTAAGTGCGCGTTTGTGTTGTGTCTGTGTGTGTGTTTGTGCGTATGTATTGTGTGCAGGTTCCTCCCGCGGTTGACTGTGGAGTCCCTGGACCTGCCCTCGTGCTCGGGTTGACGAGGAGTTTGGCCCTGGAGCTAGCCGGCCGATTATGGGGAGGGAGTGCTTCCCCCCTGGATCCTCCGGCAGGGTGGAGGAGTCCACCCTTGCTCAGTACCCTCAAAAGGGGGGTGGTCTCCCTGGCCGGGCTAGGTAATGCCAGGGGTACTCCAGGCCCTGGATAGTGGTCTGCCCCGAGCCGAGAGGTTGGTCCAGGAGACGTTCAACTGTGCAGTAGGGAGGTAACCTGCACACACGCACACTTTGTGGGGCCCTTGGGGCGTGAGGGCTCTGTGACCGACTGGGGCATGGTTGTCTATTGTTGATGGCCCAGTCGGTCCAGGGTCCCGCCCAGGGAGACGGGAGCTAAATTGTTATATGTTTTGTGTTTCAGCTCCCGGACCGCAGGAGGTGTTTCCCTGCCTTGTCCCCGCCTTCCTGCCCCTTCGTCTGGCGTCTTGTGTTCTGCCGCTGTGAACCGCACATCGGCCCGTAGTGCGGCTTGGTGGGGGGGTCTGTCACGGTGTGGGAGGCTTCCCCTACCGGTCGCGTACGGTACAGCGGCAGTTGTCCTGTTGTTGTTGCGTTGTGTGCGTCCCTCAGGTGGGGGGAGCTTATTAGCTCCCTCACCTGACGGTAGTTTGTCAGGCTATATATGCCTTG
Source organism: Brachyhypopomus occidentalis (assembly GCA_020368025.1). Classification (NCBI taxonomy): domain Eukaryota; kingdom Metazoa; phylum Chordata; class Actinopteri; order Gymnotiformes; family Hypopomidae; genus Brachyhypopomus; species Brachyhypopomus occidentalis. The sequence goes on from JAGXOD010001388.1 coordinate 329,843, forward strand.
TCTATGTACCAGTTGACCGCTGGTTATTATATCCTTAATCGGGGTCAAGTGCACGGGTCTTTTTGTTTGCGCACGTTATTCATTAAACCCCTCTTTTTCTCTGAGACTTGGCGTGATCGCTTCCTTTTCGTACACACCTCCTGCCCGTCACAGCTGCAGATTATTGAAAATCAGATTATTGAAATTTCAGCATGCAATTGGTGACCTTGTAGAGTTGTGCATATGGTAGTTAGACCTATATGTAGTGCCTGATACAGTACATTAACTGAATGGTAAATGATATACTTACTAAATGGATGAATAGTATTTTGAGTTTAGAAACAACCAAAATCCTCCTCACAGGCACTGAACAAAATAGAAACAATATGTTAAAAGAGGTTGGTACTGCACACCAAGATGGCAGGTAGACATCTTAGCATTTTTCTTGTTGTTCTTGTCTTGACTTCAGTCTCACATTCATAATGTCACTAAATCTGCCTTTTTCACTCAAGGAGCATGACATCCGATACGCTCCAACAGAAAGATGTTAAGAAGTTCAATTAGGCTTTCATCTCTTCACGTTCAGAAAACAATAATGCCTTGTTTTTGGCTTTGATGCTTCCTATATCTCGGAATCGCTGACAGGGTAGAAAATAATCAAGTGCTAGCTTACTGAGCATTTCCAGAGGTGAGCTGGAAGAACATACTGAAGCAGCTTACACTTTACAGTATAAAATAATTATAAAAACTACCAGACAAAAGTTTGAACATGGATTATGCTTACATTTTTTATACGACAAATATAATTTGGGAAAGGTGTTATATATGAATTCATTATACACACATACACACAATTTTAAATGCACCCTCAGCACAGTTATTTCAGAACTTTAGTTCCTCACTCTACAAGTGCTCTGCACATGTGATAATGTCTTCAGAACTGATGGAAAAGTGTCATAGGTGCTGCTTCATGAAGCTGGTTAACAATATACATGTGTTTATATACTTGTTTGTACGTGTTTGCTTCAGCGTTGTTTATCATGCCCTTTGTATTTTTACACAATATCTAGAACATTTTGAGCTGTCTTTTCAATGTCTGTAATTATAATTACTACATAATAGAAATTCAACAATACAGGCACACACACACACACTCATTTTCTCCTTGTCCTTCTTGTTCTGTTCTGTTCTCTTTCCATATAATTGTAACGCCGAAGGCGCAGAGCTATCAGAAGACGGACACAAACGCTGAGAAAAGCAAGATGTGTTAGGTGCAAATCCAGAATCATCGTCAGTGAAATAGTCCAGGGTCAGTTTACTTATATGCACAACCAGGTGAAACACGTTGAAAAAAGATCACACTGAATCAAGGGTGTGGGGTGCCCACATGGATATTGGTGGTGAAGCATCATCACGTCCATCTAATTCTAAGGGCCTAATTATATGCCCTTGCACTGAATTAACTCAATACTAAACACAAACATGGACAACAACAAGCTGTATAGAAAACAAAGACCCGCAAAGTATACAATAAAACACAGGGTATAAATAAACGAGATAACAAGGAGACTAAACCAGAGATGGGTGATAATACTAAAGAGGGGCAGAGTTACAAATTAACAGGCGTGAACAACAGAAATGACAACACAAGCACATGGACCTTGAAATCAAAGACATGACGGACGGACCAGGCATGACAAAAATAATTATTCTAAATTCTAAATGATTCTAAATAATTATTATCTTAATTATGATTTTTTAAATGATTCTCTTGATATTATGTATATTTTATACACATTGACAAAAAAACAGAAAGTTGGAGAAAGAGAGTGCTCTAGTTAGCAACAGGTGAAGCAGAAAAGGAGATGTATGGGCAAAGGAATGCTATGTGACATAATGCAGCTGTGTGTGTGTGTGTGTGTGTGTCTTGAGAGAGTCTTGTTCAAGTGTTAATGAAGACAGCAGTTAGAAGCAAGCAGACAGAGAGCAATCAGAGGCAGCCCAGATAGAGAGTTCCATTATCTAATTTTGTGTGTGTGTGTGTGTGTGTGTATGTCTTGGTCCATTCAGTGAAGAGGAAAACTACTTTACTTATCCAATTTGAGAAATCTCAAAGTGACATGGACAGATAAAAAATTACCATATTATCCCCAAGTTCCACAGTCATACTGTAACGTGCGAGGTTTGTGAACAGAATACAGCAGGAAACGTCCGACATATAAAAGTTTATTTCACAGATATTGCTACTACGGTAGCGTACACTTAACATGCATTCCAATCAAAGACGAGCATGGGACACTGCTTAAACGCACATTAAATAGACGGACAACACAAGACCCGAGTGAACACGAGACGAGCCACAGGTGAGACCGATGAACATTCTCACACCTAACCACCCTCACAGAAATACAAATAAGGAAAGTCTAGACGCAGACAACACAAACACACGCCCAAAGGGAGGGGTCCGGGAGCTGCACCATGACATAGCCCCCCACCTAGGGCAACTCCGCCCCGGAGTGCCCAGTGCAACTGTAAAGCCTATGGGCAGGCCCGAGACCACTGGGAACCTCGGCTTCCGGGAGTCGACTCCTCCGTGAGGGGCTCCACCGTGAGGGTGTTCAGAACACCCTCCCTGGGAAAACAGGGGAAAACATGTTAGACATCACAGGGACATGCACAAATACACACAGCAGTACATTGAACATGAACGGCACAAGAGGGAAAAAGGTATTGGGGAGAACAATAGGGACTAACAAAAACAAAGGTAGTGACAAATGAGAACGCAGTTCCAGGCCTCCACACCTGGAGCCCCATAATTGGCGGGGTCTGCAGCCCTGGGGTTGCAGGCGCTGCGCCCGACGACTGTCCTTTCGATCCCCCACCGGGATCCCTAGGCTGCGCCCCGTCCCTAGGCTCCCTAGGGGTTTGCACAGTTCCCTTTTTCGCCACAGGGGGGCCCTTGCCACAGGGGGGCCCTTGCCACAGGGGGGCCCTTGCCAGGGGGGGGCTATCAAGTAACTGTAAAAGCGACAAGCTGACGCATTCGAAAGGATTGATAGCTGTTCTAGCCAATAGCTCATTCGAAGCTGAAAAGATTAACACCTCACTTGCCGTGATTCGTGATTGCTTGTCTTTGGGAATTTCATGCGCAACACATCAAGCCATTTCGGTAGTAAACTAAGATAAACTCTCCAGAGCACACGCGATTGACTCTGTTTGGCGAAACTGAAGCAGTCGTACATTATTTTGTTAGTGAATAATTTGATTGCATATACTTGGGCACCTTGTGGAAAATACTGTGTAGCTCTTCAGTACCATGTATATGCTCAATATTGTTTATTTTGTCAGATAACACCCTGTTGAATCAGAAAAAGCAGAGCATGACAGATCACCAGTGTACATTTACACACTTTAAATCCCCAAAATCTTTTCTGTTTTAGAGGCTCTCATGGAGCCAAAATTATGGAAATATGAGCCTGGAAGTGAATCAATATGTTTGCCCAACTGTCTACTGTCAAAATGGCTGCCGCACAAAGGGGTTAATAAAACGACTGTCTGTCAATGCCTGCAATCTCGTCTCTTGCAAAGACGAGCCAAAGGATAGGATGCCAGGCTACACTAAGGACAGAAACGCCAAGGTGGGCAGAAGAAAGGGGAAGTATCAGCGCGCCCCTTTCCCAGGCAGTCCCGTGTAGCCGGGGGTAGGACCTACACATGCGAGGGGGAGGTCTGTGGTGCCTACCTCTGTAGTGATTTGGAGGAGACAGCATCGGAGGTACCCACAAAGCTGCATCCCAAAAAGTATGCTTATATCTGCATAGGAATCACATATTTGAGGCCCCACCACAGTACTGAAACAGCCTTAGTTAAAGTAACAAATTATCTCCTTCTTGCCTCAGATCAAGGCTGTGTATCTCTATTTGTGCTTCTCGATCTTAGTGCAGCTTTCAACACAATAGATCACAGGATCCTGCTAGAAAGGTTAGAAAACTGGGTTGGAATCTCTGGTACAGCCCTTTCATGGTTTATTCTTACTTAGCCAATCGCTATTAGTTTGTAGAGCTCAATAATATTCTTTCCAAATGCACAAAAGTGAAATATGGAGTCCCACTATTATTTACATTATATATGCTACCATTAGGCATAGTTATAAACAAACATGGTGTCAACTTTCATTGCTATGGAGATGACACCCGACTTTACATATCAGCCAAACCAGATTTGGGAAAATTGAGGCCCGCGTAATGTTAAATTCTGAATGTCGCTAAAGTTCCTCCACCTTAATGGTGACAAAATGGAGGTTGTCCTTCTGGGCCCAAAGGTCGCAAGACAGAAAATACCAGATCTAATGCTAAATCTCACACACTACACCATTACACCTGTCTCAGTAGCCAAAAATTCTCTGCGTTATATTCGATATATCATTTGATAAATACATAGATAATGCTACTAGGATAGCTTTTCTACTTCTCTCTAACATTGCCAAGCTAAAAAATGCATTATCCCAGCATGATGCAGAAAAATTTGTACATGCCTTTGTTAGCTCCAGATTAGACTACTGTACCTCATTACTGTCAGGTTGCCAAAATAGGAATCTAAATAAACGTCAAGTACTGTAGTTCAAAATGCTGTTGCCAGAGTTCTAATTAAAACTAGAACATTTGATCATATTAGCCCGGTCTTATCAGCCCTGCATTTGCTCCTGGTTAAATTGATTTTTAAAATTCTTCTACTGACCTACAAAGCACTGCATGGGCTTGCTCCTGATTACCTCCAAGAACTTGTCTCCAATTATGAACCCCCACGTCCACTAAGATCACAGGATGCTGGCCTCTTATTAGTCCCAACAATTAATAAGATAAGAGAAAGGGGGAGAGCCTTTTCTTATTAGGCCCAGCAACTATGGAATAACCTTCCAGAATGTGTCTCAAACGCAGTCTCAATCTTTAAGTCTAGGTTGAAAAGCTAAACAATTTAGTTTAGCATTTGGTAACTAATGTGTTCCATTTGATAAAGGTTACAGATCCAGGGGTTCATGGGCAAAGGGTTTCATGGTATACTGGGGCGCTGGTGCTGTCATCTTGTCACTGTACGTGATCACTCAAGTTTGTTGTCAGTGTAGTGGATGGATGCCAAGTCTGTGTTACCTTCTGGTTTTGCCCTTTAGCTAGGCTGTAATAATTTAATTGCCGGAGCTGCCACACTCCAGAAATGTTTAAATATCCCATATATATCCAACATATCCCATACAGAGCTAATTGTCCCTCTTTTCTCTTTCCAAATGGCTATCCTCCTAGCCGAGAAATACCTGAGATGAGGAGAGACGAGACTTTGCTGCTATCCAACCTGGGCCTGCCACCTCCTGCCCAACCAGCTATGGATAAAGCATCAACCCACTGCCCTCTCACCACCCCTAATTCCCCGCTGCTATGGCTGTATCTCCACAGCCCTGGACTACTATTACTGAAAATCAAGAAGTCTAGGACTCTTAAGAATGTTAGCACTGTTGTAAACTGTTGTAAAAAGCACTATATAAATACATTTTGATTGATTTACTCTTGAGGTTACATTGCATAATGTCAATACAATAACTGTCAATATAGTTAGCAGAGAAAATGAGCTATAGTTTTATAATATTGCTGACACCAGTTCCATGTAAAGCATTCAGTCTGCTTTGTATGCTCAATGTGTTAAACCATAATAAACTAGCCTAGCTGAACGGTAACCCTCGGACTGCTGATTTACAATGAAGGAAGTATGTTACACATATTCTCATGATGTACACTGGGCTATGCAATGGACTTTCCTCTCTCTAACACATTTTGTAAGTTTAAGTAAATACATTAACAAAAATCCTTTAGCCACACACACACACACACACGCACACACACTAATGTGCACAGGCCTCTGTTGACCCAGTAACTTTGCCCATATTAGCACTGAGCATGATACTTCTTAACAAAATGAGAATTTTACATGCAGCAGTTACTTTGATACATTAGGAGAGAAATTACACATACACACACACATACAGACACACACACAGTGCAATATGATTATGCTTTATAGTGCTGTTCCTCACTATTAACCTCTTCGTTTCTCATATATATTTTAGTGTAGTAGAGAATCCACAGAATACATAAGGACAAAATAGACCCTTTCCGCACATCTCAGACAATTACACTAATGGACATTGATGTCTTTCTCCCTCACACACATACACACACGCACACACACGCACACACACATGCATGTATCAATGCTTCGAATATGCCAGGACCCTGGAAAAGCTGACTTGCAAAACAGCTGCTTAAGCTTCTGTGAGGCTCAGTTGTTAATGATTATGACTCTTCATCAACAATTTTGCTTCCAGCAATAATGCCGTTGTTGGCAAGTGATAATCGTTAAGAACTGGGTATCACTGAAGATTATGCAGCTGTTTCTGAAGCTTTTCCAGAGTGGAGTTTTTGCATCAATACATACATGCATGAGAGTGGAGAGGAGTTGATGTTTAGAGAGAACAGATGGACAAATAGAAGGATGAATGGATGAATGGGTTGACGTATGCGTGGGTGGATGGGTGGATAGATGGAAGGAAAGATGGACAGATGGTCAGATGGATGGATGGACTGTATGGCCAAAACAGCAAGATATCACTAGTCTTTATTAGTCTTTATTTTCACCCTACCATAATGTCTGGACACAAAAATGTGGGACTTTGTTCAATTGCTCATACCTTGGGGGAGCAAAAGCAGTTCTCCATTCTAAACAACAGTAGGAAGTCGGGGAAGAGTCAATCCTCGATTGCATCACCACCTACAGACTTCCGTCCTGGCTCTGGAAGCAACATCAGCACGTGAACTGGGTGTCAGGACCTTCATGCCTCCTTCAGTAGGAAGCTGCAAGTTTAGGGTCACTGTGCGTGGGCTGGAGAGGGGAGGAGAGGAGAGGGGAGGGGAGGAGTAAAGAGGGGAGGAGAGATTAACAGAGGTGAAGAAAGAGGAGGGGAGGAGAGGGGAGGAGAGGAGAGGAGAGGAGAGGAGAGGAGAGGAGCTCACTAGCTGGATACACTGCTGCTCCCTGCCATGTGCTACATGTAGTGCACAGCCACTACAGAACAACAGGACACTTCATGCCATCTCCTTCAGCTCACACCTCAGGATCTTTCAAACCAGCGGATTGCTGGTAATGAAGGCTTTCCTGAGGACTTCAGTGACTCCAGTGCAAAGCTGAAGAGAAAGAGAAGTGTGGACAGAGAAATGTGGACAGAGATAGGGGGGGTGAGAGATGGAGAGATGGAGAATGAGGGAGGAAGAAGAATGCAGTGGGACATGTTGTTCCCTTGTCAAAATCAGGAACTTACAAGAACTCTGTAGAGCAGTCGCAGGCTGAACTTACACTGTCTCCTAGCAACAAGAGTGTGTGTGTGTGAGTGAGTGAGAGATAGATAGGTAGAGAGAGAGAGATAGAGACCAGTTTGCTACAATTAGGTGTCAGGTAACAGAAATGGCATTCAGTCCAACTAACTAAATTAGAACAAAATAAACATTTGTACACATTGCTAGCATATGAAACATTTGCACATGCACATTCATACAACTTGCGTATTGTGGGGTCCACCTGCAAATATACATACAAGTATAAGCGCGCACACACACACACACACACAAGCATTCACTGTGTGTTTGTTCAAGCAAATATATGTACAAGGTGTAACCGATTAACTGCTATTAGTATGTTGGAATGTTTGAATATTATATATGCGCTCAAGAGCAAATGATATATATGTGTGTTAGAGTTTCACCCTGAGTTCACCCACCCCGGGCTTTGGAGCAGATGGAATTTACCAGCATTGTAACATAAGACAGCTCAATGGCACCCCCGAGATAATACCATCAGACTTTTACTGCTGACACGTTAGTGCTCGCGCGCGCGCAACACACACACACACACACAGACGTATGCATGAACACACACACACACACACACACGCATGCATGCATGAACACACAAACACACACACAGACACATGATTGCATGAACACACACACACGTACAAACACACGTACACACACGTGCGCAGAGATCCTTATGAAATCATAGAAAAGTTCTTAAATCTTTGAAATCATTGATTCAGAGCGAGCTATATCAATCTAAATATTGACACTAACACTGAATACAGAACACACACATCACAATAGACAGACATGCACACACGCGCACACACACACACACAAACATGAAATATCAAGTGCAAAGAGCGAAGGCAAGAGCAGGAAGGGGGGATGAAGGGGGGAGGTAGGGAAAGACAGACTGGAAGAGAGAGGGAAGGAGGACATTGCTCAAGTATTATGTACATGTGTGTATGCATGTATGTATGTGTGTATGTATGTATACATGTGTGTTTGTGTGTTCTCACTGCACGGATGGGTTAAAACAAATTTCAATTGGGTATGTATGTGTGTGTTTTTATGCATGGATTGTGTATGGCAGGTAAAGCAGAAGTAGCAAATCCCCAGATGGCTGCATTGACACGTGACTGAGTACGGGGTTGAGTAGGGTACTCAGTAGGGGATTTAGTAGGGTACTCAGTAGGGGATTTAGTAGGGTACTCAGTAGGGGATTTAGTAGGGTAATCAGTAGGAGATTGAGTAGTTTACTGTGTACGGGATTGAGTAGTGTACGGGATTGAGTAGTTGTCAGCAAATTTTAATTTAGTTTTAGTCATTTAGTCTTTTGACTAAAATTTGTAGTTTTCATCATAATTTAGGGCGGATGGTGGTGTGGTGGTTAGCACTGCCACCTCACTGTGAGGCGTCTGGGCTGCTCTGTGTGGAGTTTGCATGTTCTCCCTGTGCCTGCGTGGGTTTTCTCCGGGTACTCCGGTTTCCTCCCACAGTCCAAAGACATGCATGTTAGGTTGATTGGTCACTCTAAATTGCCCATAGGTGTGAGTGTGTGTGTTGGCCATGTGATGGACTGGTGACCTGCCCATGGTGTACCCTGCCTTCGCCCGGAGATGCTGGGATTGGCTTCAGCCCTCTGTGGCCCTGACTAGCAGGATTAAGCGGTATAGATAATGGATGGATGGAGTATAATTTAGTCATCCGGATGGTTTTTAATTTTTTTAGTTTAAGTTTTAAAATATAAAGGGTGTAAAATGTAATTGAAATGTAAATGCTTTTTCTTCAGTTCCTTAGAATTATGTAAGTCATTATGTGAAATGAAACATTTGCAAAACATTTGAAAGACCAATATACTCAGATACACTATTGTCACGTTTAGCCCTCCTCCTCCTGTCGTCCTCGTGCTTGTTTTGTTGTTGTAGCCATGTGCGTCTTAGCCCTGCCCCTCGTTATCCTTGTCAGGTGTCCTGTATTAGTCTTGTCTATTTAAACCCTCTGTTTGGTCTTCCGTGTTACTGGTTGTTTTGTCTGTCACCCGTCTATCTAGCCTGCCTGTTATTTGCATTATTACCTGTCTCCGTGTTACTATCGTTGTTCAGCCCTATGTTTATTCGTTGTTCTGTTCTGCCTGCTAGTCGTTGTTAAATATGTCTATGCGTGTTGGATATGTCTCCGTGTTGGATTCCCCGGATATTTCGACCCATGCCCGTGTACACGACTCTGATTATGGATTGCCCTTTAATAAATCTCGCTCATCTCAGCGTTTGTGTCCGCAAACTACTTCTCCGCCGATCGCGGCGTTACAACTATATTGTCATTAACTCACATATGACATGCCATTCCTAATCCATAGGGTTCAATATGACAATTGTCCACACTTTGCAGCTAGAACAGCTTCAACTCTTCTGAGAAGGCTGTCCACAAGGTTTAGGAGTGTGTTTATGGGGATTTTTTTGACCATTCTTCCAGAAACGCATTTATCAGATCACATACAGATGCTGGATGAGAAGGCCTGGCTCTCTGTCTCCACTCTGATTCATCCCAAAGGTGTTCTAATGGGATGAGGTCAGGACTCTGTGCAGGCCAGTCAAGTTCATCCACACCAGACTCTGCCATCCATGTCTTTATTGACCTTGCTTTGTGCACTGGTGCACAGTCATGTTGGAAGAGGAAGGGGCCAGCTCCAAACTGTTCCCACAAAGTTGGGAGCATGGAATTGTCTAAAATGTCTTGGTAAACTGAAGCATTCAGAGTTCCTTTCACTGGAACTAAGGGGCCAAGCCCAGCTCCTGAAAAACAATCCCACACCATAATCCCCCCTCCACCAAACTTTACACTTGGCACAATGCAGTCAGACAAGTACCGTTCTCCTGGCAACCGCCAAATCCAGACTCGACCATCAGATTGCCAGATGCAGACGTGTGATTCGTCACGCCAGAGAATACACCTCCACTGCTCTAGAGTCCATCTGACGCTTTGTATTGCACTTGGTGCACTTGGTGATGTATGGCTTGGATGCAGCTGCTCAACCATGGAAACCCCATGAAGCTCTCTGCACACTGTTCTTGAGCTAATCTGAAGGCCATATAAAGTTTGGATGTCTGTAATGATTGACTCTGCAGAAAGTTGGTGATCTCTTCACACTATGCGCTTCAGCATTCGCTGATCCCACTCCGTCCGTTTATTCAATTCAATTCAATTAAATTTTATTTATATAGCGCTTTTTACAACACATGTTGTCACAAAGCAGCTTTACAAATTGCGTGGGTCCAGATCCCTAATGAGCAAGCCAAAGGCGACAGTGGCAAGGAAAAACTCCCTAAGATGGCAGGAATTTAGGAAGAAACCTTGGGAGGACCAAGACTCAAAAGGGAACCCATCCTCCATTGGGCGGCCCGCTAGCAATGTCCACATTCACAGTTCAGGTATAGTCCAGATATAGTCCTGTAGTTATGATTCTAATTCCAGGCCGAGTAGTCACAGTCCCTTCAGAGTAGAGCCTCAGGTGGGAGTTGGCATCAGCACGTCCTCTTGCGATAATGGCACATCCAACCACGGCATCGGCACATCCACTGGCAAGCCAGACCATCTCCTAGATGCTTGTATGGGGTGGGTAACGGGAAAGGCTCGTCTCTCCTTGTCCCGGTATTTCTCGGGCAGCCATTGGGAAGAAGAGGGACAATTAGTTCTATATGGAATATGTTAGACAAAGTAAATGTAAGCATTTCTGGAGTGTGGCAGCGACTCCGGCAATTAAATTATTACAGCCTAGCTAAAGGGCAGAACCAGAAGGTAACACAGACTTGGGAGCATCCTGAGACACTGGCATCCATCCACTACACCGTCGACAAACTTGAGTGACCGCGTGCAGTGATAGGATGACAGCACCAGCGCCCCAGTTTGCCATAAAAACCCTTTACCCATGAACCCCTGGATCTGTTACCTTATTAATTAATTAATTACCACATTAATTACCAAATGCTAGATCAAACAAGTAAGTTTTCAACCTAGACTTAAAGATTGAGACTGTGCCAGAGTCCCGGACACATTCTGGAAGACTATTCCATAGTTGGGGGGCCTTATAAGAAAAGGCTCTTCCCCTGCTGTTACCTTATTAATTGATGGAACTAATAAGAGGCCAGCACCTTGGGATCGTAGTGGTCGGGGGGTTCATAATAAGAGATAAGCTCTTGGAGGTAGTCAGGAGCAAGTCCATGCAGTGCTTTATAAATCAATAGAATAATTTTAAAATCAATACGGAATTTTACTGGGAGCCAGTGCAGGGCCGATAAGACTGGGCTGATATGTTCAAATTTCCTAGTTCTAGTTAGAACTCTGGCTGCGGCATTTTGAACTACTTGAAGTTTATTTATATTCCTATTTGAACATCCTGACAGTAACGAGTTACAATAATCTAATCTGGAGCTAACAAAGGCGTGTACTAGTTTTTCTGCATCATGCTGGGATAATGCATTTCTTAACTTGGCAATGTTACGGAGATGTAGAAAAGCTATCCTGGTAGTATTATCTATGTATTTATCAAATGATAGGTCAGAGTCGAATAAGACGCCGAGATTTTTGGCTACCGAGCCAGGAGTAATGGGGTAATCTGCAAGATTTAACATTAGATCTGGTATTTTCTGTCTTGTGGCCTTTGGGCCCAGAAGGAGAACCTCTGTTTTGTCACCATTAAGGTGGAGGAAGTTTAGCGACATCCAACATTTAATATCGCTTACGCAGGCCTCAATTTTCCTAATCTGGATTTGTCATCAGGTTTGGCTGATATATAAAGTTGGGTGTCATCTGCATAGCAGTGAAAGTTGACACCATGTTTATTTATAACTATTCCTAATGGTAACATATATAATGTAAATAATAGTGGTCCTAGGATGGAGCCTTGCGGGACTCCATATTTCACTTCTGAGTGTTTGGAGGGAATATTATTGAGCTCTACAAACTGATAGCGATTGGTTAAGTAAGAATTAAACCATGAAAGGGCTGTACCGAGATTCCAACCCAGTTTTCTAACCTTTCTAGCAGGATCTTGTGATCTATTGTGTCGAAGGCTGCACTAAGATCGAGAAGCACTAATAGAGATACATAACCTTGATCAGAGGCAAGAAGGAGATCATTTGTTACTTTAACTAGTGCTGTTTCAGTGCTGTGGTGGGGCCTAAATCCAGATTGGAATTTTTCAAATATGTGGTTCCTGTGCAGATATAAGCATAACTGTTTGGCCACAGCTTTTTCTATGATCTTGGATATAAATGATAGGTTCGAGATGGGTCTGTAGCTAGATAGTACATTAGGATCAAGATTTGGTTTCTTGATCAGGGGTTTAATGACTGCTAGTTTACAGGATCTGGGCATGTGACCCATTGTGATGGATGAGTTTACTATATTTAAAAGAGGTTCGATTACAACTGGTAAAACCTCTTTGAGTAATTTAGAGGGAATCGAGTCTAATGTGCAAGTAGTAGAATTTAACGATGAAATTATTTTCTCCAATTCTAGTTGTGGGAGTGGATGAAAAGCTTCAAGCTTTTCTTCTAATGCTAGATTTTGTTCAATATCAGCCAATCCAGATGACAAACCAGATGAATTACCTATAAAAGGATTTATATTTAGTCTAATATTCTCTATTTTATTATCAAAGAAATCCATAAATACATTACTAGTTAGGTTCCCTGGAATCTGATGTTCAGCGCTGGTTTGATTTTTTGTAAGTTTAGAAATAGTACTGAAAACTATTTTTTTCGATCAGTGAGGCTAGGTATGTTGACCGTGCTTTAGTAAGTGCCGCTTTGTATTCAATAAGGCTATCCTTCCAGGCACAGTGGAATACTTCCAGCTTAGTAGAGCGCCAGTTCCGCTCTAATTTACGTGCTATTTGTTTTAAATTACGAGTTTGGTCGGTGTACCACGGGGCGAGCTTTTTAAGTCTGACCTTTTTATGCGTTTATGTGGCCTACCACTTCGTGGCTGAGTTGCTGTTGTTCCCAAACACTTCCATTTTCTTATAATACAGTCATTGGAACACCTGATTCCGATTATTTGGATGGGTGAGCGAATACTTTTGGAAATATAGTGTATAACAAACATCGTCATAATTTACCTGCCCTAACTTATCGAGCATAACAAAAAATTGATAATGAGACCTGCTCTGCCTGAAAAAATATATGCATTGTTCATAACAAATTGCATATTACATTCTTAATAAAACTGGGAACCGTGAATGCAGGTGTTCGGAGCCATTTGGGTCATGATGATCAAACGCAGATGCCTGGAGTTAGCTAGCTAGATCCCCGACTCTGGTCCAGACACACTGCCCTGCACATTACAGGGTGTCACCTGCTTCCCACACACCTGATCCAACTAATCTCATCATCAACACCACCTTACTGAGTTAATACGAGCGTTTTACAGCAGGACATGCTCTAAAATGTACAAGGTAGTGTGCCTTGAGGTGTAGTGTGCCAACCCCGTGTGGTGTTTTTCTCTAAACACAAATGATAAACCGGGAAAAGCACTTTGCCCTGCATGACATTAAATCATGAGTAACGACAGTATGGTATAATAATCCCGGGTTTAGATCAAATTTGTGGACATGTGCATTTGATTGGATCTCTACTGAACTTGTACTGCCTCTCCATATATGCTGAAGTAGTTCTGATTGAGTTTTCCTTACTTGCCTTTCACAAAACGAAATCAGTTCTGATTGGATATTGTGCCTGCAAAAACATTTTTGTCTCATTTTTATTAATTGACGAAAGTATCATTTCGTCATATCTTTTATCCTTTTATGTACTTTTTATTTATCGTCTTGTTTTTGTCATGAAAAAAAAGGTTTGTCAAGTCAAGTCAAGTCAAGTGGTTTTTATTGTCATTTCAACTATATACACAGTACACAGTGAAACGAGACAACGTTCCTCCAGGACCATGGTGCAACATAAACACAGTGCAGACAGAAGGCAAGTGCAACACAGTACAAGTGCAGACAGACAGACAGTACAACACAGTACAGACAGAGAATACAGAATAAATATACAGTGATAGTGATAGTGCAATAGTGATAGTGCAAATGCATCCCATGTCTGGGGTAGAGGTAGTGAATGATTGTGTGTGTATGTGTGTGTGAGAGAGTGTGTGGCAGAAAGCCATCAGTTCAGTCCCTGGAGTTGAGAAGTCTGACGGTTTGTTGACGAAACCTGTGACGAAAATAGTGGACTGAGAAGGGGACAGGGTAAGGGACTGGGTAGAGAATTTGGGAGGGGACTGGGTATGGGACTGGGTATGGGACTGGGTAGTAGACGAGAAGGGGATTCTGGGTAGGGGTGCTGTTGGCTTTGCACTGCAGGTTCTTCCTCTCCCTCTGTGCCCTGCTACACTCAATCTCCTCTATCTCCACTCACATGCACAGACATGCCCTCACGCACCCACACATGCACAAACACAAACACACACACAACCACACACACTGCCTACACAGCAGACCTCCTGCTGCCTGCACATGGCCACTGGCGTCAGCGTCAGCTCCTACACCCACACCAACTGTGCATTCACTCCACACTCCACACCAGTCACTTTAGCAAGGCACAATGTGGTGGGACAGGTCAGCAAGTCCGACAAGTCATGTCCCCCAGCCATGTACCACAGCTATGTCCCCCAGTCATGTCCCGCAGTCCCGACACTACATTCTGCAACTATATCACCCGCCACAACCCAAATCTTTTTCAGCCACAGACACAGCAAAGAATCGTTGTACCAAACAGAATCATAGACTTAATATGTCGCTGTATTCTCAGCCTGTATATCCTCTGCCCACATTAAGAAACATTTCTTAAGACAGTTTGGTTTAAGGATGTGTTCACAAACGTGGCTTGTTTGTAGGACCTCTCTGAAAAAATGGTCACTCTAGCATTGTAAATATCCTCCTTTCGTCTTTGGACATATTTTAGGCCTTTTCCCCGGTGTCTTGTTGACAAGGTGTGAAGAACGCACCTGCTATGGCAAATGAAGCAGCGTTTTCTCTGCAGTGCATTTAAACACCGCTGCGTTTAGAAGGCGGCTGTGATGCGTAGAGAGAGAAATAACTCTCTGCACGTATCCAGATTCGCTCGCGTCTCCTCTGGGTTCAGGTGTTTCCACAGGATCGCCAGGAGACGGGGAAAATGATGTCATCTTGCACACTCGCAAAAACGCGAGGAAGGCAGCGGGAGCCGTTGCACGGAGTGAGGTGCGCATACACACACATGCACGCACGTACATACACACACATGCACACGCATACACATACGCTCACAGTGAAGGGGGTGAGAGCGGTAGCTGGGTTATCTTTCAGCAGGTAATGTCCACCTCAGGGACTCTCGGAGCGTGTTAAGATTGTGTTCCGCTAATGAGAGGGGGTGGAGTATGCAGGTTGCTAAGGGCCTGCTTCTGGAGCTATTCGTGAGGTCTCTGAAGTAAACACCGCTAAATATAACACACCAGCACCTTTCCACAACACTGTGTCTAGAGACGATGACCCATGACACACCAATGACGATCTCTAGAACTTGAGATGTTACCATCTCAGCAGGCTTGAGGTAAGACAGGAGGCCTGAAGACCGTGAGACATTCATACTGGTTGTGTAGTCAAATCTACAGTTAATACTATTTACATTTAAGGTCCCACTGAATGAAATTTGCTGTTCATTGTAAGCAAACATATACTTTTAAGCACCAGCTATTAAACATCCTATAGAAGACCTGCACTATGGAGTAAACATGCCATTTAGTCCACTGTAAATACAGTATACATTATGCAACACTTAGGACACAGATGTGCAAAATGCAAACGACGATGGCACAATGGTAATAAGGGATTCTCATCTAGCATTCTTGTGTAGTGCAAAAATGTCCAAGGCGATATGGCTAGGCATGCGAGCCGATAGCTTGCAGGAATGACCTGCGAAAGAGTTCTCCTCTGCAGCCCAGAAGCACTCCAGTTGCTCACTGAAACAGTGAGGGGAGCTATGCATAGTAACAGGGTGTTTGGCCAGAGTTATCCTCACAACAACCGTCTCCACTGAGTCCTGAACCTTAGAAGCAAGCCAGCATCCTTCAGGATCTCGCTGAGTCAGTTAAGAGCACTGGGTACTGCTGCTCCTGGCCCCAGCACACAGGAGCATGTAAAGATCTCAGGATCTTCAGCGAGCAGAGCTGACACTGGTTCACTCTTGTGGTTCGGGCTGTGTTTAAGGTACATCCCAACTTGTAATACAGATGAACATGTAGTTATCTGCAGGTCTGTACCACCTCCAGGTTCTTCTCCCTGGATCATAACAGGAGCTTGGAGAGACTTCCTCTTGTAAAAGTCCATAAAGTCTTTCGACTTTCAGACTGGAGATGCCTGAGCTGATGCCACTCCACAGCAGTGATGTTTATCAGGCTCCCGTGCTCACCTGTTCATCTGTTGTATATAAAGCGGCTCCAAATTTGGGTGTATAAAATGTGACGGGAAACGGAATCGGAACATTCCACTGTAGAGCGTCAAAGCTTCCCATGGTCTGCTCAGACACAGAGTTCTGTAGACACACATTCAGAGACCTGTTGGCAGTCTGTGATTCAAGACCTGAGGACAGGTTTCTCTAGACACACATTTAGAGGCCTACAGGGATGACTCACCTAAAAGGGGGGGGGGGGGGACTATTCTGAGAGAGGAAAGTTTACCTTAAAAAATGCAAAAATAATATAATAATAAAAATAACAATACTACTAATAATAATAATTAGTATTATTTATTATGATTTGTAACTGTTATTACAAATATTACAAATTGCATTTATGATTGTGACTGATCAAGGGTATGTAAATCAGATCTCAAGAAAAATATTGAACAAAGGCATATAATTTGAATGCACTCTTTTAATGCACTCGTTTCGTGTTTGGTGCACATATACATCTAGCAGCCATTATTCAGGTCATGCATTTTTTGTATCAAAATTATTTGAATGGACACCACTAATCGTAACTGATGCACCAATCTATGATAGGAAAATGCAATGTTTAAAGAGATGGTCCAAAAATACAGTTACTTACACATTAACATATTTGATAGTAAATCAAAAAAATAAATAAATAAATACCATTAGCTTGCATTAATATTAGCTGGCCAACTGACATAGCTTATCACCTCATCTTTGAATTGCATGAAAGGTGCTATACAAATAAAGATTATTATTATTATTATTGTTATTATTATTATCGATTACATTGTATTTTATATCTTCAATAGATAATGTTGGAATCACTAAGCAAACACTGCAGCAGTACATTCAACATTACTAACTATGTAAATAGCCTAATGTGGTATCGTTTCATACCTCAAATGTGCTTTGCACTTGAGATTTTTTGTCACACATGTAACATTAGCTACTTCAACCAAACTTGTTCTCTGTTCTCTGACGCTTATGGATTACCTGTGATCGCCTGGATGGCCATTCAATCAATCTAACTTAACCTATGTGTGGTAGATTACAGGATCCGTCATCCTGACATGTGGGCAATAAGGAAACTGTAGAGAATCTATGAGCATGTTCACCTGGGTTCTGAGGTGGTTCGGGTAGAGTATGTGAGTAGTACAATTGTGTGGCCTTTCAGAGTTCTTTGTCCTCAGGGGTGTCCTCCACTGCCCGGGGTCCCTGTCTAGTCTCAGACTCTGGATGTAGATGTGTTGTATTACTGATCCACACAGGCACTGAGCATTTCGGAGCTGATACTGTAAGAACTGGGGTGGAGATGTTTTGCGGTGAGGAGATGAATGCGAGGTGGCGTGACATGAGGAGATGCCTTGGGGAGTGGTGGTGAGGTGTTCTCCAAGGGGTCCAGGGAAAAGTTGGAGTCGTTTTGGGGGTGGGAGTGAGATGTTCTAGGTGGGTGTTTGGGTCAGACTGGCTCTTCATCAAGTCATTGTCCACTGTCATTTTCAGACATTGTTCACGGGAACCAGTGCATATTGTTGAACGCCACCACACTGTCAGCACAGAGATGCAGTCAGCCATGCCCTCAGTGTCATCTGCATAGGTTACTCCAGAAAGTCCCCGTCCCAGATCACCACAAAAGGCTCAGCAGACCACTTCCTCACTGGTCTGGTGGCCACCGGATGTCTCTGTTCTACAGGTTTCTGTCAGGACAGGAGGTGCCCAAGGTTACAGTCTAAGTTTCCAGAGGGAGGAACGGGCAAGGTTGCTGTATGCATACTTGACATTCACATGAAGCAGGTCAAACTGAATAGAGGTGAGTAAAGTAGAGGAAACAGAAGTATGGCTAAAATCCCCAAATGTCAGACAGTGGTAGAGCATTTTTTTTGTTAAACCCCACGAACTGAGAGAACAGAGAGGAACAGGCTCGAGCTCTCGTCCATACTGCAGAATAACAGGGCTCTAGTTAACAGTGCCCTCTGGTGGCCAGTTGACAACAGCTGCAGTATACAGAGCTTTTTTTCAGTCAACAAAAAGAGCTAATACTATTACACCACCACACTCCACCAGCTCACTACAAATGCATGCACGCCCCATTGTCTCAGTACACGCCCCTGTAGACTCTATTGCGCTACATAGGCACATAATTACATACACAACCCCCCCCCCCACCCCACCCGCCCACACAAACATGCACACACACACACACCCCTCCTCTCTACCCCACTACATGTGCACACAAACATATTCTAATGCATGTGTGCGCTCAACTCATGTGTGCACTCAACTTCAGTAGCATTCCTGTGGAAAAAGAGATCACTTTCTACCCAGAACCCCCTGCTCTTAGCTTACGTCCGAGAGTAGGGGTCATTTTAGGGGAGCAAAACATGAAGGGATACCAAGGACATGGTTTTAAAAATGTCCCGCTAGGCTAATAGCAAAAACAAAAAACACACATTTTTCTACAATCGATAGTTTGCACTGCCCTTCCAAAAGACAGATGACAGCAGTGTGTGAGTGTGTGTGTAGTAGTTTGTCTGACAGAGCAGCAAGGTGACAGGAACTTTTTCAACTTTGTGGTAAAAAAAAAACAAACTCTACACTCACACAGTCAGCCATTCACCCAGCTATGTTTGGGTGTCCTACAGAAGGGTCACACACACACACAGACATACACACACCAAATTTAATTTATTCATCAGACATATTAATTAGTTCCTCTGCTGAGCTATAGTTGCCCTTGTAAAGTAAGTGAAGACATTTTAGGGTCGGTCTATAAATGAATAAGCTCTATTAAAAGGACTCTCGTCTAACTACAGATCAATCATCCTTTAGCCAGCTATTATATGGATTCTAAAGAGTTTATTTCTGACCCTTGTCCTTGAGATGTATGGCATCGCAGAGTTTAGATTCAACCCTGCTCCAGGAGATCTACTGCCCTGTAGAGGCAGTAGGCTGAACATAAAAATGATGATGCCGGTAAAACCATTGATGTCTGGATCCAGTTGCTCTACTGAACTGATGAGCCTTGTGTGATTGGTCAGCCACAAAGGACAAAGGCTGTAAATCCCACCCCATCACATGAGCAGCAATGTCATTCGCTGGAAGAGTGATTGGCTGTTGTCTGAACTGCCTTCCCCTTCCTTAAAAGGGATGGCTGAGTTCTAAAGGCATTGGCTCTGTCAAGGGGATTCTGCAATCTGGAATTTAAACCAATGACCAGAACAATTACAGTCTACAACAGACAGAACAATTACAGTCTATAATAGACAGAACAATTAGTCTGTAACAGACAGAACAATTATAGTCTATAGCAGACAGAACAATTAGTCTACAACAGACAGACCAATTACAGTCTATAATAGACAGAACAATTAGTCTGTAACAGACAGAACAATTACAGTCTATAGCAGACAGAACAATTAGTCTACAACAGACAGAACAATTACAGTCTATAACAGACAAAACAATTACAGTCCATAACAGATATAACACAGCCAGACCACCAAACTACACTGCACACTAAAACAAAATGTACACACTAAATTGTGTACTTGAGAACAAATGATACTGTCACGGTGAGCGAGGCATTTTTGGATGCAAAAGACGAGATTGCAGGCGTTGACAGACAGTTGTTTTATTTAAATCCAACATATATCGCAATCGCGTGCGAGACGAACAAATACACATAACGTGTGATTCTAACAAAGACGAGCACGGGACACTGCGCAAGGACACATTAAATAGACGAACAACACTAGCCCCTTTTGAAGACGAGACGAGTCACAGGTGAGACGAATGAACACACTCACACCAACACACACCCACGGAAATACACATATGGACATCGACAACAGGAACACGTGCCCCAAGGGAGGGGTCCGGGGCCGAGCGTGACAGATACAACAATGCTCACTGGAAACCAAAAGCATCAATCCACTGAGGGCTGTATTCAAAATCACACTGAAAATCAAAGAATTTTTTTTCATTTATTTGAATCCATTTTACTTGAATTCCACCAATAATTTGACTCAGTATGGCCTCAATGTGCCTGTATGCACTCCAAACATGTTTGTGCTTGCTGCTGATGAAACGGTGGATAGTGTCCTGGAGGACCTGGAGCCCAGACCTGGATCAGGGCACTACTGAGCTCCTGGACAGTCTGTGGCGCTACTTGTGGGCATTGGATGCACTGCTACATAACATTGTAGAGGTTCTCAGTTGGATTCAGGTGTGGGGAATGTGAGGGCCTATATGGGTATATGGGTAGAGTTTCCATGTTCTCCCTTCATCTGTGTGGGGTTTTACGGGGTGTCCAGTTTCCTCCCACAGTCTAAAAACAAGGAGTTTTGTCAATTGACTGTCCTAAATAACTTGTCCATGTATATGACTGAATATGTGAATGTGCATCTAATAAACTGGGAGTGTGTGTGTGAATGTTTGCCTGCCCAGTGATAACTGGTGTGCTGTTCTGGGTGTTGCCTTCTCTCCCTACCCCGGCACCCAGTTCAGTCCCCCAATGAGGCGTCCGGTTGAGAGCACGCCATGTGCGATTGGCTACTGCTTCTCACTGGCATGTGATTGAATATAGAAGCTGTGTGCATTAATTGTAAAGCGAACTTTGAAAGGTGCAATACAAATATAACTGCAAATAATCAATAGATAAGGAGACGATAACTGTGACCTCCCAAAGCCACTCCCTGTGTGGGGACTGCATTGTGACCTCACAAAGCCACTCCCTGTTTGAGTACCGTATTGCTACTGTCTCTCCGGTGCACCTGTGGTCACTTTCATTTACACTAAAGAATGTGAAAAATTCACAATTGCTTATACTTCCTAACTGGACAGATCGATGTCCCTTAAGTTTAATTGACAGAGTTATAGTGCAATGATTTAGTGTCTTCACTATTAGTAGGGTATATGTGTTTCTTTTAACCAGCAAAAGAAAGCTGGTTAACCATTTTTCTGCTGTGGTCTCATTTTTAGCCAGTTATAAGCCCACTGCTGGAACACTTGACAGCGACACTGATATTGCTTAACTAAACCTCGTAGGATTGTACAAGCAGTGTTGTACAAGCAGTAAAAATCTAAACACAGGACATGCTGTTCAGCAGGTTTCACAAGTGCTCCAACTACAATATCTACTGTTGCAAGCAGGGAAAGGAATACTCTGTTCTCAGACAGGAATGCTTCTCTCTCTCGCTCAGCTAATTCCTCACCTTTCCACTCACCTTCATGCGTATACGTACGAGATAAGCACTGAGCTTCCATCACACTGACACCGCCCCTCGTCCTCCCACAGAGGCGTCGAGGAACAAAGCACCAAGTCAGGTTCCCTTCCCACTCTGTCGCTAGCTCCCCTGACCGGCCTTCATCAGCTTGGGCAGCTGCGGTCTGGCCTGGTACCTGTCTGGGATCACAATGCACTTACAGCAGGACCTGCACACGCCATCCAGACGAGACATGCAGCCCCCGTACGAACAGCTGGGCATTTGGACCGAGGAACCTACACGAATCACAAAATGCTAAATTGTACATTTCATGCTAAAATCATAATGTCTCCTTAACATATTTTATTACTTCATATTAGAAAAAATATTATATTGTAAGGCACTGTTTGAGTGAGTCAGCCTTCCTCAGGACCAGTGACGTACCTTCCTCCATCACCCTTCATATCGACACTGCCTATTATTATTATTTTATGTCACCCTCATCATCATTATCATCATCATTATCACATCGCAATGTTCAGTTCTGCATCTGGTTTTCCTCATCCTCTGTGGTCGCACACACTCACCCACTGTCACCCTCCATTACACATGATGAGAAATAATGGAGGTGTGTGTGTGTGTGTTCTCTGAGGTAAAAACACATTTGACTTGGAGGGCCTCACAACCTACTCAGAGAAGCACCAGAGAGACAGGGATGAATGACTGAATGATTTAAAATGTGTCAACAAATGGACTACTTAATCCATCAGACCAAATACGAATACAACTGTCCTACAAATTACAGTGATACTCTTATACAACCCAGCTAACAATGCTGCACAGTTTTTTCTCCAGTTCGCGGTAGAGCAGGTAAACAGCACCCCCTTGTGAGAGAGAATCCTACATCCTACAGAGCAGAGTAAAAAAAGAACATACAAATTTCAAAAATGAGGTTTGAGAATTGTTCTTCTATAAAAAAACAGCATTTCAGTGTAATTGGTAAGACTGCCCTATTGATATTCTATAGGTTAACAGTCTCCTATAGTTAAACTATGCTGTGTCATGCTTTTAAATATAAATACTAAATAATTTATTCATAATACCTGCAATAAAGTATTTGCAGGCAGATAAACTCACTCACTCTCAACAGATAGTTGGTGATGGCATTTACACGCACACTGTATACAGGATTTCACTCACACGGAAATTTTTCAGGGATTTTTTTAAAGTCAAATGTGCCTTTTACTTTGATCAGTTATGTATATGTAAATTACTTCTAAAATATCTACAGTGAAAAACTGCCATAGAAATATAATATAAATATTAATGTGCAAAAACATGAATCATATGATGTTTCGAATTAAATTATTAAACCATATGTAATTTCAGAGGTTCAACAGAGCAAAGTCCACACACTTTTAATGAGCAAACACACAACCAAAATAAAAATGCTTTTAAAACCTTGATCTAATAACTAACAAGTACAACATATGATTATGATTAATCAAGGGGGTTGGAACTCCAGAAGATTAAATGAAACCTCCTAACCGGCAAGTTTAACTTTGGTTAAAGTTTTCTATCTATTAATGTTTTATATCTGGAATATTTAGGCTATATTAATGACATTAATGAAGACTATCAAGTCAGAGAAATGCTAATGATAGGAGTGACCCAGTATGTGAATTTAAAAATGTCAGTTTCTGAGATCATGTTCAAAAGTATGCCATTATGCCATTATGTAAAACCACCTGCCTAATATGATCCAGCACATAATAGCGAAGTGCAAGGTGCTAGCAGGAAGAGCACACATGCTCCATGTCATGCCACCAAAACAGCTCTAATCTGATGCCCAATGTGCATCCTCAGACCAGGAACCATCTCCCATTGCTCCATGGGTCCAGTTCTGACGCGCACACCAGATGTAGGCACTTTCAATGGTGGACAGGGTTCAGTGTGGGCACCCTGACCAGTCTGTGGACACTCAGCCCCATACACAGTGATCTCTGATGCACTGATGTTCTGACACCTTTCTTTCATAGGCAGCATGAACACCAAGAACCCTCCACAAGACCTGCTGTTTGGAAGATGCTCTGACCTAGTTGTGTATCATTGGCCCTCAGATCCTCACACTTGCTCATTTCTCCAGCTTCCAGCACAAGAAGTCTTGTTGCCTAATATATCCAATGCCTTAACAGGTAGCACTGAGATATAATGATATTCAATTTCATTCTCCTGTCAGTGATTTTAAAGCTGTGGCTGATCATTGGACTAGCAGTATGTGACTCATAAGGCAATAACAAAAACCTAATTTTCATGATTGTGTGAAGTTACCCAGAGTGACAGGAATGCCATATTCTCATCAAGTGTTCTTTTGCTCTGTTTACGGAGTACAGAATTTAAAGTAACTGGTTTTCACTTAATAGCAGATAGAATAGAATAGAATGGAATATAAACAGCCTTTATTGTCCCACAGAGGGGAAATTTCGGTGTAACAGTAGCCACAGATTATAAAAACTGGTCAATATTAACAATAACAAAAACAAAACAAAACAACAACAACAACAATAATATACACTCTATAGAACTATACCAGTGTTGGGTTCACTTGAAAATGTACATGGTGTGCCAGTGTCATGAACTCTAAAACAGGACAAAATTGTAATTTTGTTGTGAGCAGCGGTGGTTATAAATTCTTACAGCTGCTCGGAGGAAGGATCTGCCGTAATGCTCCTTTGTGCATTTAGGATGTAGCAGTCTGTCACTGAAGGAGCTCTCCTGTCCAGTAACAAGCTTCATGCATGGGGTGGGAGACCTTGTACATCATTGATGTCATGGGGAGTCCTTCTGTCCTTCTGTCTCCCACTACCTGGACTGGGTCGAGAGGACATCCTAGGACAGAGCTGGCCTTCTTGATGAGCTTATCTAACTGCTTCCTCTCCACTGCAGATAAGCTGCTGCTCCAACATACTGCTGCATAAAAGATGGCTGATGCTACTAAAGAGTCGTAGAAGGTCCCCCTGCACTCCAGCAGGTAGAGTCTGTTCTGACCCTTCTTGTAAAGCGCATCAGTGTTGTGAGTCCAGTCCAGTTTATTGTTCTGGTGAACACCCAGGTACTTATAATTGTTCACTATCTCAATGTCCAATCCCTGGAAGTTCACCAGTGTCAGCGTGATGGGTCTGCGTCTGTGGAAATCCACCATCAGCTGCTTGGTTTTAGCAGCGTTGATCAGGAGGTGGTTCCACTGGCACCAGTCCATAAAGTCCTGAGTGTAGATGACATCCTTCAGATAGTAAACCTTTTTATGTCAGCATTTTATGATCTTAAGAACATCAATAAAACCAGAGATTTCTTGACTTAACCAGATCTTGAGAAACTCATCCATGCTTTTGTCTCTAGCAGGGTTGATTACTATAATGGCCTCCTAGCAGGACTTCCAAAAAAGACACCGAAACAGCTACAGTTGATTCAAAATGCAGCTGCCAGAGATCTCACAAGGAGCAACAGAAGAGATCACATCACCCCCATTCTTAATTTCTTACACTGGCTACCAGTCCACTGCAGGATAGACTTCAAAGGTATTAATACTGGTCTATAAATCACTTAATGATGTAGCACCAGTGTATCTATCTGATATGCTGCAGAGCTATGAGCTGGGCAGAAATCTTAGGTAATTAGTAACTAACCAGTAAGTCCTGCCCAAGGTAAGTCCGGCCCCCTGGGAAACCACTGTGTTTTGAACCTCAGAAATCAGTGTTTTTTAACCGCTGTTCTTCAGTTATCAAGATCAACGTTGCTACCCATATGGATCAGTTGAAACGAGGAAGAGGGAGACATTTAGGGGTTTCCACCCTTGAAATAGATCATGACAGAGAATGACCTGCGTACAGTAATGCTTTTGAATTGCATCACTTCCCTACTGTTCTACATGGAGCACAAAATAAGCTTTTAATTATTTTTAACTATTTTCTGATTCTTGGATCTCATGCTATATCTAAACAAACATCTCTAACCAAAATGTTTACTTGGATATTATATAGAAAGAGTTATACAAGGCATACAAGATAAAGTTGTAACACAGAATGACTAATTTGTGTGTGCATTAGCATTTGAAACTTCCTTTGAAACTATACTTCATATTTATGTCTCATTCTGTTTGTAGTTCTCATTTCATCCTCTTCCTTGAGATATCTTAGCTCATGTTCGTGAAATTCAATGTCCGGCTTTTAATGGAGAGCATGCACTTTCTTCTAGTATCTTGAAACATATACAACTGCCAACCTTGTTTCAGAAGATGTCAAAAACAAACTACTTTACAGATTGTCTGATCTGTCCAGATTACTTTCCCCTTGGGAAAAAAAACAGCCAGCAACCAGACACACAGATGGAACAAGCCGGGTCAAACTGGAACAATCTGGAGCAAGAAGAAGACACTGCTACAAAAGAGTTCAATACACTGACATAAATTCAATTTTAAAGAAAGGTAAAATATTAACTGTCCTCATGTCCCCAGTGCCTTAGTCCTCACGTAAAAGTTAATCATCTGGTATGCTTTATAATATCTCCTGACTCCTAATTGTTTCTGCCACTAAGGCACATGTTTACTGGGTTAATTTGCCTGTCCTCTGCCAGTCTTAAGTTCCTTTTAATGGGCTGCATTGAGCTACTTTGAGAATTTGTTTAATGTTTTTCCATAATTTCTGCACTAGGTAAAATATACCATGGCACTCCAAGAGTGGAGTCATTACAGATTACAGAGGTTCTGTTGTAGATGTGTGTTCATTTGCACAGGATCCACTGCATAATCATCCCCAGTCAGTCTTTTGATGTGATTCTGTACCTGAAGAGTGATGCTTACCTTCACTGATGGGATACAATTTCCTATAATATTGTTTCATCATATGCAGTGAAGAATTTAGACCAGTTTCTTGGTTTTTTCTTGTTTTGAATCCCCAGTTACAGAGATTTATACAGTCCTGATTCATTGTTGGATTTTAAATGCAACCATCCCCTTCCTTAAGAGCAATAATCCTACCACTATTGGTTTAGATGAAAATTTCATTTAAATTAATTCAGAATTCCAGAGTTCAGTTCTAATTAATCTGTTTTAGAATGGCATATTTGATGTGCATATTTGACCTATTTGACCTGTGTCAGAGAAACCTCACCAAAATACGTATAACGTTAGACCTCTATTATCTAACTGTGAAAGTATGATGGTGTAGTTTTCTGAGAGCCGCTGTGTGAAATAGATATGAGTACATGGGGAACCGAGCCAACCGGCACTACACACTAATTTACCGTCTGTGAGTTGAAATCTGCCACATGACCAGCAGATGTCTCCATTGAAGAGGAAATATAGCAGGAAAGATATTTGCTTGGGTGCCTCGCACGTGAACAATATACAGAGCACAAACGTAATGTACACGAATGTATTTCGCAAACGTTAACATTTTACTATGCTTCAGTTAAATGTGCATTGTGCTGTGATTGTGCTGTGATTGTGTCGTGTCTGGGAAGAGCCCACTCTAGCAATGCACTATGGGACGGTTTACCTCTGGACATTGGCAGACAGAATGCATCCAACTAAATGTCACATAATGGAAGGCGAGAATGGACTACTGATATTTATCCATTCGCTGTTCCCTCTCTCCATTCCTCCATCCCCCTCCACCTCTCTCTTCCTGAATTATAAAGGTCGTAGCTTTTACCAGTCAGATCAGATATGTCAGTGTCTAGTAACCAGTAAGATATGAATTTATGCATCAACTAAATCTGTTTTTCCTCACACGCATTTGTGGAGTAATGCTGGCTAAAGTAAAAAGAACAGAACTTCGTCATTTAATTCATAAATTCATACAAAATAGTCACTGAATAATCTACATGATATAAACCGCCTGTGGGTATTTGTTGTTTTATTAAGGTTTTAACTTAACGTTGATTATTATTGAACTATTATATATGATTTTTAAACCATTGTTTTGCATGCGTATTTACAATATAAGTCAACTGCTGAAACATGTGCGTGACATATTTGATCATGAATGTATCCGATACTCAGTTTAACAGGTACTGTTGCTTTAAGTGAGCTCTCCAAGGTAAGTAGGAAGGCAGGGGTGTACGAGAACGTGCAGTTTGTGCGCGCACCCTTTCCGTGTGGATATTCAATTTTTAAGAAATTGCAAGCTAGTCTTCGAAACTAGAATACAACACAGTATCGCCGGCATTTCATCAGGCTCCAGGCAAGTATATCGTAATCGTAAGTAATTTTCTATATTAGCCTTTAGTTTAACAACCTCTGAGAGAGACACGATACAAAGGGGTTTCTCTCCAGAAAAATTACCGGCTCGAAGTAGACAGGCCCGCGAGTGCTCTATCTCAAGACGGGCGCAGGATACCAGGAGAACTTCACATCTTTCGTTCGTTTCTTCGCGCAGATTTTGATCATTTTTCAAGTTACAAATTGTATGTTAATCGTTTGAACTTTTACGTGCTGGACCTTTTCGACACAAGAACGTAAACAACGTAGAGATTCGGTGGCCGGCCAGCGACGGAAGCTTGTTCCTCTGCGGTGTCTCTTAGCTCTACTCGCCGGTCACTGGCGTAGTCTCCGCCGCTAGCAGGACACGGGGACAGCCCGGTGCGGCGGTTCCTCAGTACGGGCTTGGGGGTCTGGAGGCTAGCGAGCTGCAAAACACGAAATGTTAATGAAACAAAGAAAGTCTAAGGTTATAACACAACACTGTACGATGTATCACTTTGATGGAGTTGCTACGCCCATTGCTACGACTGTAATGTGAAAGTACCATGTAAGTAGCGAGGGAAATGTGTGATCGGGCGAGGTGTCGTAGCAGAAGCCGGGCAGCTACGGCTAATCGAGAGGGGGGTTCGATTAACCCCAAAACGTTGGAGCTACTGCAATGTGGTGTTAAGAGCCTCGTTTTATTAAACCTTTGAGGTAATCGACATAATTAAAAAAGTGTTATTTGTGAAACATTGTCACATTTTATTTGTGTGGCATATTTTCACACCAATTGTCTCACTGGCGAACGGGCAGTAAATTGCCGTCGCTAATTCTGGATTCAAAACAAACAGATTGGCGGGTTGAGCATCACTCACATGTGACCGCTACACCTGCGGCGCCGTGCGCGCGAGGAGACCGTTGCTAATTGGCTGAACGTGTCGTCACGGTTGTGCAAGCGGACGGTTGTCGTTAAAAGTTTCTGTGTGCTCGGTTTAACCACCTTATATAGTGTGGTTGTTCATGGTTTCTCACAGCTCAGTGTTCTATTGTAGCAGTTATCATGGTTGGACTATGTTGATGGTGAATTGTTAGTGGCATGAAGTGGAAACAGCATTACTTCTTTTATGGAAATTCAAAGCCGTTAGATGCCCTCTGAATTGCCATATTTTTACACTTCACGTATGAAACTAAAGGTTAGGTTACTTTGAGATTAAAATGTTATTTCATTGTTATATTATCTGTAAAAACTGCCATTTTACATCCTAAAAACAAACACTGACCACACTGATCAATTTAGCTAACAAGATCTTTTCTTCAATTTATCTTTTCAGAATGTGATCGGGTCGGCAGCCCCCCCATGCCCCTCCCCCCCTTCTGGCCTCCTTCTCCATCATTCTATAATGTTCCTAAAGACTGTTCCTCCCGTGGTGGCAGTTCACTCTGAATGGAGGTCCGGTAAGAGCTTCAACCTACCGCTCTGCTTCAATGACAGTACCTCAGACAGCGACTCCGCCTCCGCCAGCGGAACTACAATCCCCCACAAGGTCCAGATGATCATCGACAGCCTCCGAAGCACTCAGTCCTCAGACATGAGCGACAACCCCCGGGCCTCCCTCGATTTGCAGAGGCACGCTGGCCGCAAGCTCAAACCTTGCCACGCAGGGGCGCGAGCAAGGCCCTCTCGGCCAGAAGCAGGTGGCAGCCAGCTTCATCCCGCTGGTCTAGATGCAAGCGACGGTTCAGACAGCGACGATTCTGTGGACAGAGGGATCGAGGAGGCCATCCAAGAATACTTGAAGGAGAAAGTGGACCACAAGCGTAAAGGAGAGGCGACGACCAGCCCTGTTCAGGGCCCCAAAGTCCAACGGAGAGACTTCGGTGTTCCAGATCCCTCTGCACAGCTAATGCTCTCCAATGCCACCAAAGTGCTAACTGCTAGTAACCACATCCAGAAAGGTTCAAAAGCTGACCAGCCGTTAGCGGCCTTAAAGAAGAAAAGGAAGAAGCCGAGCAAAGAGAATCCCGTTCAAAGAACCGACGCTGCCAAAGCCTCCTCAGAGGTACGGAAGGCCTCCTCTTCCTGTTCACTGCTCGCAGGCCCGATGTCACCTCCCCTTAGAATTAAAGTGGAAGATGAGGAGCTGTTGGACTCCAGCAGTGATGACGGCATTGAGGAGGCCATCCAGAGGTTCCAGCGGGAGCAGAAGGACTGCCACGAGGGCTCGTGGCACTCTCACCCAAAGGATGAGCCGGACTCGAGCAGCGACGACGGCATCGAGGAGGCCATCTGGAACTACCAGCAGGAAAAACAGAAAGAGAAGAAAAGCAAGCTCCACCCAAAGCAGAGTCCCCCAGCCGCTATGGCGCGGGGCAAAGTGCCCGCCGAACCCCCTGCTGATCTCGCCATCATCCAGCCGCTAAAGAAACCGCCCAAGAAGAAGAGCGGCAACGGCGGGAAGAAGAGTGCGGCTGAGGACAGAGAAGCAAAGTGCCCCTCGCCGGAAAGACGTGGCTGAAATTCACTCTCTTGACACCACCGGAGGTGGAGCCGACGAGGCATCAGCCGAGCACCCGGTTCGGCCCACCCTCTCTGTCAACACCACCGCAGAACTGATGTGTGCGGAAGCCATCTTGGACATCTCCAAGACGGTCATGCCCGCTGCATTCGAACCTGACCTGAGTTTGCCAGGGAGCGGCGTTGCAGGGGCCCCGGTGCAATTCCCTGCACGCCTTCCGCTTCAGCATGACGGGAGTAGCGACGACAGCTCCGTGGACAGCGAGGACGGCATCGAGCAAGAGATCCAGAAGTTTCTGGAGCTCAAAGCCAAGATGCATGAACAACTGCCGATCCTGGCGGCCGTCCCCTCTGACTGCTCCGGAGGACTGATGGGCGGAAAAGCGTCGCCAAAGAAAAAAGATGAGGACGAGCAGAGCAAAACATTGAGGTTGTCACTCTCCCGGAAAAGGAAACGCAAAGAGGAAGATGGCAGGGGCGATAAGAGCGAAACCGCTCAACGTGTATTTAAGGAGGAGCCTCAGCCTAAGTCCATAGGCCAGGATTTTTCTCCCATTATAATATCACAAACACTCAACCCAATCACAGTGAAAAACATCAAGCCCAAGCAGAACTCACCCCTGTACCGAGTTCCAGACGGATCCGCGAACAAGGAGAAGGGATCTAGCTATGGTTGTGCCTGCCCAACAAGTGCACTGAAGCCACTTATTGGCTCTGAGAGAAATTACAGCAGCGAGAAGAGCAGCTCGCTGGACAGCGATGAAGATCTCGACGCAGCGATCAAAGACCTGCTGAAGACGAAGAGAAAGGTAAAAAAGAAGGTGAGAGACATGAAACTTAAGGCGCGGAAGAGCCCCAAGGCCACACAACCCCTCCCAACTCTCGAACCTTCTAAGAAACAGAAACCTGCCATGGAGTTAAAGACCCTCCCAGCCAAACCCGCGAAACCCTGTGCTCCAAAAAAAGAACCGGCCGATCTTACTGGACCCGACAGAGGCGCCAAAGTTATAGGTCTAAAGCCAACACAGACCGCTAAGAAGCCCAAAGCGCCCATGCAGGGCATGCAGCTAGACCAGGCAAAGGCTCCTGGAAGCAAGATGGTGGCTAACCCTCAGCAGGCTGAGGAAAGCAGCTCGGTGGACAGCGATGACAGCATCGAGCAGGAGATCCGTCGGTTCCTGGCGGAAAAGGCGAAGGGGTCGGTCACGCCAGCGGCCGGGGTTGATGAGGAAGCTGCGTACGCCAGCCATGCCGGGGTCACGGAGAGGGACGTTGGGGTGGAGGAGCAGCTGACGCCCGCCGGGGTCTCGTGGGCGGTACAGGGATCTGCCCAACAGCTGGCGGAGCAGCGGCCACAGGAAATGGCGGGGCCTCCGGGCACGAGGGCGGCCGGACCGTCGGCGAGGACCTCGGACGAGCCGAGAGAGAGCAGCACAGACGCTGGGAAGGATGGGCCGTCCCTGCTGGATGTACCCGAGGACAGAAGGACGGCAGAGCCGGCTCAACCGGAGGCCCAGACCCAGCACCAGAACCTCTTTCTGATGAAGCCCGAGACCTACAGCATGGCTGAGGTTCGGGAAGGCCCTTCTACTCCCTTAGAGTTCACAGACTTGCCAAGTAGCCTTCAGAACCGGAGCCGGATCCCCCTGAGAGAGGTGATCGGCGCCGTCTGCCCCTCGCCACCTCCGTCTGCCAGATCCCCGCACATCTTCTCCCAGACGCACACGGCCGGAGAGCGGTTGCATGCGGCAACCCTCGAAAACAGGACAGATCCGCTCTACCCGTACAGTCGGGTCAAGCGAGGACAATGGGACCAGATGCCACGCCTACTCCCCAATTCTCCCCCCCCTCCCTCCCAGCCCGCTCACCCGCCTTCCATCACCAGACACTTGTCCTCCAATGCCACTCTCTGGTCCCCACACTTGCCCCCCAACCCCTCCCACCTATCCTGCGTGCCCCTGCCCCCCGCCCTGTCCCAGCCTCGCCTTGGGGCCAGCGTTGTGCGCCTAAGGCGGGACCAGGCCGCCAGCGTCCCACCCCCAGCTCGCAAGACACACCCCCTGCAGCTCAGAAACAGACAGGAGGAGAGAGAAAGGAATGATGGGAAAGGGGCGGAGACCGAGCATGAGCAGAAGTGCATAGATGAGACAGATGTAGAGTCAGGTGAGGAGAGGAGAGCAGGACAGCAGAGGACAGATAAGATACAGCAGCCATCCAGCCAGTGAGTACAGACTAGATATCACACACTCACTCTCTCTCTCTCCCTCTCTCTCCCCAACTTCCATCCATCTGCAGCACATTTCTTTCAACAGGTCCACACATTAGCTCCACCCAGCACACATTATCTCCACCCAGGCAGGCATGATTGTATAGGAGTGGCGGTGGAAGCCTCATTTCTGTGCCGCCTGAGCTCTCTAATAACCCCCCCCCCCCCGATCTGTTGGTTGACTCACACATCTTGCAATCCTTTGTTTGATTTTTTTTATTATTATTATTTTTTCTATGTTATGGATCTAAGGAATGGTGTTCTACATTTTTATATATATATATATATATATATATATATATATATATATAATTAGTTTGTATATATGTGTGTGTGTTTGTACATTTCTGAATATATTTAAATGCACTTGTGATGTCATCAAGACTGGACTTTTGTTAGAGTCCGTTTCCTTTCGTTTTTAGGTACCTGTTTCGTTTATTTTCTTGTAAACAGCAAACGGTGGCATCGAAGAGCGATTTCAAAAGTGCTTCTTCAGAACGCCTGGGATAACGGTGCTGAGAAGCGCTCCCGAGGGGGCGGGGCTTCTGCGGCACAAAATCGCCCCTCTTTAGTTTCCCCCTCAGAAAGCGATGAAAAAAAATTAAAAAACTATAAGAATAAAGATCTGTCCATCACAATGAGTGTACTGTTTAACATGCTGGGAGGGAGGGAGGGGGTGGGGGTGATCACACACATTTCTGCCTTTTCAGGAACTGAGAGCAGTTATTTTGGTGAGTAAGTATCTTTGGTAGAGAACTGAAACATTTCTGTGCGTGCTTGCGTGCGTGCGTGCAGGGAGAAGCTGAAACGTGCGTGACGTTTCAGCTTCTCCCTGCAGGCTGAAGTCAGGATGAGTGCTCTCCTCAGCCTAACGCATGTTTATTGCCACCTCCACACACGCGCGTGCGCACACACACACACACACAGGTCGCCGGCACACCTCCCGCTAGCTGCTCAGCAGGGTCAGAACCGGAGTGAGGGTAAGAACCCCCCCCCCCCCCTGCCATGACCTTGTGGTCAACAGAACGCAGCTCAGTCTCCTGCATCATCACGCTGACATCTTCATGCTACCACCATCCCGTCCAGCTCGTAAGGTGTTAAGCCATCAATATGAACCAGCATGTGGCTTTAAGTAAGGTGGGGAGGGACGATCCTACCTCAGAGCTCTGCAGAGCTGCTCTCACATCTAGTATCAGTTGCGGCGAGCCCTCGTGTTGAAGCCTGTTCCAGGTCCCCACAGCTCACCACCACGCCGAGCCGGGCTGGTTCTCGGGCTCAGTAGGGACAGGATTGAGGTTTTTTTTTGTTTTGTTTTTTCTCAATGTGTTTTATTTTCTTGCTATTACTCATGGTATGCATCTGTTAATGACCCACATGAGATTTGGCCCCGTTTAACCCCAGTGGGCGGCCCGAGAGGGACAAGCCATCACTCGAGGGTCTTTTTTTGTTTGGCCCACAGTGCTTCTCTTTGTTACTCTTTGTATTGTGGTACATACTGTCATTGCCATGTTCTGTATATATGTTTTTTTTCTGATATATATATATATATATATGGAGTCATAAGGATGTTTACCAGTGCGTACAATGGAAAATAGGACCAGCTTTTTTTGTTGTTGTTTATTCCCCGCCAACACATTTCTGCTGGTTAAAAATTTGCCTCTCTTGTTCTCGCTTTTCTCACACACACACACACACACACACACACGTGCTCTCTCCCCTACAATACTTACATTTGCACTACATCCAGTGTTCGCCGTCTGCCATCTTACCCATCTGTTGAATGACTCTTATTTCCTTCTGCTTGGCTGGTCGCGTGTGCGTATCTTCCTGCGTGAGGAGATGTGTCTTCTGTTCGGGTCCGTGTGCGCAGAGATGGTCCGCTAGCCACGCTGGCCCGGGCACGTTTTGAAACGTTTTGCAGGAGGAGAAGAGCTTTTCTTCACCTGCTATTACCGAAAGGCTGGATACTGCACATACTGTATTACGCACACATGCACTTAAAAGAGTGTATTAAACAACTTTCAAAACACCTGCTTGTGTGTCCTGCTCTCAGGTGTGTGTGTGTGTGAAGGACTGTACTGTGAGTCATACACTTTTTTAATGCAGCTTTGCCCTCTGTAATATGAAGGACAGCGTGTGACGATTTTGGCACCCTGAGATTCCTAGCATTCCTGGTTATGCATAAACTGCGTACATGAATATGTGCGTGTGTGAGAGTGAGCGTATTTTTGATGTGTTGGTGGTTATAACTAGAAGACATTACTCCATTTACATGGGGGCTTACTTCCGTCTTTGACAAGGTTAAACGGACTTAGGTTAAGCCGAATTTTAACCATTAAGCTTCCTGCACAGTGAACCCAGTACTACAGCTTTGTGTGTGTGTGTGTGTTACTCCAGCAGGTCGTTGTCCACCTGCATTGATCCAGGTGAGCTGCTGAGTCCCTATATCGCCCTGGATACAGACCAAAGGAGGCACAAATTCAGACACATACAACAGGTACACACACGCATGCACGTTCTAAATAAAACAGGCACACACATGCACGCTCTAAATAAAAACTGGTACACACATGCACACTCTAAATAAAACTGGTACAAACCCAAACATGACTCACCTTTTTCTAGTTATTGATGCAGTTGCCCTCTAGTGGTCGTTGGCTGCAGTTCTCATGCATTCAGACTTTCGGGGGAGCTGTTTGCTGGCCTCTGCCCACGTAACGAGAAACACCTTTTAGGTGTGCAGCTACAGGTCTGTCTGCTGGCATGCGTGGTTTGTGTTTTCCGAGTTTTTGTTCGCGGTTTCTCACCACTCACACCTGAGCAGCCTAAACACTACAGCAAATCTGCCACGTCCAAGACACCTAGAGTGGCTCAGCACCTACAAGCAAGTCTCCACTGGGTCAGTATCCAACACCCACAGCCAAATCTACAGCCAGCCAATGGCCCACCAGCCAAATGAGATCTGGTTTTATGTCAGACACTGAGCAGTAATTAACAGGGTGGAATGTGGCTGCAGTTATGCACTCATGAAACATCTCTATTAGATGGCTATAATACAGTTGCCAAAGAATCTCTCTGATGGGCCTCTGAATTGTTTCTGGAAATTAGGATTTCTATCTTAAATTTCATGCCCAGGAGGAAATTCTCTTGCTACTTATGATGCAAAAAATGATTCATGCTTAATAAAGTGCACTTATATTTTAAAAATAGATGTTCCTCAGTACTGAGTAGCCACCAGGTTGAAGATAACCTTCACTTTACCTCCCTATTGGAGAGACCCTCCCAGATGTATCTGAGCCCAGAATGTCCAGTGTTTGGACCTAAGCAGTGGGTAAACTCCGGCGTGTACACCGTGTTCCACGAGTGAGGTGTGTGTGTTCCGCAGGGCCGAAAGGCGGTGAAATGGGTGAAGCGGAAGCTGAGGTTCGTGGTCACGACGCCCCGGTAAACTGACCCTCTCCTGGATCGCACCGGATGATCCGTCCCCTCGCCGTGCACAGGGACCCGTTAATAGCGGCCTGCTGAGGTCGGATTAAGGCACACACCTCTTGGAGAAAACCTCTTGGAGAAACATGAACAGGTGTTTGTTTTCCATTTAATTTTGTGGGGGGGGTATTTAATGTTCAGCGACTTTGGCTTCTGTGTTTTCTTTTGTCTATCTGTTTTTGCTATGAAAATATCACATTGAAAATGTTTGGTTATGTAGACCTTGTGCTATCTTCATTGTTAAGACATATTTTTCTTGGAACATATTTTTCTTATAACATTTGCATTACTACTACTGATAGTGCCCTAATATGGAATTATTATTGTATAATTGTGAATTATTGTTATTATTAAATGTCACAAGTGCAGTCAACGGGACACGATGAGCGTCAATTGTTGTTAATGTTGTTTGGTCAATAAAGTTTTCTTTTTGAACAAGTGGTTTTGTGGTACTTGTAGTCCAAATTGTGGTATTCACTGAGCAAGGTCTACGAGTGCACATTGCTCTGAAACAACTACCCAGAAGTCTAGTTGCTTGACCTTCAGTGGGAGGAGACGTGGGGAACCGCAAGCATGGCTGCGGGGATACGAACGAAAGGTGAAATGCAATAAAGTCTTCCGTTAAACGTTATATTTATAACCTGTGATTTTACGCTTTCATCGCATTCAGCAAAATACCTTATGTGTCATCTAAATTCTGTGATGATCGATAAATTAAGTAGCCTTGTCGGATATAAATACTTTTTGTTAGGCAGATCGTGCTACCGGTAGCACGTCAGTTGATCACGTCTGCATTATTTCTGTCGCTAAGTTATGTGTGTTATTTCACGCTACCTCTTTCTTGTACACGTTTATTAGCGATGTACAGCCTCGTGAGGCGACGCTTGCTCGGGTCGGCGCTTTCCTACTACAGCCAGCCCTGCTCTGGCTTTGCCGCAGCGTCCAACTCTGTGCCCGCGCAACAAAGCGAAGAAACGTTGGCCAGCCCTGTGCCCGCGCAACAAAGCAAAGAAGCAGGTATGGAGATTAACTGATCTATCGCTATTTCTATCTCACACATTTGTCACGCGAAACATTTAAGAACCGCCCCGAGTGGTCTCTTGTTCCTCCAAGCTCTCGGGTACTCTACCACAGGCCAGGCCAGGCTACAGTGTTCTGTAGTAGTATCTGAGCTGTCCCCTAGTGAGCCAATTAACAAACACACACACTAGAAGTGTTTGCATAGGCCAGACATACTTGGTGTTTAAAATGATTATCAAAAGTGGGCGAGACTGAGAGGCCAATAAGAGTTGTTGGCATACACAACACAAGACAGAGAACGGCAGTCAGTCAACTGATGTCGGGGTACTAATGTTGACCTTAAAACAGCTGTATAGTGAACCAATCACTATTAGGTTGTCACTGCAAAATGACAATGTTTTCCTACTCTTACAACTACCAGCTTGTAAGCTAACCCAAAGCTGAATATTCATCCACAATTAGCTAAAGCACTTCTAATAGGTCAGTCCTTCCAGCACTATGTCATTATGATCAGCCCACAGAAGAGAAATCGTATCTCTCCAAGTCCTTTATATATGTTTCTGACCTGATTTTCTCTGTCTTATTTGGCTTTTTCCACTGTCACATGAAATTATTTGGATGCTAAAAGTGGTAACCATGGGTGTGGTAGGTCTTCCATCACCTGTCGTGTGTTTGCATGCAGAAGTGAACGAGAAGATCTTGAACTTTCCACTGACCCAGCCGGACTTCTTCTGCCTGTCCGAGCTGTTCAGTGTAAAGGACCTGTTTGAGGCCCGCGTGCACATCGGACACAAGAAAGGCTGCAGACACAGGTGGGTCGGACACATTTCCACGATTTAGCTGAACTGGGGAAAAAGAGTCATTGATTAATATGATGGAATATCGTAACCACCCCCGCCACCTCCACCTCTACCTCCACCCAGGCTGATGGAGCCGTACCTGTTCGGCTGCCGCTTGGGCGTGGACATCATTGACCTGGAGCAGACGGTGGATCACCTGCAGAGGGCGCTGAACTTCACGGCGCACGTGGTGTACCGCGGCGGCATCGTCCTCTTCGTGAGCCGCCAGCGTCAGCTGGCGCACCTGGTGGAAGTTACGGCGCGCGAGTGCGGCGAGTACGCGCACACGCGCTACTGGCAAGGCGGCCTGCTCACCAACGCCTCCGTGCAGTACGGGGTGGGACTGCGCCTACCGGACCTCGTCGTCTTCCTGTCCACGCTCAACAACGTCTTCCAGACACACGTGGCCGTCCGCGACGCCGCCAAGATGAACATCCCGACAGTGGGCGTCGTGGACTCCAACTGCAACCCCTGCCTCATCACTTTCCCAGTGCCTGGCAACGATGACACGCCCGTCGCCATGGAGCTGTACTGCCGCCTGTTCAAGATGGCGATTAACAGGGCGAAGGACAAAAGGAAACAGATGGAGCTACTGAAAGGCATATAAGAGGGCGTGTGTGTGTGTGCGTGTGTGCGCACGCATGTGCACATGTGTGTACACACATTCATGTGGGCATCTAGACCAGGGTTCCTAAACTGTACAGTGTATGGGCTCCCCAGGACTGGGAAGAGGAAATCTAGGCTGTCATTGGCTGGTGGCGCTAAACCCCACCCCCTAGTTACCCTTTTGGTTTTCTGATGCTTCCGAAAGCAAGATGGTCAGGTTGAAGTGAAAATGATCTGTCACCCGTCTTACCTCTTTGGCATTCTTGACCTTCATCTTAAATTAAGGTGTGGATTTGCCACGCCCCCCCCCCCTCACCCCAGGCTACTCAAGAAGGCTGAGAAGACCCTGTCTCTTTAATAAATGAAATATGCAGTCTATGTATGTAGTTATACACAGATTGTATATCATGTATACATTCTGCTTTTAATACGAATGAATGTATGAGATGACAACTCGTGGAAAAAAGCAACCTTGGCAGACAAAGAGAAACAAGTAATTTGGACTGATATTTATGGCTCTTACAAGATGATACTGATACTTTGGCTGAGATTGTTTCCTTATTTCAATTCAGAATGGAAATATTATTTGAATAAATAATTTGTTTACTTGCATGTACTTTCGTGTGTGTGTTTTTGAGAGAGAGAGACGGAGACATTACGATTGCTGCTTGCAATCCATGGCGACGACCAGGGCGCGTTGTGTAAATTAATCTTGTTTTGACTTGAAGGCTTCCGTAGTCGCGGTTTGTGACTAATCCCCATATCGGTCTTCGCAGGTTCCGCGTTAGAGGTAAGTGCCTTGGCTAGTAATCAAAAATATAATTAAGAATATAACAGAATTAATTTTCACTAAAATCATAATATATATGGGTCAAATATGCCGTAGTGTATTATTTTATCATATGGTAAAAAAGTGCGACTTCCTGAGGCGCACTATTGTCATAGCTGTCTATTTGATGCTTGCAGACTACCACCACAGTCGTTCGCTAAGGTTTGTGTTTTGGTTTATTTGGAATGATCCCGTATGGTAATGAACCCCAGTGGAAAATTTTGCAGGCCACGTGTTGCCGATCAGTTGCAGGCACAGGCCACTACTAATGGAATCTTGCTGTCGGATAATATGGAGACGTTTTCTTTAGTAAACAATTTATACCCAGCTATCTTACATTCCGATGTATTGTACTAACTAGGAATGCACCGAGTACGTTATATGTCGGAGCAAAGTGGATAGATTGTGGCAAGACAGTGATTATAGCGCAATGCGTGCGTTAGGGATAGGTCATAATAGTCAATACCAAGTAAAAACCTACGGCTGACATTACTGTAACGAAATCAGTCATCTAATAATCATCATGTAGTCAAAATTCTATCGGAAAATGTAGATCAGAGATCTTGCTATTATTAACTAATATTCAAAATATACTTTAACTGACCTGCACTATTTTCATTATACAATTTCTATACAATTTGTTCTACATTTTATTAGTATATAGGGCGCGTGTTCTGATAAACATATAAACGCATGAAATTTATCTTTTAATGAACAGAATCAGAATGTCAGAAACGCCAGGATCCTAAGTATCGACACTTAGCTACGCGCCTATCATGGTATAATGAACTACGGTCGTTCTGTCTAAACGAATCTACCGATAAACGCATGAATCAACACTTGTTAAAAGCTCTTCTGCCCTTTTACAGACGTGGACGGAAACACTGAACGCTGCTCTGCGGGTGATCTTTGGTCCCAGCTAACATACTCAGAGGTACTCTGTATTTTAAAAAACGTTCCTTTATTGGTGTCGTTTGATTTTTGTTTAACCGTGTTGTCGCCCGATGAGACGCAACTGCAGCACATATGCCGCGGTTGCGCTGTACGCGGGCAAACAGAAATTGGCTCGTGATCGACCCTGCCTCCTTGCACAGAGGATCAGGGTTATGGAACTGGGCCAGATAAACCCTGCGCGTGTCTATGTATATGCGAGTGTACTGATTATCCAGTAGAAACCTGTTTGCTTACTTCCATTACACGCAAAAAAACAAATAAACCACATGCAGTTATGTACTACACGCATGCGTGTTCCACTTTTGGTTTTGTCGTCTAGAGTAACGGGAGTTTAGGTAGCTTTACCAGAAAAAAACTGGGACGTAGATACGTCGCATACTAATCATGGTAGGTCAGACACGCATACACACGCACACACACGCTCCTCGAGGCGTTACAGTGCGGCCCCTGCGCACTGTGAGCGCACCAGCTAGACTCTGTACGCACAGTGCACTGGGGCACTGGATGAACGACTGACATGGCGGAGTCATGTAACTGCGCATGGGTAAGGGCGTAGGGAGGCAGAGCAGCTGCTCTCATCAGTCTGCAGCTTCAGAGCGGGTTTATGGCACATTAATGGCAGCCTGTAGATCTTAGTGGGGCTTCCTGCTCTTTTGGCTTCTGCCTGCAGGGGGCCCTCCACAACCAGGACAGCTTGTTTGGGTAAGACATGAACAGGCAGGAGAACCATTCCATCCATGCAGGATCAGCATGGCTAGTTTGAAATCCCGTGATCCATCTCTATGGCAACGTCTATAGCCACTTCAGTGCCTATGTTTCCAGTCAGAACAATGCTGCGTTTCAGTATTCGGGTGTCTTCCACCTCTCCTGTACGGCCGTCGAACGTGAACATGGATTGATAAGCAAGGTTGTTTTGTTGTTTTATCATTGTTGTGCCGACTGTCTCACAGCCCATGCCTTTATTCCCTCACAGAGCGATGGGAGGAGTTAAGACGCTGTGCTGATGCACAGCCGAAAGAAGAGTGGGCGTGACTGTGCAACACGCGCTTCTCAGCACCCCCTGAGAACAACTGGGCCTTCTGAACTTGGACGATGGTACAAACAGCTGGAACAGACAAGCATGAAAGTTGAAGCACTGGCCACAGTAGCAGGATCGGCTTTGTTGCAGAGTTTTACAATGGATGTTAGCCATTAAGAGACAACCTCCATTAACACTGTTAAAATCATCCTTGTGTTGCAAATACAATATTCAGTTACGTTTTTTTTAGTGTATATACTGTATATATTTAGAGACAAACTAGTTGGTCTTGGTTGTAGTAATGTGTTCTTAAATAATTGCTGAATAAAGATTTGTTTTGAGTTGCGTACAGATCTGTATAAGTTGTATGTACAGACTCTCACTGGGTCCACAGTTACTGACAGTGACAGATCTGTAAACAGAAGTAGAAGTTAAAGTGCGATGCTGTGAACACTGACTGTCTTGACATGGATGGCGAAAGTGAGTACTACAGCACGTCTGTGCTCTGTGGTGAGTTGTGCCGTCTGGCACATATAAGCTCTTGAGTGACACCTGCTGGAAATGTTGCTGCACTGCAGTGTGTACGGGCGAGGGCTCATGAGAGAAGAGCAGCGTGGGTTATTTTGACTTTAACGACGCTCCTGAAGAAAGATAAA
The DNA here is from genome assembly GCA_020368025.1 of Brachyhypopomus occidentalis. Classification (NCBI taxonomy): domain Eukaryota; kingdom Metazoa; phylum Chordata; class Actinopteri; order Gymnotiformes; family Hypopomidae; genus Brachyhypopomus; species Brachyhypopomus occidentalis. The sequence goes on from JAGXOD010001388.1 coordinate 372,332, forward strand.
GGAATCTGGTGTAGGAAGACTGAAACGGTTCAAATAAAGTAATATGACATATTAAAACATTTAAAAGTGAGATGAGAAAAAAGCTCAACAAGTAAAAAAACTTTTAAAGGTGCCAAAGGAGACGAGTCACATTTACCAGTCCACATATTTGTGTCTACATAGTGAAAGGTGAAGTGTTGTTTAAAACAGAGAATTCTACAAACTTTGCCATTTTCTGCTAATGTGACATGTCGGCAAAGAAATGTCCTGCTCTACCTTTATTCATTGTTTCGTTAGCCTTATGTAAATACTGCAGAGCTCTCACCGCTCAGCACACACCCCACCCCTCCCTGAGGCAGCCAATGAGATCAGTGGTCATTATAATATTAACACTGCCATATGAGAAAAGCATCTTAAATGTAATACTGATATCTGATCAAAATCGCGAAACGAAGCGATACCTACTATTGCTTTTAAGGACCAGATTAAAAGACAGTTCTATAAGAAATATGGTGTTGCGCATTAAGAGTTTAATTAGAATCTTACTTGAGGTCAAAGAATCCTTACCTGGGATAGGTGATAATGGAACCCAGTGGTGCAGTATACACACACACACACATGGATTACACAAACGTATTTAAACACACTTTGACCTTATACATACACATAGGCCTCGCCTCATTGACTAACACATCCTTGATTGGTTGTATATGGTCCCACCAGGTGATTGTTTACTGATTTCATGAGTGAACTACGCCACACACACACAAAAAAACATACACTTTACATACACATACACTGTCAAAATAAATGATCTACCACAAGAATGCTAATACATGGAGAAAAGGTCTCCCTTGAAAACATTCTATAATATCAGAAGCGTACGTTCTCCATACAAACATTCATGTTCACACTCTCCAGCACTGTCCTAATGATATTAACTGCTTACTCACAGACAGCATACACTCAGTAAAAACCTCAAACCAATGGACCCCACAGAAGATAATACAGAGTGAAAATTAATCCAGAATACAGAATTAGATTATCACTTATTCAGACAGTTTTCTGGATATGACCTTTCGTTGCACTAAATTGTCCATGGTAATTCTCCTGAAACATTATTGGTAATCTCTAAGGTTAGGACTAATCTTGATCTTGGACACCAATCCAAAGCATTGATAGAAACCTATGATCATTGTATGAATTAACGCTATAGGGGTTAACCACTGAGCCACTCCGAGACTCTTATCCACTCCAGCTGAAACCCCACCCACAATCTTGTCTACTACTGCTGGTGCAGTTTCAGAGAGGAGATGAAAGGAGTTATGAAAAACGTGTTTCTTCTCTGAACAGGAAGCTCTTCTTTCACATCTCTGTGGGAACCGTCTCGTCTGCCCATGAAGTCTCTCTTGTCTTTAAAGTCCCTTTTGTCTTTGAAGTCCTGTTTGTCTTTGAAGTGCCTTTAAGGCAACTATTCTGTGTCATCATTGGAAAACCTTGGTACTAGTGCAGCGTTTTAGCAGGGACGAGCTGATCAGCATTGGTAAACATGGGCTTTGCCTCCAGGAAGAAAGGGAAAGATGGAAAGATTACCATCACAGGACTCTTGCAAGCTTCCACAGCTAAAGAACCCTCTCTCCATCCCTCTCTCTCACAATGCTCCTCACAGGCTACCGCACTGCAGCGATCTTCATTCCTGTCAGAGAAATCCCCATTGACTTCCTGAGTATATTGCTCTGAGCCTGCCACCTCCACTATGATCTCTCTCTCTCTCTCTCTCTCTCTCTCTCTCTATCTATCTCTCTCTCGCCTCCCCCACCAGTCTCCTCCGCCTCCCTCAGGAGTACTTGGTATCAGAGATCTCCTTCCACAGGAGCGTCTTCAGGTTGCTGAGCACCAGCGAGTGGTGCACCTCCATCTGCGAGGCCAGGCCGCTCAGCGTGGCGCAGGTGCGCAGCTGGCGCTCCAGGTCCTCGCGCAGGTCGCCGGGCGCGCTGAACAGCAGGAAGTCGGCCAGCATCGCGCAGGCCTTGGCCAGGTTGGGCCGCACCACCTCCGTGTTGCAGCGGCGCGCCAGCCGGTCGCACGTGGCGGGCGCAGTCGCGCGTCGAGCGTGCAGTCCTCACTGCCCGGCACGTGCGCCCGCGCAGGAAGGCCCGCACCGCCGCCTCCGAGGCCACGCCCCCCAGGTCGGCCAGCTTGCAGTCGTAGCTGGCGCTGTAGCCCCACTGCGCGGCCCCCGCCGTCGCACATGTACAGGCTCCCATAGGCGCCGTGGAAGGCCTCTTCCACGAACTCCAGCAGGCCGATGGCAATGCGTGCGCGGTGGGGCCAGGCCGGTGCCAGCCAGCGGTTCAGGGCGCGCCGCCGCCTCGGGGACCAGCGGGCGGGCCCACGCCGGCACCTCCAGCCTGAAGAGGGCGCCGTGCGCCACGCGCTCCGTCACGTACAGGTGGCCGCAGTGCCCCAGCAAACGCGGCGCGTGCTCCTTGTCCTGCAGGGCCAGCAGCAGGACGAACTCGTTGACGTGCAGCAGGGCCCAAGCCGACTTCGCCTCGGCCAGAGACACGCGGCCGTCCAGGTTCACGTCGGCCAGGGAGACCACGCGAGACACCAGCGAGCCCAGAGACGACTGCTCGCCCAGACTGTCCTACAGGCAGAGAGTGAGAGAGAGAGTGGGGAGATGTTACAGGATGACAACAGCATAAGCTGACAGAGAGAAGGAAATGGATGTTATGAAATGGAACAGCTTAAAGGCACATTATGCATCTTGTGGTGAGTTCTTTCATACACTTGAATTCAGTGCAATATTACATTAAGCATCCAACACAAGAGATGTAGAAGATATGCAACACAGAAGATCTGCTTTGCAACTTTTGTGCTTGATCGAGTTTCAAGGAACTGTTAAATCATTATCTATGCTACTCATGTCCACCCCATCCAAACTGCAGGGGCGATGAAGCCGCAGAACTGGCTGACAGACGCTCTCGCCTTCTAAACACAACCACTAATGAAGCAGAGTTTCGCAGGGAAATGTTTCTCTGGTGATGTAGTGTTAACCCAGTTCTGAAATACGCTGGTTGTCCAGTTGGAGAAAAAATGGCATTTCCATACAGTCTGTGTATGGGTGTATATGAATACATGGGTGTGTTTGTGTGTGCGCACGCCATTATTTTTAGCTGTCTGCCTTCCTCTTTATCATCACACTTCTGTTCATAACACATTCTCACTTCTTTAATAAATAAACTCACTGCTCCAGTATTTTTCTCAGTCTGCCTCTCTCAAGTCAGTGTGGGATGACTGTATGAAGCAGAATATTGCCAGAGCACTGAAAATGTTTACATTTTTAACTTCATTTAATAATAATAGTAACAGTTTTAGTGACATCTAAATACATTTAATTAAGACATTAATAAGAAAATATAAATATAAAAGCTGATTATTGATATTTTAGATAATGTTTTGTATTTTAGTGTGAAAATGTCACGGAAATTGTTCACGGTAAAGTGTGTCTGTGTCTCAACATCTCGAGTGACAACTATTTCTTTCCTCTGTGGGCAGTCAAGTTTTCCCAAGTCTTTCTTTTCCAAACATAGCTAGACTGGTTACTGTGCCAGTTCATTTTCCAAACATAGCTAGACTGGTTACTGTGCCAGTTCATACTTTGTTTAGGGCACAAAAACACTAATTTACTTTCATAGTCCGAATGTTCCAAATAGTAATTTTACTTTGCCTTATAATCTGGTTTAGTTTTAGAATTGGTGGTGAAGCAGTGCTGGTGTGTGGTAGTACTGGTGTGTATCAGTGCAGGTATGTAGCAGTGCTGGTGTATGGTAGTGCTGGTGTGTATCAGTGTTGGTGTGTGGTAGTGCTGGTGTGTATCTGCTGGTGTGTGGTAGTGCTGGCGTGTATCCATACAGGTGTGTGGTAGTGTTGGTTTGTGGTAGCGCTGGTGTGTAGCGGTGCTGGTGTGTAACAGTACTGGTGTTTGGTAGTGCTCTTGTCTTTCAGTACTGGTGTGTGGTAGTGCAGGTGTGTAGCAGAGCTAGTGTGTAGCAGTGCTGGTGTGTGGTAGTGCTGGTGTGTGGTAAAGTTGGTGTGGTAGTGCTGGTGTGTGGTAGTGCTGGTATGGTAGTGCTGGTGTGTAGCAGTGCTGGTGTGTGGTAGTGCTGGTGTGTAGCAGTGCTGGTGTGTGGTTGTGCTGGTGTGGTGTGGCCCATTGCTTCTTTGTGCCTACAAATGCAGTGTTTCTCTGGCACTGCTCTCTAAATGCATCCAGATATTTAGGGATCTTTTACTTGTGTTTATTGATAATGAACTCTGCTTAATTCTGCCCTTCAAGCATTGGTGGGTGTTTCCCTTGGGTTCTTAGCACCATTCTAAATGCAGGACATCCGTTGGATGTTTGTCCCATCTAGTGTAGCTGTGAGTGGAACCCTTGCCTCCACGGTGTAATGGGCCATATTATCCTATCAAATCATTTGGAGAAAATGGGTACATCAATGTTGTAGAATTCCTTTTTTACTGCATATAGAGCACTGTGAGCTTTTTCCTTTAGTGCATTCACTGCCTTGCTGAAACTCCATGACACAGTAATGATGAGGCAGAAGTCTAGGTGTGCTCTAAGCCCGTCCTGCCTAAAATGAACTGGAGTGAACCGGAGTGAACTGGTGTCTGTGTTCCTGGCATCCGTGCTTCAATTAGAAGATCATGATGTTTGTCTTTTTTTGGTTTACTGCCAGGGCCACTGGCAACTGGCAATCCCCAGCCCACATTTGTTTCCCACAAACACTGATTTAATAGCGTCATAAACTTTACCCCCTACACCACTTTGTTAAAGTTTATGATTATAGTACTTCATCCCAAATGAAGTACAATTTCTGAAATTAACAAGACATGCAATTTTGATAGACATGTGTATTGATTAGGGTGTGTGGAGTGTAAATGTGATGAGCTGTAAAGCGGTTTGGAAAGATGCCAATCAGACTCTTACTCAGGACATTGTGTTCATTACGGAAGGTCAAACGTCTTGTATTTAAAATGCTAGTAATGTCTCCACTCTTATGAATTGGGGTTATAAGGCATTGGCTCCAGACATAAGGAAAACAGCCAATTCTTCCTAATTGGGTGGCTTTTGGTTTCTCCAGGTTTTCTGTATTTCTTGTGAATTTGTTTTCAAAATGTCTTGCTGAGATTTCACCATTTTGCCATTTCAAGTTATTTTGTATCTTCCAAAACCAATTTTGCTCTGAATGTTGTGAATGTTAGAATGTTCCTGTCTTTCTGAATGTTGAATGTTAGAATGTTCCTGTCTTTCTGAATGTTGAATTTTAGAATGTTCCTGTCTTTCTGAATGTTGAATGTCAAACATTTTTTCATATTTATATCAGATTTATAAGCATATTTATATACATATCAAGTGTCAAAATCGTCAGAGAGACTGAACAATAAAAGTACAACAGTACTGCCGGCGGCTCGACTTGTCTTCAATGTTCCTAAGTTCAGCCATGTTACTCCTCTGCTGCGCTCTCTTCACTGGCTTCCTGTAGCTGCCCGCATCAGATATAAAACCCTGATGCTGGCCTACAAGGCTAAGAATGGACCAGCACCTCCATACATGGTGGCAATGGTCAAATCCCAATCTGTACCCAGAGCTCTTCGAGCTTCAAGCACAGCTCGGCTTGACCCGCCATCTCTCAGAACACGCAGAAAACATGCATCCGGACTTTTTTCAGTTCTGGCACCTCAGTGGTGGAACGAACTTCCCCTGAGTGTCCGAATGGCAGAGTCTCTTGCTGTTTTTAAGCAAAGACTGAAGACACATCTGTTTCAAGAGCACTTAAATTAAATTTTACTACACTAGCATTTATTAAATATTTGGGACTGTAATGACTTTTCTTGCTTTTATCTTTTAAGTAGGGTTTTTCAGTATATATTTGAGTATATCTAGGCGTCCATACTGACTGTATCTAATAATATCTTTGCTTAAAGTTTCTTCCTGATTTTAGCCTAAACTAACTAGCTAGAGATTTTGTTCTGAGTAAAACAATGAAGCACTTTTTGTAAGTCGCTCTGGATAAGGGCGTCTGCTAAATGCCGTAAATGTAAATTTAAATGTACTGCACTGGATATTAAATTAATCATCAATCAGGTATGAATCATTCAGTTCGGATCATTTAACTTAGTTATTATAGTATTTGTGTTTGGGTTTGTTTAAGTTTGTCCTATATCTGATCTGCTGAAGGAGGGCTTTAGTGACTGGGGGTGGGGCTGTTGTAGCTGGGGGCGGGACTGTTGTAGCTGGGGGCGGGACTGCTGTAGCTTGAGGTGGGACTGTTTGGCTTGGGGGCGGGGCTGTTGGAGCTGGGAGAGACTTTCTGCTTCTCTGTGTTTGTGTAGAGTGGTGGAGCAGCTGGTAAGTCTCTCTGTCTCTCTCTGTCTCTGTCTCTCTTTGAGGTGTCAGCACAGAAAGTTGCACTCTCCTCTGAAAGACGTACAGTCTTTGCTAAACTCAACTCTTCCACAGTTCATTGACATCACCGAAGACCCTTGCACACACACCCTGCTGTGCAGAGGGCGTCGCATGCAAATTCAGCACAGATATCTGCATATTCGCATTACTGATGACTCATGTCCAAACAAGCATGTCCCAACGTACTACAGAACTCTGTTTTTGCAGGCTTTTATTTTACTGGATAACCATCATGCCCATTTTAAGGTAATTGTGTTATGAACAGTAGTAAACAGTTCTGGTAATCTGAGATGTTGATGCTGTCATCCAGCTGTGTCATGGCATCACTCTAGTTGTGACTGACTTGACTGGAAAGCAATGTCTCAGTGAGCCCTCATGACTGTGGTCACCTCTGGACCCCTCCCTTTAGTTAAGCTGCTATAGATTAGCCTGCTGGAGCTACATGCTAATCACTGGCACATGAGCTATGTACATTTAAATCAATGGTGGTTAAACTGACATCCTCACACTCAGTCTGTATTGTCCATCTTTTTGCATGCTTCTACCCAAGACGACTGCATGCAAGCACCTACAAGCACCTGGGAGATGGTCTGGCTCGCCGGTGGATGTACTGATGCCGGGGTTGGATGTACCATTGCAGTAAGGGGACGTGCTGATGCTGGCTCCTACCTGAGGTGCACCATCTGCACCGAAGGGACTGTGACTACTTGGGAACAAGAACTTTAAGCTATAACTGTAGAACCACCTCTTGTTCACAAATACGGACTGGTGCTAACGGGCCGCCCAATGGAGGATGGGTTCCCTTTTGAGTCTTGGTCCTCCCAAGGTTTCTTCCTATTCCCCGCCATCTTAGGGAGTTTTTCCTTGCCACTGTCGCCTTTGGCTTGCTCATTAGGGATCTGTACCCATACAATTTGTAAAGCTGCTTTGAGACAACATGTGTTGTAAAAAGCGCTATATAAATAAAATTGACTTGACTTGACTTGACTTGACTAATAAAGCTCCCCAGTGACACAACCCTCCAAAACTGGAGATTCAGGGGAATTTCCCTTAACCACAGCTTCCTCCTAAGGTCAGTCCATCAACCACATGGTCCAACATTGACCACCAAGCACATGGTCCAACCCAGACCACCAACCACACTGACAAACCCAACAGTCCCCAGTACCACTTCAGGAGACACAGTGACCTGCACAGTTTAGATCTTTACAAACCGCAAACTCGAAGACTCCAAAGCAGCACTCCGGTTTACCCTTGACACTGGATGACTCTATAACCAGTGCCCCACCTTTAGGAAGGAGTGCAGCATCTCCCTGAACTCATCCATGGAGGTGCCGCGGGAGGGCTTGTCATAGAGATCAGTGTGCCACCTTTAGGAAGGAGTGCAGCATCTCCCTGAACTCATCCATGGCCTGCCTCCAGAGCACACTTCACCACCACCGCCTTCTCCTTCCATACCGCGCTGTACACCTGCAACTCCTCCACACACACTTCACCACAGTTGTTTCCATACCGAGTACACCTGAGTACACACACGCCTGCCATGTGGATTCAGCTGCGTAAAACTACAGGACCAGGAGTGGAAACGGAACCAACCTACCAGGAAATTACTGCATTTTTTACATTGCTACACAGATCCTGAGCAAATGTCAAATCCTACAAACGTATGTGTTGTGGCTTACTGCCGAGTCCACTAGTGACGGGTGAATTCCGTGTGCTGGTGGTTACCTGGTGCGTGGGTGAGGTCGAGAGGCAGCGCTGTAGGGTCAGAGTTTGTTCCTCGCACAGGGACTTACACACGGAGCCAGAGATGATGCCCCTTTCGTAGTGCTCACACTGATGTGCACAGACACATGCGCACACACACACACCCACAGACACCGACACACAAAACGTTACAGCAGTGTATGTGATCCCATATAAAACATGCTCATGATGCATCTCGGAGGCTAGTGCATAGATGTGGTAGATTGTGTGTGTGTGTGTGGGGGGGGGGTTGTCATGCACATACATGAACAATGTATACAGCCATCGCACTCATGTTAGAAAAGTAAGATGAGAGCCAAGCAGCACTCAGCCGTTGGTGTGGCAACGAGGTCATTGTTATGATGTAATTTAACTGAATGGGGAGCAGTCACGGGACGCCCCAGCGAACCATAACGTGTTCTTCATCCGTTCACAAGAGGCTCTTTCATACACACACACACACACACACACACACACACAACCATTTGGAAGTCTCATTGAGGCTACAAATGGTTTGGCTGACCTGGTTCCCCTTTCCTGCCTGTATTTAACACTGACATACAAACCAGGGGAAGCACCTCGAGTTCAGATTCACTGTCAGTGGAGAAGCTGCTATTACACACTGGCTTCATTCCACCGCTACACCACACTCACACACACACACACAAACCGCATTGAGTTTGTGCATTTCCATCCTTCACTGTGTCCGAAGGAAAAACTGTCAGCTTGTGCTACCGTCATCCTGCAACTTTTCCATCTCCCCCCTCTCTCTCCCTCTCTCTATTACCCTCTCCCTCTCCCCCTGAACACATGGTGTCCATCGATTTTGTCATTAGGTCCTAATGAGTGTCATTAGCTCCTGTCTGCAGTTACAATAGTGAGTCTTTATGGCGTATTACAGCAGGCACATCCACACCACATCCACACCACGTGTTTTGATGCATTGAGAGGATCTGTTTATGGTCAGAATGTGAGTATTGGTTTTCTACAGTTTAACACACGCCAATGCACCACCAATAAGCAGGAAGCTGTTATTCCACTCAGTGACCACACCAATAAATAAGAACAATATATTTGTCTAGACATTAGCACTGCATGATGGGGACTGCAGTACTGTAATTTACAAGGATGATACCTTGATGTCATATGCATAGCCACAGTGTGTAGCATGCTACGTCCCAGTGAGCGTGGCCTTCCGTAGCAACGCAAGGTGGGAGTTGTAACTTACGATGAGCATGGTGCAGACGTGGCCCCTGCAGAGCTCGGAGTAGGATGAGTACTGCATGTACACAACCCAGCTGGCCACCAATACGCCCAGCCATGCCACCACCAGGTACTTCACCTTCACTGCAGGCAAACGCGACTGGACAGAGAAGGGAGGATATACAGTAGCAAAGAGAGCTGGACACACACACACACCCATGCAAGGAAGAAACCCAGGCCAGAGCAACACAGCTAGCCAAAAATATCACAAACCCTAAAGCAATAATTTTCTCTTCTGAAGTATAAGTGTCTGAGGCGACATTTATGACAAAAGTAACCTAACCGTTCTCCTGTTTTGCGCATGTGTGTGTGTGTGTGTGAGTGTGTGTGTGTGAGTGTGTGTGAGTGTGTGGGGTTTACAGTAGCTCTCCCTGGAAGCTCCGCCCCCTGCCTGAGTGAAGAGCACCTGCATGGCTCATCAGCCCGAGCCTTTCTAGTTTTTCTAGAGTCTTCACTCCACTGTATTTTCTAGAGCCAAGAGGTGCCAAATGTGAGACTTGCCTTGTGTGTGCATGGAGTGTGTGTGCGTGTGTGTATGTTTGTGTGTGTGTGTGCGTGTGCCTGCGTGTGTGTGCGTGTGTGTGTGAAAGGACAAGCCTGTAATTTACGTTCCATTTCCCTTGCAATATTTTGCAAACGCTATAATAATAAAAATACATGGAATTCACACGTAAATTGTAAATAGATAAATTAACGATATAGACTTTCCTTACATTATTCATTTTTTTAGTTTGTGTGCTTTTAATGTTGTTTGACGGGTAAACCAAACTGGCGAGCAGTCGTTCTTCATCACATTGTAACATACCAAGTAAAATCTGACAGAAACTCTTTAGGAACACAGCAATCTATATATTGATTTCATTACATAAAGGCTAACATTTAAACAGTATTGGCGGTACTGCATTGAACAGTCTTTAATTGTACGTTAGGGTCCCGGCTGTGAGGAGCGTGTGCTACATCTGTCTTTGTCTTGCTATATGTGAGGGCAAAACGGTTTATCGCCTCACGTCAGAAGAGTGAGCGTGAGTGTCTAGTTCCCCACAAGCTGCCGTCACATACTGTTGATGTAAAAAAATCCCTCTCTGTAACACTACGCAAAATACGTATTTGTCTTTGTACTTATAACTGCAGTCGTTGCTGCCTGCCATATTGACTCGTGTGCTTACTAGGTTAAGTAAATTTAAACAAAAAAACAGCGCGTAATTCAATAGCGAACACACGCAGATGCGACAGTCACCAAGCAAAGCGTCGTTTGACTCTTCATGAATGCAATGTGGCAAGACGGAAGATGAAAAATTATGTATGTTAACATCTGTCTATGATGTAACATAGCGTACCTGTAAACCCTTGGATAGCGGGCAAAACAGCACCAGATGCATTAGCCTCCGGAAATTCCGCGGCATCTTCACAGCGTCACGGTGCGCTTGGAGGAGACGGGATATATAACGGGTTCTGTGCGCGGCTCACGTCCTCTCATCGCCTCCTCCGTGATACGCGATTCGGCACCTCCTGTTAACTATAACACCGCGCCATTCTGCCTCGTGTTAGGACCGGCCTGACTGATAAGTGCTGAAACTGAGCAGGTGGAATTAGGTCTTTGACAGTGAGGTCCGTTCAGCACCAGTTTACGTCTATTAGAATAAGCGACTCAGCAAGCCCGCATTTTTTTTTGCCGACACACAGGCATATTTCGTAATCTAATTTGCAACTCCGTTCGTTGAATTAGCAACACAAAGCTGCCCGCGAGCACTCAAGTCAAAGACAAAAACACCTTCATGGTGCAGCATCCCAGTTTGTCGTTGCAAAGCGCGAGCTTAAGACAAACAAGCCATGCTTGTTTCCGAAGCGCCAAATGTGCAGGGATCTGTGCTAGAAATCCGACTTGCAGGACCTTCGATATAGCAGATTTTAACCCCCAAAGCAGTTACGATCCATTACTGGGGAATACGTGACTGCCGTGTGATCCTCCCGTCTAAGCCGTCGACTGAGCTGTGTTCTGTAGCTCGGTACGATTCTGTGGCGTTTAAAGGGATGGTTCAGACTAGGCAGACCCGCTAGTGTATATTTTAAACCTCCGACAGAAAACTATCTTCTCCATCCTTCAACAGAATATCAAGAGATTGCTGGAGAACCAAATCCTTTTACAGTCAGTTATATTATGCTATAATGAAAGGACAACGTGGGAAAACATTTAATTGACATATCGGAGAGAGACAGATGGAGAGAGAGAGAGAGAGAGAGATTGTAAGAAAGATCTGGTGAAGATACGTTGACCTTTTTGAACAACTGCTCTGGGCCGTAACCTTATTAGACACCACTTGAGCAATCCATCATCATTTCTTATTTTTCGTTATCATAAATTCCCCAACCACTTCGTTTAAAATATTGATTAGAAACTTTAAAATATTTATTGGAAACATTTACTGTCACTCGGTGACATAGTGGTTCTGACGGGAATGAGAGAGGTGCAAAGTGAGAGAGGTGTCCATGGCAACGCATGGACAACAGTAAGCTGATCAAGTGTGTGTGCTACGATGTGTAGAGGTCTCTAATCATATGAGTGAGTTTAGATAACGGAACTGTCGGCTCAGTTGCTCCGGTATTACTCAGATATGTGTTCCGTTCAGCGACTTAAGTTTATCTATAGGCCTAAACATTGGTTTCTACTGGCAAAGACGTTATATAACTACAAATGAATTGAATTAATACACTTCTGAATATATATGTACATGTTGTGAAAGTATCCGTATGTCCAATTCGAACGTAGGAAATACAAATTAAAAGTTCATTCATTATTGCAGGTTACACCAAAAGAAAAAAAAGCGGTAACTACACCGTGGATGACAATACCGCATAGACAAACCGAGCCATGGATGTATGATCAGCAGTACCATTTGGATTATGTTTCATACAACAGTTTATTATTATTTAACATATAATTTTCCTTTATTTACTGCTTTTTGCTTGTTTGGTTCACAGGTGTAGGATATCCTCAGATCTACAGTGACAGGAATTCTATACATAATTGCAGAATTCAATATGGCTGGAACATTAAGAAGTAATGTTGCAATCTGACCTTTGATCGGCAGAAGGTTTTTGATAATTGTGCCTGACGTGCTGGCTCCTTCCGAAATGCCGTACTTCCCTCCTATACAGTACACCAAAGCAGTACGCAATAAAGGGTAGTATGTCCAAATACATAGTATGCATTAAACAGTAAGCGAAAAGTGCCGGATGAAATACTGAATCTGGAGCCATTTTGAAGTATGCGATTGCAGCACACTGTCCTATCCCATGATTCAACTGGAGCATTTATCTATGATTGTGTGACATCATATGTGATAGGTAACTTTAGTATGTCTGAGGTTGTATGCACACTGCCCAGTGGTCTACTGAAAGAATGTATTGCTTTTACGGTTTATCAGAACATACTGCATTGAAATCTAATGCGTACTGCTTAATTACGGCATTTCGGATTGAGTCGGGGTTTAGGACCTGGTGAGCTGATAAGCATTACAGTTACATAGAATTACATGAAACGTGTCGTGGCCCAGCCAGACTGTAATTGTGCTGCCCCAAATGATCAAAGTCAGAACTGGTTTTGATCAAACTAACAGACTAGGATCCCCAGCAACTGAATAAAAGCTGTCTAGTATGAAAAGGCTGACGAAGTTTGCTCACTCTTGGCAAAGTGGAAAACACTATTGTATTGCTTCTCATGATAGGAGTTACTACAGTGCCGTTCGGGATTCACTTCTATAACATTGTTAATGTAGCACTGACCGTAAGCTTTGTCCAGATATTTGATGTGTCCAACCCTAAGGCTGGATATCTGTCCCCTGTAGTTCAGTCCTAATTTAACACATCTTTGGTATTCAGACCTTAAATATCTGAACCAGATTAGCTTTAGAGCTTGGACTCATCTCTTGTGTGCATCTGTATTTGTGCTCTTTTGGATATGATCACAATCGTGCGATCAGGCGCAACGCCGTTCCTGACACATAGCAGGCGTTTGGTGCCAACGGTCAAAAGTCGTTGCTATTCTGGTGTCAGTGTAAAAGGTCATCGGAGGGTGTTGTCGAGCACATTATTGTGCACTACATTGCTGCTGACGGGACTATAATTTTCCATTTTTATCTTGTGGTTTTAATTTCTAAATTCCAATTCTGGTGCATTTCTGTTTATGTATGTGTGAATGCGAGAGAGAGAGAGCGAGAGAGAGTGTGAATATGTCGTGTTCTGATCCTCTCAGATTACTGGATCGCCCTTCTAATTCCATAACTCATTAAGTGCTTGCTGTAATCTCCCGTTTGGTCAATCTCTCTCATAGTAAACTATCTCGCCTTCCCAAACCCCCACAGCATGATTTCTAACCCCCAAATCATTTGGTGATTTTGGAACATTTGAAGAGGTAGAGATCCAGTTAATATATCGGATTAATGTTCTTTTATATGTAGTTTCGCGGTTAGAACACCGAGTATTCCCACAGAAAAGATCCGAAATCATTCCGTTTCTTTTGTGACTAGCAGTGTCGTCTGCAGAACATTTGCCTAACCAAATCCGAATAATTACGCATAGCGGTGGTATACTCAACCCATACCCCAGACAAGCCTCGGAACAGTCCGACAACTGTTTGCATCATTTGGCGGGTTTAAAATAGTGAATTAGGAGAGTGTCGCTTTGGTTGTAAGGTTTAGAATATTTAAGACATTCTTGAATATTTAATTCTACCCTCGCCTGAGATGCGCTACTCTCCCCTAAAACTGAAATTTATTTCGGTTTGCTGGTTACTCCAAGTATATTATATTTAGCAATGACGGGGGAACATAAACATCTTAAACCCGGAAACACACCAGAAAGGTCCACGTTTTTTGCCTTTGAGAATCACTGTCTGCTGAGCCAACTCCGTCAGTGGTGACGCGCCAGCGGACTCGGTGTCGTCACGTTTTGCAAACACAGACACGTTGTTTAAAATCTTCTCACCCTTCGGATTTTATTGGAATATTATTTTCTGCCCGAATTTACGTAGACAACCAACAACGCAACGTCAACGATACTCATGTTTGATTTGCAAGTCCTCGCTGCTGTAGGCGGAGCGGTGGCGTCGGTCCCGCTTTAGTGTGTACGGTACCGTTCCGGTGGCTCTTACCGCCTCAGCTGTAGTGTGTACGGTACCGTTCCAGTGGCTCTTACCACCTCGGCTGTAGTGTGTACGGTACCGTTTCGGTGGTTCTTACCGCCTCGGCTGTAACTGGTTCACAAACTGCGTGCGAGAGTCGGTGGACGCGTTATGGAGGTTTTGTGGATGCTACCACTGCTTTTGGTCCCAGTATTATTTTGGACCAGCAGTACGTTTGTTTTTTATTTCAAGAAGTGTTTCTATGTGGCTTATATGATGCTGCTGGCCATGATCGCTATTCCGATTTGTATCCTGAAATGCGGTGGTAGAGACATTGAAAATATGAGGTAAGTTATCAGCGCAAGTCATGGCCGTTATCTCATTTTGCTGTTGGGAAACCCTCAACACGATAGCCAGCATGTTAAGACAGCTAAATGTCGGGTAGGAGTTAAATGCGAACAGAGTGAACTGTGTTTCAGTGTGAAAAGAGTGAACTGTTTCAGTGTGTAAGAGAGACCCTCGAGCTAACACGTTCCTCGCTTAGCTTGCTAGCTAGCTAGCTTTGGCATAACGCTACATATATTTTGCTAGCTTCATATAATAGGCAACAACCTCTTGCTCAACGACAAGTGGCACACACGAACACGGTCGCTACGTTTTGTACCGCCGGATGTGTGTTTACGGTGTGTTGTGTTTGTATTGTGCGTCTGTCAGGGTGTCTAGCATCTGTTAGTCTGGACAGATGTTGCCCACATACGCGACTCCTACACCCCGCAGATAGCCGGTCTGCTACTGGGGTCACTAGTCCTCAGGTGCGGTCTCTGGGCCGGATGTTTTCAGCACTGTCGCTCGCAAATAGGACTGTGTGGAATTAGACGGTTTTGTTTTATTCAAATATAGTCGGGGCTGCTCTTTGCTTGATATGAAAGGCCCTCAGCGCGCCACAGCTGGCTATAAAAGGAACCGCCGATTAACAGTAACAAGACAACTAGTCATTCATTGCCATGTTAGCTAACTGGCATTGGCGGCCACATCCGATTATTTGTATAATTTGCAGAGCTATTAGGGGATTAAATGAAATGCGTAGAATATAAGGCATTCGGTTTTCCCAAATTAAAATATGTAACGTCCTCATTGTTAGTTGATAATGCATTATCTTACTGAGTTTATGCTCAACTGATGTAACTAACGTCCAAAAATCTGTTGGAAAGGAATTGCAACACATTCTGCGAGTGATGGACACACCGACAGCTGATCGATAGAATTGCGGATTCGACGTAATCAGTTCGTATCGATCTGCGTGTCCATCGTGCAAACTATTTAGTGTTTTAGATTTTCTCGTATCGAGTGGCAGTTTCAAATTTCCAGGTTAGTTTACATGCCACCGCATGTATGAAATACCTGCAGAATCCCGGATCTCTTTATTTCCCAGCTAACGAGAAAATGAAAACCACAATGTTAACTATTCTCGCTCTGAAAGCAGAAACGGATCCCTTGTTTTACACAGGGTAGAAAATGCTTCACTTCTTATAACTTTGAGCCAAGAGTTTGTGCACGCAAAGATTACGAGTCCAGTGTGCACTGCTGTAGTACGAAGTTATTTTTTATAGTGTGAAGACAGTTTTCTAGGTCAAATGGCCATTTTTAGTAGTAATTAACATTCACTAGCCCTTCTGTCGCTTCTTGGCCTAAGGTAACCCGATTCATATTTTAAATCACCTGTATATTGGGTCAAACGTTATCAGCACTCAGCATCATCGTGATACACAGATGAAGCCAGGTGTGTCAGTAATGGACTCTGGTAAAGTCAGATTGACATGGCCTGTTGAGCTCAGGCAGCATTACCTGGTATTTACTCTCCACCCCGGAGGTGGTGGTTCGGAAAGGAGGAGTGTATTGAGTGTTCAGTGGCAGTGTAGCAATACCAACGCCCTCTCAATCTCCGTTTACGAGCGGACAGATGTCAGTGGCCTCTTGCCAGGTGTGTGAGAGATAGAGAGAGAGAGAGAGAGTTTGAGAGATGCTGTTAATAGAATGTGTTTCAGTGAGTAAGACATGTGCCTGTGTGTTTGCCGCTTGATCTGTGTGTGTTTGTACATGTATGAGTGTGAGACAGAAAGACTAGCGTGGTGGTGTCTTGTTGTGTGTCTTGTTGCATCAACACTCTTCTCTTTAACCTAGAGGTTGTTTAGAAACTGGAGCCTCTCTGTGTGTCTTTCTCTCCATTTCTCCTTCTCTTTTTCTCCCTGTCTTTCCTGTGTCATAAACGTTGCGTGAGCCAAGTAGAGAAAAGAATAAAAAGAAAACGAAAGAAGGGTACGGAGCGAGGGAGAAGGAGAGACGTGTGGAGAGAGAGAGAAACGGCCAGAAAAGGCTCATCTCCACATGTCTGTCCTCTGCGCAGGTGTGTGTGTGTGTGTGTTAGTGCTGGACTGGAGTGGGGTTTTAATTGGCTAATACCAATAGCTGACACATAATACTGATAGCGTGTTGTTGTCGAGTGTCTAATTAGCAGTCTGATAATTGTTTGACTATGTGTGTGTCTGGGAATCCACATATCTTCGCTTCCTGGCCTTTCCCTGCGGTGACGTGTCCCACAGACATTTGTTGCTTTTCAGAAGGTAAATACATCCTCCCAGAATTGTTTGCATACAGTATTCGTGAAGTCCAGGCTTGTGAAGTTGCAAAGTCAAACAGAAATGTTAACAGTTTACAACTACCTTTCCTGCACTTTTTAACAACCCAAATTCTCTGTCTTAAAGACTCAAATTCAATGTTGCTCCTGTGTTTAAACAACTTTTATTTACAGATGCATTAGCCAACTGCCAACTGTTGATCCAAATACAGATATTTCCCATTACACACACCCAGTGCTGGGGAATTCTGGGTAATTTAATATCTACGCCTTCTGGGCCAAGGTGGAACTTGGACTTTCTTTTGATAAGAAAGTGGTTGAGAGGTGCGATGTCTGTAGAGGTTTTGTCCAGGTTGCTTAAATTGTTTTATTTTTTATTTTTGTAGCTTTTCTTCTGTTATATGCTATGGCAGAACAACAGGCAGTCTCATATTTGGATGATCTACAGAGTTCAGGAAGGGTACTGCAACATCTCTACCTGTAGCGTTCAGATGTTCTCCACCTGGTATTTACTCTCCAACCCGGAGGTGGTGGTTCGGATAGGAGGAGTGTACTGAGTGTCCACTGGCAGTGTAGCAATACCAACGCCCTCTCAATCTCCATTTACGAGCGGACAGATGTCAGTGGCCTCTTGCCAGGTGTGTGTGTGTGTGTGTGTGTGTGTGTGTGAGAGAGAGAGAGAGTTTGAGAGATGCAGAGTTCTGTTAATAGAATGTGTTTCAGTGAATAAGACATGTGCCTGTGTGTTTGCCGCTTGATCTGTGTGTGTTTGTACATGTATGAGTGTGAGACAGAAAGACATTGTCTACGCCTTCTGCGCCACGGTGGAACTTGGACTTTCTTTTGATAAGAAAGTGGTTGAGAGGTGCGATGTCTGTAGAGGTTTTGTCCAGGTTGCTTAAATTGTTTTATTTTATTTTTCTTCTTTTCTTCTGTTATATGCTATGGCAAAACAACAGGCAGTCTCATATTTGGATGATCTACAGAGTTCAGGAAGGGTACTGCAACATCTCTACCTGTAGCGTTCAGATGTTCTCCAAGGCTTGTGCAGGGGTGGACGAACTCTGACCTCTGGCCCTCCTGTGGACATGCAGATGGGGTCACAATTCTTCCTGATTGGAATGAATGTTTCAACATGATTTTCAAGCTGTGATAGTGGAGAAGTTAAAAAAATAAAGTTACAATGAGATCAGACAGTGCTTCACAGAGAGAAGAGCTCATAGATGACAAATGTGGAAATATCACTGTAGTGATACTGTAAAATGGACTGAGAGGAAGCACATGCAGTGAGCACCATTGTTTATGGCAAATCCATTCCCATTAACCTCAACATGGTCTATAGTCCAACTGCTAGACAGACGACACAGTAAAACAAAGTGTACAAAGTGAAACGTGGAGATAATTACAACAATGACTGACCGCACAAGACAGGAAGACAACAGGTGTTAAGTCCTCAGACACATTTAGGGGGCAAAAGAGACATGGGTGCAAATGCACAGCACGAGACAGAAACAAAACTAAACCAAAGCCACGTGTGGCACACGACTAAAGTGGAGCCTGTGATATGGAATTGATTTAGACTTGAAAAGTCAGGTTTGGAGTAAATGAATGTGATATTAATGTAAATGTATTAAAAAGCCAACCAAAAAGTAGCAGCACGGTACATTTGATCCAGCCCACAAGCTATGGCACAAATACAAATACGAGCTGCCCTCCAACACCCAAAACTAGCTGCTTCCTTTTCTACTGCTGCTCCTCATGATATGACGAGCTGCCCGTTGGAAGAAATGACTGATGTAGCAGCGGTTCACGTCAGGAAAAACTAACAGGCAAAGTTTTTTTGAATGGGTATAGCTAAAACGTAAAGTTTCTTATATTGCTTTTTACAGCCAAAGTCTAATCCTATAAAGACATTTGGTTTGCATTTTCATTTTCCATTATTTAAGGAGTAAAATGTATCAAGTGTCATACCAGCCATAGTGGGGCTGTGTCATCCACACTTAGTGCAGCATACCTTACAGATGGAGCTACCTGTCTGGCTGCTCAGTGTGTAGTAGAGGTCATATGGGTGGAGCCATGAGGCCAAAAACCTGTCAAAAAGACCCCAGCTGGTGGATTCATGTAGCTCAGGCTTTTTGGGGTGGTGGTGTGAGAAAATAAAATTCTGCTTTGTTCAGTATTGTTTTTGTTTGTTTTCCTCTGGAAAACCTAAATAAAAATTGCCCATCAAAATGTAGCGAAAATGATTTTGTAGTGAAAACAACCAATCATTGCAGTGGTGTTCACATCCTGTTACCACACACACCATGATGGTTCTCAAGGCCACTTTCTTCTTCTTTATTTTTCTCTTTCTCTTATTTTTCTCTGTTTTGTGGTTATTAAAGGATGCTGTAAACCTATGTATGTGGCGTTATGGGCCCTGTATATATGAGTTTGTGTGTATATATAAAATGTGTATGTTTTGTGTAGCTTCTGGTCCCCCCTTTTGAGTTTTATGTGGAATTCCCATACAGGAAACTCTGAAATCTTGTTTAACATTGTTGCGTGTCCTCTGCGCTGTGTTGAGGCTGCCGTGTGCATCTGTGCACCAGCGTGTGTATGTGCGTGTGTATGTGTGCGAGTGTGTATGTGCGGTGTCAGAGGTTCCACGCACACACACACCTCTTGACGCCGCGCTGGCAGGTGCTGGACCTCACGTCTCTGCTTATGCAAGGCTTGTCACACTTTCACCCATGACGCTAAGCTTTCGCTCTGAGCCAAGAGAGAAGAGGAACCACGAGTGTGCAAAGGTCTCCGGCTGGACAGATAAAGCAGCGTTGAATCACGCTTCACACCCAGACCTGACTTACTCAGTATGAGCCGACGCGCGTTCTTGATTAAACTGCTAGATTATACCGCAGTGCTGTGTGTGTGAGTAATGGCTCTGCAGTGTGGATTTAACGATAAAATCGCTGTTGGGGAGACTTTGTGGCGGTACTGGCTGTTCATTTGGTCTCTACATCTATTAGCCCCTCCCTCGCCTGCTCGAAATGAGGCTGCTTCGTTTCTCACTGTCAGGCCCCTCCCCCTCCATCTTTCAGAGAGTACCGATAGGCTGAGATTAGTAGTTTGGTATTGGAGAGCAGTGACCATGAGGAGAGTTTGACCATGACTTTAGCATTAAGCCAGGCTACTGACTCCCATTCCAATTGCTAGTGGGTTTTCCCCTTGTGCTCAATACACTTGACAAGTTATCCTAACTCCTTGATTAATTAAGGGGAGGTGTTGGAGGACCGGAACATTGCGATATGAGTTGAGACCTTCTGCAGGAGCTCCAGTCAGGATTTTTATTTCTGACTAGATGTTTCCAGAAAAGTGTTAAACTCTCGGTCGCCAGAGTTTGGTAATGGTGTTAAGCTTTTTGTTGGACGTCAGTTTTTTGTAGTCATGTGTAAGAAGTTGGAATGTTTTGTTGTGTTTGGGTGTGTGTGTGTGTTGGCTGTGTGCACGTATGTTTTGGGTTCGGCGACACAGGGTCATCCGCTTCATGGTTCGTCACGTGAAGTACTTCCTGGGTCTGCGCTTCGAGGTCAGCGGCTGGGAGCACTTGCAGAACGAGGGACCCTACGTCGTCATCTCCAACCACCAATCGTCTCTCGATGTGCTGGGTACACACACACACACAGTCTCTCTCACACTGGGGTGACCTCATATCACCACTCAGGTGCTGGACGTCAGACACGGCACTTAACTTCACAGCCAAAGTAATGACACGGCACACACAGACACTGTGTGCACACGCCTCCATAAGACACCTGCACAGCAGACATCCTGTCTTCTCTGTCAAACCAAAATTTCATAATCTATGTTTTGTAATCTACGTTTCATAATCTACGTTTTCATAATCATATGTCTTGGGTCATTGTCAGAGCTGATGTTTAGGCTGTGTGATTCCTTGAATGTGTGAATGAAGACATAAATGAACATGTACATATTACACACACATTACACATGCAAAGCATAATATAATATGCATATTGCATAGAATGATTAGTAAGACATTCAGGGTTCTGTGTATGTAATTGGAAACTGGAGAAGCCGTTGTGGTAGTCACGCACTGCACCCCCTGCAGGCCTGATGGAGGTACTGCCGGACCGCTGCACCACCATTGCCAAGAAAGAGCTGCTGTGGGCAGGGACAGTGGGCCTGGTCTGCTGGCTGGGCGGGATCGTCTTCATCAACCGCAAAAAGACGAGCGATGCCAAGAGTGTCATGGCCGACACCGCCAAAATCATGCTACGAGACAAGGTGCGTGCTCCCCTGTCCAGACCCCCCAGATTATTACACTGAGCAGCTACACAAGGCATGTTACACTTTAAGATACAGTAAACTAACTAACTAAATAGTAAGTAAACTTTATATAGCACTTTTCTAAGATAGAGCTACAAAGTGCTTTACAATAAAAATACATTTATACAATACAAATAATAATAATAGAAATTAATACATCTTCACATATGGTCAAAACTCACAAATGCAAATGAATAAAAATAGGTTTTTAGATGTTTCTTAAAAGGTGATGTGGAGTCAGCAAGACTGGTGTCAAGAGGTAGACAGTTCCACAGTCTGGGTGCACAGATAGAAAATCTCCCTTACGCTTTAGTTTGGTTCTAAGAATGACAAGAAATTCTTTATTAAAAGATCTCAAAAATCTATTTCTCATCTGGGGCACCAACAGTTCAGAAATATATTCAGGCGATTCCCCATGTAAAGCCTGATGGGTAAGAACCGATATTTTAAAGCCAATCCTGAATTTCACTGGTAACCAGTGAAGAGGGTCTGGGCTGATATGATCCCATCGTCTGGTTTGTGTTAAAAGTCGAGCTGTTACGTTTTGGACCATTTGACGTTTTGCAATAGAAGCTTGACTACGGCGCGTATAAAAGCTCTGCTATAGTCTAAGCCAGATGAGACAAATGCAATAACTCTCTCCAAGTCCTGAAAAGATAAAATTATTTTTATCTTTGCTATATTTCTTAGTTGGGAAAAACAGGACTGAGTAAGTTAACATACATTGAGAACTGTAGATTATAATCAAGGCTTTTTGATTTTGTAATAAAATAATCAATAAACACCCATATTTTTAGCAGAAGCATTTACTCTTGATGTGAGCAAACTAGAACTTCTATTTTGTCCTCATTGAAACTTGTAATACGTCCACACCTTAATAGTATCAGTGTACTTCAATAGGTTAGCCACTCCGCTAATATACTTCTGTTTAAGAGAACAGTATAGCTGCATGTCATCTGCATAAAAATGAAAGGAAATATTAAAACACTCTTAAAACTCCTAAGAGGAAGCATATAAAGTGAGAACAAAATAAGTCCGCCACAGACTCATACTGAACATTTTCTATTAGATAAATAAGATAAAAAATGGCCTAACCCATTCTCTAAGCCTATTTATCAAGATATCATGATCAATTGTACTGAATGCAGTACTACGATCAAACACTGCAACATGCAGTAAAGATGCTAAATGACTTAAACACTGCCTTTATGACCCCGCTGACACATTCTTACATCTTACATTTAGGATGGTGTCACCCTATCCTTAAATAAACAGATGAGCTACACAGGCTACAGGCAGAATAAAAGCCCTCTGCCTACTCTGCATGTTTTACTACTGTGGCCAGTATTTGTAAAAAGCCAGAATTCCTGCATATTATTCCGGATTCAGTGGAGCAGGGAAGAGCGCAGAGATGTGGGACTTATCTGAAAATCCGGCAAGTTAAAGGAACTATACTAACGGAACTATACTAAACAACGCTTGTAGCTTACTGCAAAAATAATTTTTTGTTCACACAGAAAGGTAGCTTTACAAGGAACCAGATTTTTGTTGGTTAGAACCTGGTTCACCAGAGGTAGCGTGGAATCCAGCCTTGAGCCTATTAGCTGTGAGGAGTAACCTGCCTCGGTGACTGTGCCGGTGACACTGTGAAAGCTCAGTTACACCTGAAGACAGCAAGAAGAGACCTGCCTTGTAAACTATGAAACATAGTTTCTCTCTTTCTCTCTCTCTCTCTGCAGATTAATCTGTGGGTGTTTCCCGAGGGAACAAGGAATCAAAAAGGTGATATTTTACCTTTTAAGAAGGGAGCATTCCACCTGGCAGTGCAAGCCCAGGTGAGTGTCACACACACACACACACACACACACACACAGAGATAAGGGAGAAAGGCAGAATAGATTTTGGCATGTGTAGTTGGGGGAGTGAGCTGTTTTGAACACCAGGGGGCACTGCTGTTCCACCAACATGCACATAATCCCACCCAGACATGCTGGGTCCTCCTTTAGGTTTGTTAACAGAATGCTGTATTTTCCATCTAAAATATAAGTATTCCAATAACTTGTTAATACATTGTTTTGAACCTTACAAGATTGCTTAAATTTTTTGTGAAATAGTTTCGCTCCCCTCTTCTGCTGTTTTTTAAACTATCGGGGGAAAAGACAGAACAAGACAGACAGCAGTGTGTAAAGCCTGGCCAAACCAGCATGGCTCAAGAAGGAATGCTGAACTGCAAACTGAACTGAACGCTCAGTACAAAGACTCATAGACCAAGGTTTATAGGCTGTGACAATGTGTCAAGCCTCACCAATTGCAAAACAAATGAAAAAGACAAGTATAACGCATGACAAACTGAACAGTGATGGCTAACCGTTGGCAAGTGAAGCCTTAACTCCCCCTCTAATTCTGAACTAAGTGGTACAATCCCACCATCTACTGTTAAAAACAGTGCTGCTACATTTCCTGTTTGTCTAGGCTGTTCCTTAAAGGAATATTTCAGCACTATCCAAGAAAATCTCTTTCTTCAGCATCTGTGGCAGGCAGTCAAAACATGGAATAATGTTCTTCGAAAAACACATTGATTGGAAATGCATTTGGAAACTAACCAGCAGTTAAATTAATTCAGTCAGTTAGTTAAAATGTTACAGTGGAAATAAGGCTGGATGAAGTGGGTCACAGTTCATATAATTGTCATGTGACATATTCAGTGAGAATTTTTTTCCCAAAACAAGAATTGAAAATAGGCACCATCTAGATTTTCTACACAATCTTCATTCAGAGTTTAAAACTGTATTGTAGGCAACGCCGTGTGAGAGTTGCGTCAGATGAGATGTCAGATCTTCAGTATTAGAGACCAATTTCTTAACTGTCACAGCAAATGTAAGAATCTGCAATAACTCAAATTCCGTCTTGTTTTCCTACCAATCTACTTTTAGAGGTTAACACAGTCACTTGGGCTACTGTGAAGTCTCTTCCCTGCCATTGACAGAAACAAAGCATTGTATTGTGCTTATTACTGATCTCTGTAAAACTTTCAGCACAATTGGTCTTTCGCTGCTTCTAAGTAACTTAAAGATCAGCTTTGATATGCCACTAATTGGTTCCAGATCTACCTTCCCTGAGAGACAGCCATGTGTGGCCCTGGGACATCATAAAAGAGAGCTACTGCCTTAACAAAGGGTGTAGCACAAGGCTCAGTCCTAGGGCCAGCGCAGTATTTATGAGACCTACTGCCTGTAACAAGGCTCAGTCCTAGGGCCAGTGTAGTAGTTATCAGACCTACTGCCTATAACAAAGGGTGTAGCTCAAGGCTCAGTCCTAGGGCTAGTGTAGTATTTATCAGACCTACTGCCCGTAACAAAGGGTGTAGCACAAGGCTCTGCCCTAGGGCCAGTGTAGTATTTATCAGACCTACTGCCCGTAACAAAGGGTGTAGCACAAGGCTCAGTCCTAGGGCCAGTGTAGTATTTATCAGACCTACTGCCCGTAACAAAGGGTGTAGCACAAGGCTCAGTCCTAGGGCTAGTGCAGCATTCATCAGAATGACATTGCTGCCTCTGTCTTTGGAGAACTGCAGCTTTATTTTTATGATCTACAAATTGCGACTCCACAATTATACATTATTTTAGATTCTAAATTCATGCTGTTTTCAGTAGTTCCTAAATGGTCTCATATTTAAAATATTTAGTATATCATATCTTAAATATCCTTAATATCAAATTTTTTTAATGCTTTAAAGGTGAAGTCTTTAAAGAATATATACAGTATGTTTATTGGTATATGAGATATTTACATTGAATTAAAGTAAAAAATTGTAATGAATAAAAAACGATAAAAAAACTAAACCTTAATTTTAAATAAAGTAATACTTTAAAATCATATTTGCAAGCTTGATAGTAAATTAAATCCAAAGTATGTCGTCCTGTATCAAAATAAAATAAATGTTCTGACGCGCAGTGTTAAGTGTTGCCATAACAACAGTCTTATCTATGCTTGATTGTTTTTTGTCAATTGTGATTTTCACCACAATTGAAATTTGTCCTCCGCATTTACCCATCTGTGCAGTGAGAACACACACACACACACACACACACACACACACACACACACACACACACTAGTGATCACTAGGGGGCTGTGGTGCAGTTGGGGTTAAGTGCCTTGCTCAAGGGCACTTCAGTCATGGGAATCGAACCTACAACCCTCCAGTCACAAGACCGGTTCCTTCACTTATGCTTTAGAGCTAGTCTGTCTGAGTCAGCCCTCCGGACCACTGGGGGCAGCACGGCCCACTGACTGTCGGGTGGGCGTCTCTGGCCGTGTGTGAGGACACGCATGAGACACTCGTGGACGTGTGCCATCGTATATCCGACCCATGTTACCTGTAAATGAAGCAGACTGGTGGAGTTGCCCTCGGGGCAAGAGCCGTCACTCAGCTGGAGAAGCCCGCTGCTAGCTAGCGTCCACCCGCAGCTTCATGCTTGTCTTAACGGACCAATCACAGTGTCTCACTTCCAACCATCTCCATTCAGCCTGCATTCTGGATTGATGTACTTCTGATTATCTTACCTGTTCGTGTCTTGGTCATTTAGATTTGGTAACACTTTATCAATCCAGATGGAAATTGTAGTTGCTACATTTATTTGCATTCATTTAATATTTAACATTCTGTAAAAAGTTTTACTCAGCTGCATTGCACTGCGTGAGCGCTACCTAGGTTACTTCAAGTCTAAACGAAGGTTTATTGGTTATTGGGTCTTAAGTCACTTTCATTCCCTATTATCCCATATCCTGCCATGATGGTAATTGTCATCTGGTCAGACTAGACAATAGGACGTTTTTCAATATTATACCTTTTTGCAGTTTTCGTTATTCTTTTCGCATGTCTTGGCTGTTTATTGTTCACTTTGCACTCCTGCGTGTCAGTCACACAGCGTTATTACGACCCGGACCCCAGTTGAGCAGTCACCTCTCTCTCTCACACACACATACACACACACACACACAGGTCCAGGTTTGGGAGAGCTCACAAAGTCCTTCTGGGAGTTGTAGTTGCGTAGAGGGTAGCAGGTCTGAACCCTGATGCCCGAGTGAGGATTGGATGAATTAGAAACACGAGCCTCTACCAGACGAGTTCGGACCAGGATATTGCAATATGTGCTACTTCCAAAACACCGCTCCCCTGGGGGTGTGTGTGTGTGTGTGTGTGTGTGTGCATACCAGGCCTGCGTTGTCTGACTCCCCTATGTGCATGCAGCCAGTATTGTATGACAGGATAGGCACTGAATATCTTAAACCAAAGTAATTAAACGCAGGTGTCTGTCAGGGTTTTGGGGGGCCTCGGACCAGACTAATGGAACCCTGATGTTCTTCATTACATTAAAGCATCTCAGTGTCAGTTCTGAAGTTATGCCTGCCTGCAGTTGTGTCTGCGTGGTCCTAATTTTTGATTATCAGACGTATTTGTGAAAGTGTGTGGTAGATGTGGTGTGAGATTGCTGAGAGAGTACGTATCGTTTCATGTCACACTTTGTTATATAATATCATCAGGTGAATACATGCATGCACACAGCAACTAAATGAAAACAGATTTGTTTGGAGAGCTGAAGAGGGTGTGTGTGTGTGTGTGTGTGTGTGTGTGTGTGTGTGTGTGTGTGTGTGTGTGTGTGTGTGTGCGCGCAAGCATGGGAGCCTCAAGATATTGACTACCTCTTTTGCTCTCTTTCTCCCCTCAAATTTTCTCTCTCTCGTTCCCAGGCACCCATCATTCCTATTGTGTTTTCGTCCTACAGTAACTTCTATCTCCGGAAAGAGAAACAGTTCAAGTCAGGTGACCGACCTGGTGAAATGCACTGCCTCCTACAAACAGGCCAGATCATTCACACACAGAGCTCAGCAACATTTGTGCACTGCCGTGCTGCCTTTTAAGATGGGCACAGAGCAGTCCAGTTAAATGGGTGGGTGTTGGAGGTGGTGATGACAATGGTCCTCTTCCTCACAGGGACGATCACCCTGAAGATCCTTCCGAAGGTGGAGACGAAGGGCTTGACGACGGACGACGTGACGTCGCTCTGTGAGCAGTTGCACAGTTTGATGCGTGCCTCCTTCCTGGAGATCTCCGGCCAGTCCCCTCAGAGCAACGGACCATCCAATCACTGAACATTCCGTGGGCCCGCCCACTCTCATGGCCTCTCTCAGCCGGGTTGCTCCTCAGTGGCTCAAGACATTTGTTGTCTTGCCGATGGTGGCTTGGTAGCTATGGCAACCAGATGCTTCCAGTATATTTTCTCCAGTGTCCACCACATACTCACCCAAACTTTAGGGCGTGTGCGCACACACATACACGCACACATGCACGTGCACACACAACTCGTCATCTTCAGCCATACACTCAAAAAGTCTCATTTTCTTCCATCTCTTGTTGGGATGTCTGTGAGTTTTGGGAAGTGCAGGGGTGTGGGGTTAAATGAGGGCATTGACCTTTGACTTTGCTCCTCAAAGACATTGCAGTCTGTGTCCTGTGCAACTGAGACTTGGTGCGTGGTTTTATTTTTCGGTCGGTTGGCTTTTGAGCGAGAGGCTCAGTTCTGCACGAGACCTTGGAAGCTTCTCGTGGATGTGCGTTCCTCCCTGCATGCCTTCAGACGCGACTCTCCACCTCTGCCAGATCGTCAGTGCCCCACCCCCGCCTTTTGCCCTCTCCCTCGTACACCTGCGTCTCACGTTGTTTCGCTTGTTTACGGTTTCTTTCTTCACATCATGTTTGCCACGCCTTCTTCGTTCCAATGAAGGGATGCTTCTGATGCCCAGTACCGGCCAATCAGAAGCTCCTGTCACCCGTCAGCTCCTGTCCCATAAAGGAAAAGTCTCCTGACGTCGGATCTCCAGACAAGAAAGCTTCCATTTCCTAAAATAGTTGTCTCAAAACGTAGAAACAGCGATCAGGATATTTCCTCAACGCAGTGACAGATTGTGGAGGTGGAAGTGCTCTAAAGTTCTGCTGTAACCTTTCATTTCTTTCAGGCTCTTTCAAGCCTGCATGCAAACTCAAAGAACCTTTTGATCTTTTATTTTAGTTCTGTTGTATATTTGGGTTTTTTTTCCCCGCCTCCCCATAATTCCCCCCTTGTTCAGGACATGTACCTCCATGTCAGAAGGTGGCATGCCGTTTCTGATTACTCCAGAGTGCCAGCTTCTCTGTCCTTGCTGTTGTCCAAAGTGCGTGTGTTACTGGTTCCACACTGCAGCAAGGTGAGCTGGTTAGTGGTCGGTCGCTGGTTAGCGATTGGTAAGTGCGTCGGAGGGAAGGGTGGAGCCTGATGGATTCAGATGCAGCTCTCCACCTATCGACTGCACCGTGCCGCTGATTTTGTCCTCTATGATGCGAAGTTAAAGCTCTGAATTAATACTGTGTTTATTTCCCTTACACCATTCAACAGTGCTTTATCAGATCATTATAACGAACTCAGTGAAGAAACATCTAACACATAGAGCAAAATTACTTAACAATAGGCAGACTATTTATGAAGGGTTTGTGACCATAAAAAGCGATCAAGTATTAAGTCCAACCCAACGTTGATTACTAGTGTTTGAATTTAAAATCATACTCGGCTTAATAGCTTAATAAATGAAAACAATAAACCTGAGCCATGTTCGGTCTATAAAATGTACCTAACGTGTTCCCTACCCTGAACATGAACAGTGGAATGTTCTAGAAGAAAAACCAGGCCGTTAAAAGCGTCCTCCAGCCAGCGTTTCAGTTCCGCATTTGAAACTAGGTTTGTTTCTTTTTATATTATTACAAATAGCCAACGTGCTATTTATACAAGTACATGTGATTTGAAATAATTGTACTTGATATTTATTTGAGACATTCTTAGAAGTGTCGAATATTCTGATGTACTTTAATGTGAGTTCCTGCCAGTTTTCTCCTGGGAGGTAAGCGCGTGTGTCCCAGAAGAGATCTGACTTGTTTTGTTTTGGTCCGTCTCTCTCCAGACCTGGTGTGTGTCTGCTCACCGCTCACTGTTCTCTGTAGCCCTCGTGTACATTTCAGCGTGCAGGTGTAATCCAGAAAGCACAGTTACTACTGAAGTTGAAAACACAAAGCAGTAACCTACATACACCGATGCCTCCTGTTACACATACACATACACATTTTGCCTAAATTTATATATATGTATGTATATGTGTTTTATATATATATATATATATATATATATATATATATATATATATATATATGTGTGTGTGTGTGTGTGTGTGTGTGTGTGTGTGTGTGTGTGTGTGTGTGTGTGTGTGTGTATATATATATATATGAAGAAGATTCTGGGTGAGTAATGAGTGTACATAGAGATATTGTACGCTCTATGTAATATATATAGAGATATTAAAAATTGCTTCAGAAGCACTTTGCTTACACAGCTGATGAAGGACCTCTGTCCAAAAAGTCCTGTTTCTCTACAATTTTTAATTTCACACACACATACATACATATATATATGTATATATGTGTGTGTGTGTATAATTAAGAACTGACTAAATAATTTCAACTCTTAAAGTGCAGTTTACAAGAAATATGGGTATTTATACTTTGAGAGTCACTGCCTGTGACCCATATAATAACATGCTAACTTGGAATGTGATTGTATTAAATGTTGAAATAAACAGTTTTGATTAAATGTAGAGTTTTAATGAGTTAGACCTAATCACTGTTGAAGATGGAAGTGGTGTGTTGGTGTGGCAGCCTTGCTTTAATGATTTTATATATAACTCAGTTAAATTCCATTGTCACTGATTAAAAAAATCATTTTTTTTGTTTTTTATTTTCTTTGTTTGCTCGTTTTGTTTGTTCCTGGAAGAAGTTGATCAAATGTATCATTTCCACCAACGCTCTTAAGGGTGTAAAGTGGTAGTAGTTCTGTCCCACTACACAGGAGCATATTCTGTTATTTGTATGTGTGTGATGGGGGGCGTGTGCTTGGATTAAGCCACACCCACCACCACATGTGTGACCTGAAAGCCCATTTAAATGTCTGGTATTATATATATATATATATATATATATATATATATATATATATATATATATATATATAATGAGGAAGACCAACTCCGTGTGTATGCTCTACATACACACACGCACAGGTGCACAGATGCACACACAGCAGCCTCAACACAGCGCAGAGGACACATGACAATGTTAAACAAGACTTCAGATACATGCTTAAAGAATGGAAAAAGATCAAATAAATAAACACTAAAATAAATGT
The DNA here is from genome assembly GCA_020368025.1 of Brachyhypopomus occidentalis. Taxonomy (NCBI): domain Eukaryota; kingdom Metazoa; phylum Chordata; class Actinopteri; order Gymnotiformes; family Hypopomidae; genus Brachyhypopomus; species Brachyhypopomus occidentalis. The sequence continues at coordinate 403,144 of JAGXOD010001388.1, forward strand.
AAACAAATAAACGTCCCTCTGTCCTATGGGAATGGGCTATTTTCAATTCATGTATCCCTGCCTCTACTTTCTTCACTCTCATAATTTATCTGTGTCTGTGCTACAGAAACAAAAATCACAACAGGAAAATGTCCAGACCTAATATGGGCGTATGCGCTACACCCAAAACACCACAAATCAGTTTTATTATAAAAAAAAATGTTTTATTACAGAAAGCAAACAATGTAATACAAACAGAGCGAACGCAGAATTATACTGCTGTGGAAGTCACCAGTACTGACTATATACAAGCGACACTTTATAAATATAATTACAGAGACTCCCTTATAAGAAGACTCCTAAGAGTAATTACAGAGACGCCATATAAGAAACACAGAGGGGGGAGACCACACACAACAAAAGCATATAAGAAAACTTGAGAAACGATGCAAGAGTCAGATGTCATGAGGATTTGGTCTTTGTAGCAGTTTCGTGGTGGCCATGATGACACTAACCCGTTCCCCAGTTCCAGGGCCCCGCCACCTCTGTGCTCTCGGCAGGGACATGGTGAGATGAACGGGCGACGGAAGGAGAAAGTCCAACGTGGAGAACATAGACTGCCGCTGGGACTGAGAGGCTGCTTCAGGTGAGGGATTGCTCTAGTCTGAGCAAAACCGACCTGCTTGTTGTGTGGTGGTCTAGTTTTCCTGGCAGGAACCTGGAGAGGGGTTGGGCAGCGGTCACTTCAGTGGTGAGTGATGTTCACACACACACACACACAAGTGGATGTGCACTCACATGATCCGAGGCGTTCCTCCAGGAAGCCGACCTGTTCGCTGAGTGAGTCGATTCTGTCCAGCTGACGCAATGAGTGTGACAGGAAGTTGGTCTGATCGGAGAGGAAGTTGGTCTTGTCAAACAGGAGGCTGTTTCTGTCTGCCACGCCTTCCTCAAGAGGGAAGAGAGTGGAGAATGGAGCAAGGACCATCTCCAATTTCTAGAGGACGAGGAAATCCAGATGTTTATTGGTACATGTGCACAGAGCCCAGAACTGACCAATGTTCATTCAGCCTGTACACAAGCCTTATATCACCATGTGGCAGGACCAACACCTCCAGGCTTTTCTGTCTTTATTCTAATTGCAATGCACCAATTTTACCAAAGTCAGATCCATTCTATGTGGATATCTGAGATATGTATATTAGTTTTCCTGGAGCAAAACTAGGGACCTTTGGACCTGACTTTGAAATCCTGACCACATTTTCCTGCCTGATGATTGCTTTAGAAGTAGCTGTACAGACCCCCACCTCCTGTGTGTGTGAGTGTGTGTGTTGAAGGTTGGCGGAGTGAGGTTGGTTGGTTGGAGGAGGTGCTTTGTAGTGCTGGTCCTATAACTGAGTAGGGGAATACCAGCAGCTTGAAGACAGAAGGCATGGCCATACCTCGAAGAAATATTCATTTCTCACATTCACCAGCAACCAGGCCTCACACATCATTCCCATTAGTCAGTTATAGATCATTCTAGTTTCTGCTCCAGCCAATGTAATGTTTTGATTAAGTTTCTGTCCTATAGCAGACTGGTTTTGTACAGCTTATATTTGCCTTCTTCTGAACCGAGAGCGGCTGATTATCTCAGATGTGCTACACTTCCATCTGATAGGTGGTTATGAATCTTAAAGTCAAAAAGTACTACTACATTATTTCATACATTAATTTCAACATTAATTCAAGTGTTAAATAACTACAAGTGTTCAGGAAATATCCTGAAATGTCCTCAAATGTTAAATAAAGCTGTGCTGTATAGTAGCATCTCTCTAGTGAAACAGATCAAGGCAGAGGAAGATATATACCTGCTCCAGGAGCTCAACTCTGTTCTTCAGGATCTGAACTTCTTCTGTAACATTCTCCACAAGACCTGCGCCTCCACCTACAAATAAACGCACACAGTGATCAGACCAAAAGCTCCATCTTCAAATAAGCGGTTACCTTCAAAACCCTCAAGATGCAGTCTGAGACAGTCCACAGTTAAATGTGTTCAAAACATGTCAAACTCAGAAATCTCTACGAAAACAACAGATGAACAACGGATGAACAATCCATTGAGCTATCAGTGTACACAGAGTGTGTGTGTGTGTGTGTGTGTGCATATTGGGACCAGGCTGCCTTCATTCTGACTGATGGGCTTAGAGATGCTAGAATATGCAGTGGAGACTGAAAGGAACAGATGATGAGATGAAGGAGCTCGGGGAGAAAAATTGGGAAATGGAAGATTCCAGTGGACAGTGATGACATCTACCATTTGAGAGGTCCTCCTCTGTTTGCTTATACACACACACGCCGTGTTTTTGCTCTACATCTCACACGGATAAACAGAAAACAGTTTCTCTCTGTCTTAAACAGATGCATAGATCTGACATTACACAACAGTCTTGGAGGAAAGGGACACTAGAACTACTCGTTAACCCCCGAGAGACACTCACAGGACAGAGGTGGATGCTATGAAAACACCAGTATCCTCTCCCTGGCCTCTATCAGGTCTAGATGTTCCTCACACCCAAACTCTACATTTCCGAGGATTTCTGAAGCCAGAAATCACACTCCACCTCCTTATCATACATGACCCTGGAGTGGCAGAAGCCCTCTCCAGGGCAGGACTGAAACTGAACACAGCCAATCAGAAGAATCGAGTCATTTTGTGGGCTCCACTCCTAGGCTCCTGATTGGAAGGTCAGCATCAGAATATGAACCAGTCAATGACATTACACAAACACCGACAGACATGTCCAAGTTCGGCTTGACTTGGCTACTCACAGACATATTTTTAAAATTTGTCAATCTGTCCCAGATGTTTGTGCTGTAACAGGCTCACAAGGGAGTGTGTGTGTGTGTGTGTCTTAAAGGAAACAGTAACCCCCAGCAGACTGGACCTGATGGAACTGGAGGGAAAAGAGGATGAATGAGCCAAAACAGAACCAAAATAGAAAGCAAAATAAAAAGGGAAAGAATGTTAAGAGCTTGGAACTCTGTGTGAAGGAGAACAGAAAAAGACCCTCCACTCTCCCTCTCTCTCTCTCTCTCTCCCACTCTCTCTCTCACACTCACACACACACATTAATTTCACACACACATATACTTGACCATCATTACACATCACTACTGCCATTGCCAGCCTTGCTATGTTTGTATCTCTCTCACACACACACACAGAACTTCCAGCTTTTAATCAGACTTTGAATCATTCTGAAGCTGTTGCAGGAATCAGGATTGAACTGTTCAGCCAATAGATGGTTCACTTGCCATGAGTTATTATGGGTTACAGATCCTTGTAGTCGTGTTGTAAGCATATGGAAGATCAGTCCATGTAAACCACGTTTTTAACTGGAGATCTGTATAGCAAATGTACAGCCTAATAGCAGTTTTTGCTTTGCTAGCATAACTCTCCTGTGAGGTCATTCAATTTCTCAAAAATGTCTCCTCAGAAGCTCGCTCTCCCTCCCTCCTTGTCTTTCTGTCTCTCTTCTTGACATTGTCTCTTTCTCATCTCTGTTTTCATCTTTTTGTGTTGCTCTCTTTCTCTCCTGCTCCTTTTGTCTCAGGACTTAGCTGACGTGTGCACGTGTGTGTGTGTGTGTGTGTGACAGAGAAAGAGAGAGAAAGGAAGCAGGCCAGTCTGGACTGGAGGACATGAGCTCTATTTGAGTGCTGCGTAGACAGACTGATTGATATGCTCCTGAGAGTGGAAGTATTTTCAGTGTATCATTAAAGGTCTGGGTCACCATGGGTCACCAATGCCATATTCTCGCACAGCGCAGCAGTGTGTGTGTGTGTACATGTGGTCCATAGGTTCCCATACAAAGCAGAGGCTTGAGGATTGTGGGAAAGGAACCTCCAACACGCACGCTCCAGTGTGGTCCTCAGTGACTATCCACTGACTCCTGTTCTGTGATAGGTCAGCGCCACAGTCCGTAACCCCTCCCACGGCCACCTAGGTTCTAGAACCACCCTGCATTCTAGAACTTTGATGCCGAGCTGGAGTTCATGGAGTTCCGCGCCCGGTGCAGACCAGTGTGATTTTGCCAAAGCACAGGAGCCCAGGATTGGCTACCGGAGCTTGTTAGGCGCTGCCACTATACCCGTTGCTAATGGGATAACCTTCCGGACCTGTCGCAGTACACAGCCTGGCATCTCAGCCTGTGGCAGCTCACCTGCATCCCAACAAGCCTCGGGATGGAGTGCTCCATTGGACGGCGGCCTGAGCCAATCGGCATGGCCGACCAGGGCACTGGCTCGTCGCTAGGATACGGTAAACACAGCACGGTGGTTTTGGCTGCTGCAACTGAGATAAATATGAAACCATTTAGAGAGACTGAGAGAGAAAACTGTAAAAGGGAAAAGGTGACTTTATAGAGGCTGGAGTTTTGCCAAGAATCTCTAGTCAGCAGAAAGCTAGTCTCAGCTTGAGAGGGAGATAGAGAGAGGCGGATGGTTGCAATAAGGGCAGAGATAGAGACAGAGGAAAACATAATGATGGACATATGGGGGGGTTGGCTTCTCGACAGCTGGAGAAAAAGTTTATAAGCTGAACCAGACAGCAGAGGAAATAAGGATGATGTGGAGGGTTAGGAGTGGAAACGGGTTTCAATCCTGGTGGAACGGCTGTTGACATGCAGTGTTTTGGGCACGCGTGTTGTGTTAGTATGTTGCTAGCGTGTGGGTGCAGGGTGGGGTTTGTATGTTGATGTGTGAAGGGGCCGGTGCTGGATGATTTTCTCTGTTAATTTGTTTCATTCGAGCAGTTTCATTTTAGGCATTTTCTAAAATGTCACAATGGAATTTTTTTTTAAGCCATAGTAGCAAAGAAAACAAGCAACGATTCAAGAGGGAGGAGCCTGTAGAAACGAAATGGGGGAAATGCCACTTTAGTCATGTTGTAACGTGAAGTGAGTTGAAGCAGGATGCACGTGTGGTGATGAGCAGCATTTATTTATGGCAAATCCATTCCCATTAACCTCAACATGGTCTATAGTCCAACCGCTAGACAGACGACACAGTAAACAAAGTGTACAAAGTGAAACGTGGAGATAATTACAACAATGACTGTCAGCACAAGACAGGAAGTCAAGAGGTGTTAAGTCCTCAGACACATTTAGGGGGCAGAAGAGACATGGGTGCAAATGAGAGGGGTGGGGATACACAACACGAGACAAGGACGGAGACAGAAACAAAACTAAAACAAAACCAAAGCCATGTGAGGCGCACAACTAAAGTGGAGCCTGTGATATGGAATTGATCTAGAATTGAACACGATTTGAAAAGTCAGGTGTGGAGTAAATGAATGTTTTTTCATTCAACCAAAAAGTACCAGCACGGTACATTTGATCCAGCCCACAAGCTATGGCACAAATACAAATACGAGCTGCCCTCCAACACCCAAAACTAGCTGCTTCCTTTTCTACTGCTGCTGCACATGACATGACGAGCTGCCCGTTGGAAGAAATGACCGATGTAGCGGCGGTTCACGTCAGGAAAAACTAACAGGCAAAGGATTTATTGAATGGAGCTAAAAATAAAATGATACTTTATACTTAATTGTGAGAACGTTACAGATATTTAAAATAAACCATTTTTCACGTCTTGTGTTTTATTTCCCCCAAAGACCATTCAATTGAAAGTAAACTTTTAAATGATGATTTCCCATTATGTAAGACCTAGAAATAAATTAAACCACAATTGAGAATTGTCCATGAGTTTGAAAAATCGAGGTACAATATTTTGTTGTAGTATCGCCCCAGCCCTAGTTGGAGGGCTGGTAGGGCTTTGTGTATGTAATGGTGTGTGGTGGCCCGTATGTTTGGAGAACGATGGCGTTTGGTCCTCTAGCTGCAGCCGCCAGTCACAGTGCACTATTACTCACGGTACGAGTTGAGAGCGGCATAGCGCGTACCAAAAGTAATAATGAACTGTAAGCCTGGCCCATGTCCTCTGTCCAGCAGGGGGCGCCAGTGGAAGACCCCACAGTCTTAAAAGACGTCTTGGAGACGTTTTACACAGGATGGACTTTGTTTCATTTACACCCATGAACAACTTTTACCTGAAGTGTAAATTGCACGCACAATGCTCACATGCACAAAAACTGTTGTTCGCAATTCAGATGAAATATACAAATTCACTTCTCTGTGCCCATAATTGTTTAGAATTCTAAAACAATTTGTACACAATCGATCTGTTATGAGATGCTGTTATACACACTGACGTGTTCAAAATCTGCAAGACATGGGAACAAGTCTGAGATAATAAAGGTTGCAGGAGGGTCAAACGGTCAACATGACATCTGACCTCTGTGAGTGTCTACAAGCGAAGGTCCACCCAAGGTCTGTAATCACAGGGTCATGCTCCAGCCCTACATCGCGAACTGAGATCGGCCGCAACGTCTGGCTGGGTAGTGCTCACCTGCATCGCTGCTGGTGGATGGGCGATCGCTTGCTCGGGGCTGGCTGGCAGCTGTGGGAGAAGGAGGAAGGAGTCTCAGGCACGAACGTCCGTCTTCGGCCAGACGGAAGCCACCTGCGCACTCACACTGGTAACTTCCTGCGGAGTTCACGCAGCTCTGAGCACAGCCGTGAGCCCCCTTACACTCGTCCACGTCTGAGGAGCAGAGGGACAGGCAGAAGAACAAGTCCATAATTACGGCGCATCGTCTCCAGCATCAACTCTTTTGTCTCGTATTAACTGTAACTAGGCGTATTTAAGCTGTAGAATCTGAGAGAGTGAAGATCAGCTGTTATTGACATAAATAAGTGTGTGTGTGTGTGTGTGTGTGTGTGTGTGTGTGTGTACCTATCTGGCAGTAGCGTCCCGTCCAGCCTATAGTGCAGGCACAGTTGTTTGGTCTCACACACGATCCTCCGTTCACACACTCCTGTGTACAGACGGCTGCGGAGAGTGTTGGAGAGACACACACGCACACACACACACACACACTACTTGAATGTGATAGAGCAATGTGTGATTGGAATTGTAGAACACGGTATAATTTAACCAGTGACCAGTGGGATTGTGGGCGATATGAATGGAGGCGATAAACAGATGCTTCTCACCATGGTTACAGTGATGGGAGTGTAGCCGTTGCCATCCTGGACAGCATTCTGTGTAAAAGCTTGGCCCCGCCCTGCTCACCTGTCGGTAAGACACCTTATACACTGTCCTACAACACACACACAAACACACACACATTTTATTCACTTCCAAGGCTGCAAAATCATCACATCACAACAGGAAAGAATAAAAACTTTAGGCACACACACAGAAACACACTAGGCCATCAGAGCAGACCTTCCACCAATGGATGTGTTAACTCAAAGAGGCAAACACACACAAATACACACTGACAAAAGTTATCACATTCACACTTGTTGGTATAAATACAAATATACATGAGCAACAGAGGTGTGTGTGTGTGTGTGTTTGTGTGTGTTTGTGTGCGTGTGTATGTTTGTGTGTGTGTGTGTGTGTACCTACTTGTACGTGCTGCAAAGGCGCTGGTGCTGGCACATGGTGATATAAGGCTTGTGTACAGGCTGAATAAAGGACTCTGTGGTGGAGGTGACTCTACTGCTACCAGTGCTCCCAATACACACTCTCCTCCTATATGACAAACACACACACAAACAGCAATGATTTAGAAATGTGGTGCATCTGAATATGTACCATCTGTGTACTCTAATAACTAATGATATTTAAAGATTAAAGGGATACGCTGACCTTATTAACCCCACAACATTGATCAATTCTTGTGGGAGGTTTGTGTGGGTCCTTGGTGGTAATTGGTGTTGACTGGTTGATGTAATTGGTTGTAACACATGCCAAACTAAGCTAAGACCTTCGACCTTATCTAAACCATGACCCCTTCTGGCTTTGCAAAAAATGCTTATTGCACTGACCTTTTATGTGTTTGTGTGCCTGTCGGTAAAGATAAATGTGAATGAATGTAGAATGACTACTTAAACAGCATTACGATTGTGTAGACCCTTAACCGGGTCTTAAAAAACGTTAAAAACATGACATTTCCCTTTCTTCAAAGAGTAGTTCAGTTTTACATACACAGAATTGTGTCATTAATGGGGGTGCAACAATTCACTCGCAACAGAATCATTTGGTCTAGAATTTTCAGCCATTTTATTTTACTTATACATATTTTTTTTTACTTTACTTATTTATTTACTTATTTCAGTCATTTTTTTACTTATAGACTCTGAAGTCTGATTTTGGTTTTTAGTATGTAATAGTTTTCTTCAATGTAAAGGAAAAAAGAAGAATGCAGTGTCAAGACTCATGATAATCTACTTCAGTCCTTACTGGAGGAAACTGTTAAAACTGGCGCCCCAGTGAATTGTGTTTGACTCTGGCAATTTAAATCAGTCTGGTTGGAAGGGCCAGTTACATCGATGGTTTGCAGTGTGCAGTTACAACCCCACCAATCCACATGTATACAGACCATAAAAAGGATAAGCGCTGGTTACCCATGGTGACTGTAGGACTGAGGAGAGACACTTGTGGGGAGGGAGAAAAGAAAAGAGGAGAGAAGCACCTCAAAGTACATTTCTCTCTCTCTCTCTCGCCCTCTCTCTCTCCCTCTTTCTCTTTCGCGCTCTCTCTCTCCCTCTCTCCCTCTCTCTCTTTCTCTCTCATAAATAGATACACGGGTCTAGTTTGCCTCCAAGCACGATTTCACCTGAAAGAGAGACACAGAGATGGAGTTAGAAAGAGAGAGAGAGAGAGAGAGAGAGAGAGAGAGAGAGAGAGAGAGAAAGAGAGAAAGAGAAAGAGATGTTATATCTTGGAAAACATTAATTTGGGTTGAATATTTGATTCCCATTGTTAACTGTCTCTGGTGTCTGGGATAACCACAGAGACATTTGCTTCACTTCAATATACACATTCACAATATTCTTTCCGTCTCTGTCAAACAGCTTCTTCCGAGGAACAATTACTGACAGCATAGCAGCTGTGTATTATCATACAGATATTAAATGAATGGTTACTATCTCTCTCATACATACACACACACACTGCTGTCAGCTATCCTTGTTTTAGATAGATTCATCACATTCACCCACACACACAATTCATAATCATTACTGTCATGTACAGACAGCTCTATAAATGCTCGATAGTGTGTGTGTGACAGAGAGAGAGCGGCTATAATGATTTAAGATCCATCTACTCCTTCCCACATCATCTACTCACAGTCATATCGCAGTTTCTAGCACAAATCCCTCCCCATCCCCAGCCTAAGATAGAGAGGTAGAAAGAAAAGAAGAGAGAGCATTATGGAGAATCCGCTTGTGACGCAAGGTGGGTGCACTATAACTCTGAAAACCATATTCTGTGTGTGTGTGTGTGTGTGTGTGTGTGGTTTCAGGACAGGTAGGTTCGTCGTTATTTTAGTTGGAATATGTAATAGAAACCGGGTCTTTATTACTGCAACAACTCATACTGTACACACACACACTGGGACAGTACATGCAGTATAAATCACACACTGGCCTTTATTTTCACTGGTGTATTTGAGCCCAAATATTTTACAAATATTAAGTCTACGTTTGTGTGTGTGTTTGTGTGTGTTACACTGCAATATCATATCATGAGCAGCTTACAGTAATCAACTTAATTCAGGCTTTAATGACATCAGTTTTGAAACTGCAGGTCTCTACACAGACACTAAAACAACACATTTAGCATTTCCAACATAACCACCCTTCATGTGCCTTTGTGTGTGTGTGTGTGTGTGTGTGTGTGTTACACTACAATATCATATGGACGTTCATATGTGCTGAATATATCAAATAGCCAATAGTTTGAGAGAGAGAGAGAGAGAGAGAGAGAGAAGGTATTGAGGGGGTAAGGATCAGATTTTCAACCAAGACAAGATGATAAATGCAACCTACAAATACAAGTCCCTCTGAGTCAGTTATTTATACACCACGCGTGTGCACGAGATCAATGAGTGAAGTCGTAAATTCAAGGGGCTCTCCTGAGAGTATGATATCACACTGAGTAAATTGAATCTGATGAATGAAACTACAAGTGACCGATTGGCTTACAGCTATACTCTGTTCCCCTCCCGAAGCATGCTGACTGAATTAAGATCAGAACTCACGAGCAGAGTGCCCCTCGTTATCAACATGATCAACGTATCCAGTCTGACCACCTACAATCTTACTTTACCAATCCAGGGCGAGATGTCGATGTAGCAGTAACACACAAGTTTTCCGGGTTTGTCCTAGTTTATTCGACTTGCAAGAACAATGGTACTGCTCGTGCCAAAGAACTCTCAAGAGTGTTTAATTTTGAGAGCATCTCGATCCACCACGCGACAGTAAAGGCTCATGCCAGACTAAACCTATTTAAACTCACTATAAACCACAGTTAACTCACAACTACTGACGCCGGATAAATAATTACAATGTTAAAGTAGGTTACAAAAATATTACAATACTCTACACATTACTGCAATTGCAAAATTGTCGGTGACGACTTTAGGATTCTACGGCGTAATATTTTCAATGCTCAAAGAAAGCAGTCCACTTAAAAGAAGAGCCGGTCCTTTTCTCGACATCATCTCATGCTGAGCCACGTACATCGCGACCAGCAGGCGGCACTATTTCCATTGCTGCTTTACATGCAATGCCGCCAAGCAGACTGTCTTGGAGGAGCCAACACGCATACAAACGCACACTCAGCGAAAAAGTATGAATGAGCGCTTCCAATAACGCCACACACAGCAACACACACACAAGCAAGACGCTCAAACCTAGCCTAAAGATGTAAGCAGTAACATTACTAGAGTTTTGTCGCGCTACCTGCGTGAATTCCCTGAAAGAGCGTCCAGTGAACGGAGAATGTTGGCTATAAACAGCAATACACAAACCAATCAGAAACTTACAGGAACACTTCGGTCGGCCGCTGCGAGCGAAATGAGTATCTCATATACGAACGCGAAGACACAGAGTGCGGTCCCCAAGCGCGTCTTGGAACCAGAGTTCCCACAAAAATGAACGAAATCTGTGTATAAATTGTCCACTTTCAGCCAAAAAAAAACAAACGCATGCCTTAAAGTGGCACTGGCACGACACGAAAATTCCGCTTCCGAACGTGGTGCGCATCCCCCACGGACCCCGTAACTCGGCTCGCTGTCTTTTTCGGACTGTTTTGAAAGAATGTGTGTAGTTCTGAGTGTCGAGCCAAGACTGTCAAAACGCGCAGGGGGGTAACCTCTCTGCGGCCCCTCCTCCATGAGACCCTGCGGGACGTCCCGAGAGAGCCCCGCAAAATCGGCAGAGACGCTCTTCGTGATGTAACCGCGGTTTTCTTGATCAGTTTGTGGTAAATTTGATCATTATGACAGAAACGAAAACCTAAAGAAGCCTATTAGGTAATATTAGGTAATAGAGCAGGTTTCTGAAACGAGATGTGTCATACGTTTGTTTTCCCTGCTAAAACACACCTGATTCGGCTTAATAAATGCACTGATAATTACTTGAGTGGTGTGAGATGTAAAAGCAGGAGAAACCGAAATGTGCTTTTGGTCCCAAGAGAGAAATCTAGAACCATGATAATTTTGTCGCTGTCGGCATATGAGTCTAGTAAGTATACTCTGGCAAACGTCCATCAAGAACTGGAACAGATCAGAAACCAACAGCCGATTGGAAACTGTCCAACACACTATCGGCTGTCGAGTTTTTATCTGTTCCAGATTTCCACAGACGTCGAACGAGTCTACAGGACGTAAGCATATGAAAAAATACATGAAAAAATACAGAACTAAATGAATAAATTAACAAATAAATAAAAATGGAGTGGTCCCTTAAAATTCGTGATGGACTAATATATTCGTGAGTCAAAGTTTCTTCTTTGCCCACACCCGAACACTAAATCAGACAGGCTATCTGCCACCAGTGACCACGCCCTTCTCTATATACTGATGGGTGCTTTCCGGCTGTTAATACCGAATGTTTGACAGCCTTAACATTATGGCACATTAGATGAGTCATTGCTTTCTTAATTGCCTTCCTGGTTCTGGTTACTTAAATCCGAAGCTGAAGAAATAAAAATGTTTTCCGGCTCATAATACTTTTAAAAGACTTTATGTTATACAAATGATTCACTTTAAAACTTACTAAGGCATATAGCCTATATTAGGTCTATAATAAGTTTACATAAATATAAACCTAAGCTGATGAGAAAACACAATGAATTTGGCTGTCGTTTGTCTTCAAACGAAGACTGGAGACACCTCTTCACTGAGCCGCTGGGAATTTAAATACACACACACACAAGGACTACTGTCCTTTAATGTCTTCTTGTCTTGTTTTAGACATTAACAAGTCTTCCCATGAACTTGTTAATGCTAAAACGAGGATGCATTTGATCACAAAGCTCATTTGAAATGTCTGACAAATCTTGTAAATGTAAAAGACAAATAGTAATTTAGTTTATCAAGCACGTCGTGATATGAGTGGCCATAAAATTAAAAAGAGTAACATAAGCATTAACATGTCAACAAGAAAAAGAAGCATCACGTAATAGGCGCGCTGGTAGGGACACACAAATCATACTCTCTACAAAGCTTACCCCTTTATAACGCAATCACGTGACTCCGCTTTCCTCTCTTGCCGTGGTCAGGAGCGGCAACTCGGTCCACGTGCTGCGTCGTTCGCGACACCTCATCACTGTCATTTCTTTTAACCTCGCCCCATACTTTTCAGTCGGATTAAGAACTAAATGTCTCGAAGCTCCCCGCGATTCGGCTGGCAAGGAATGGGCTACCGCGGGGCGTTTTCCCCGTGCTTTTAACGCGGGCCTTCCTGTGGAACTCAGGAATTGGACGTCCAATCCCAAACCGGAAATCCTGCGACTGTTTCAGTCTGATAAAAATCCGTTGTGCTGTACAAACACGATCCTGTTCTTTACCACTCTCTTTCATTTCTGCATTTTATTTTCGAAGACACTATGTCTGACCACTAATTCGCCACAGTGAGGTGACCTCCAGGTGCTGGGACATTTGTTATCTGCTAATGTGGTTGAATGTAGGCCTATTATTAAGAAAAAAATTCTTGCAGTGTTTCACAGATTTAGAGATTTACCCCAGAACAGCATCTCTGCATCCGGTAGTACTGTAATTACGAGTGCTAATTGCGGAGAGAGAGAGAGGGGCAGAGAGTGAGAAAAACAGAGAGAGAGAGATTTTAATGACCCACAGCTCGCAGAGCACTGCAACAGGTCAATATGTTAGCGACCCCTAAAGCCCTAAAGCATGAGCAAGTCGTTGAGGACAATGAAGAGTTAATGCAAACACACCCCTGACATGTTCTTAGTGTATGTGTGTGTGTTTGTGTTGCTAGTGAGAGCAAAAATATCTTATGAAGTAAAATGTGAAAATATATTTATATGGGTTTTTTTGGCTGTTCCTAGGAAGGTACCTATGAAGTGCACTAACGTGTGTATATGTGCGTGTGTGTGTATAAAACACAGACATGACCTTCATGACATTAAATCATTAATCTATGATACTGTGTACTTGTAGTACACTGCCCAAACACACGTGCACTCTCTCTCTTTCTGTATCTCTCTGTTTCTGTATCTCTTTCTCACTCTCTCTCTCTCTCTCTCTCTGTGTCTTTCGCTCTCTCTCTGTCTTTTTTCTTTGACACATTCTCTGGTTGAAGCTCTCTGAGGTGATAAAGGATTTAGAGTGGACGCAAACATAGAGGGTGCTTATATGTTCCATATGCAGTTCATTAATCTTTACTGTATGTGTGTGTGTGTATGTTTGTGTGTGTGTGTTTGAACTCTAAAACACCCACAGCTCAGTTCTCAACAGCTTTACTTCCAGTATTCTTAGTCTCATAACAGAAAGCCTTTAGCTTAGCAGGAGGTGAAAATTCAGACCTCTGCTGAATTTGAGAAACATTTAACCCCTCTCATTTTCTCTCTCTCTCATTTTATCTCTCACTCACTCACTCACTCACTCACTCACTCACTCACTCACTCACTTACTCACTCACTCACTCACTCACTCATTCACTCTTTCTCTCTCTCTCTTTCTCTCACACACTCTCTGTCTCTTACTCTCTCTCTCTCTCTGGGCCCTATAGGAGTCAAAATCTGCCAGCTTCTGGGCACCTGCTTCTACTCCAGACAGAGAGCAGGTCAGCGTATGAAGGTCTCAAGCCCAGTAGCACAGCTACTGAACCTGCCAGCTACTGTCCAGCCTGCTGATTACTACCAGACTCACCATAGGATACACTGAGATACACAGAGGTTGTTTAAAAATGATTAATGAATGTTAAAGAATGTTTCTGTGTTTACCATGTGAAAATATGCAGTTTTGCTTCTTCCTGCCACATGTTTATTTCCAATTTGTTCTTTAGTTTTCAGAGCTTTTTGTCATTGGGTGTGTGGGAAAGTATTCTTGAAATCTCAGCAGTTGGTTTAGTGGTGTTGGTCTGTGTGGGTGGGGCTTTGATACAGGACAAGTAAGAATTGTTTATTAGGATTACTATTCTTTCTTTCAACCTCCCCAGAGGAAGTGTGTATGTGTGTGTGTGTGTGTCTGTATATGTGTATTTGTTGTTTTCAGAGAGTCTGAGCTTGAAGGTGACCAGATTCAATCAAGAGAAAAGGCGGAAAAGTCCCCTACACAGAACTTCCTGCACATCAGGAAACAGGAAGTAGCTGGAGCAGAGTGATTGGACTGTGGGTCACGCTGAACAATGAGAATCTGTACAGGAGTGACAGAAACCTGTGTGAAATGGGGAGAGTGAGAGAGAGAGAAAGGGAGAGAGAAGGAGGGATGAAGGAATGAGAATGATGGAAGAGTATACAGGATGGAAAAGGAAGAAAGAAAAGAACATGAAAAAAGCACACAAAAAGACAGAGAAGACAAAGGTGGAGGAATGGGGCAGACAAAGAGAAAAACAGAAAGAAAAGGATAATTACACACATGGCCCCACCCACAGCCCTCTCTCACACATGGCCTGCCCACAGCCCACTCTCACACATGGCCCCACCCACAGCCCTCTCTCATACATGGCCCCGCCCACAGGCCTCTATCACACTTGGCTCCACCCACAGGCCTCTCTTTGGCCATGGGTGCATTTCTACCACCATGAAGCCACATTCTTACAGACGCTTTCCTCTTTTTGACCTTGTCTCAGGCTGATGGTGTCATTGGCAGGTGATGGTGTCATTTCTTGCTACCTTGTTAAGGCTGAAGCTGCAGGTTTGGGGTAGTGAGAACGGTCTATGTTTGCCTCACCCTGTCACTCAAGTGTCATTCTGAACTGTGGGGCAGAAGGTCAGTGTTCTGAATCTTGTGATGCGCTAGAATTGGCTCAAAAATTGTATATGTTGGCATGAACCTTTAATCGAGTCTCTCTTTGGCTGTCTGCCTCTGTCTTTCTCTCACTTTCTGTCTCTCTCTTTCTGTCTGTCTCTCTGTCTCTTTATGGCTCTCTTTTTCTGTCTCTCTCCCTGTCTGTTTCTTTCTCTTTCTTTCTGTCTCTCTCTCCCGCTCTCTCTCTCCACTCTGTCTTTCTCCCTGGGTGTCAAACAGGATTTCCTGTTTCCTCTCATCACACACACACACACACACACACACACACACACACACACACACACACAAACACACACACACACACACACACACACACACACACACACACACACACACACACACTGAATGAGTGTCACATTAACACTTAACTGAAGGACCCTCCACGTACCTCTTACCTTAATGCCACATGCTTTATTTGTACTTTCTCTCTATTAAATATTAAATATATTAATATTTTTATTCACTCATAGCCCACAGCTGCACTAAGTGTGCTGCAGTGGGGGATTATTACTGCCAGTATTACAGACCAGTGGCTCCTACTGTGACCTCCGGGTTGGGCACAGAGAGGCGGCACCAGCCGTGCTGTCTCAGTTTCCTTGTCTGGCTTCCTGCTGACCATCACGACTCAGGTACTCTGTAGGGGGGGGGGGGGGGTTCCCTGAACGGAAACAGAGAGTGCAAAGCTGGGGTCAGATGTGTGAAATGTGTGCGTCTGCGCTCAGAGGTCATGACCTTCATCAGACACACGTTCCCCAACACCTTAACTGGTGAATGAAAAAGGTGGAGCCTGTTGGCTATGAGTGTTTGAGTGGAGGAGCACTTGTCAGCCCTCGGTTGAGAAGTTGAAAAGCAAATATTGATGTAGAAGCCAGAGTATTGTTGAGTATAGTTAGGCAGAAGATAGGACATACAGTACATGTTTTAAAGGTTTATGGTTAAAGACATGCTTATAAACACCGCTATTGATGCATTGCATGTGCCTTTATGAGTAAAGCAGAAAAACAATGTTCAGAGGACTATGTGTGTGTGTGTGTGTGTGTGTGTATTTTAAATTAGTGAAATGTTGCTGTTGCAGTTCTGTTGCTCCTTTCCCTTCTGTCTCTTTCTCTCTCTCTCTCTCTCTCTCTCTCTCTCTCTCTCTCTCTCTCTCTCTCTCCCTCTCTCTTGCTCCTGCACTGCTCTGCCCCGGCAAAACGCTGAGCCGCATCTTGAGTGACACTTTGGATCACATTTCTTACATAACCTCTGCTGAAGGAAATGCCTCACACGTTTACTACAGCAACTCTTCCGTTGCATTTGATTCCAGACAGAAATGTCCATAGAATTTGAACTCCTTCCAGTACAGGCTGTTACAAACTTTATTATCAATCGAGTCCTTGGCCCAAATTGGACCACAGTGGTTCCAACCACAAGTGCCCTTTCATCCAGTAGTCTAGCTTAGCTACACACAGAGCTCACTCTCACGCTTTTGTTACGTCACCCTAGGGTAGAACGGGTCATTGTACAGCCCTCTGACTATCTCTGACCGGCCCACGTGAGATCGATTATGAGTTAGAAGTCATAAGTAAATGTGTGACTATGACACCTATCACACTGTGATAAGTGCATGAAATAAAATTTCACTGCTTTTATTTTATTTTGTTTTGTTTTTGTCTTTAAACCTGCGTCTGTCCGGTCAGTTCGCTTAAGCTTTCAAGAAATGAGCACTCGGCTCTATATGTCAGCTAACAGTAAAAGAGAAAGATGATACAGAATGCAGTTTTTAACAAGGCACAGACTTCTAAATATTCTTTTACTGAAGTAAAATGTAAAGCCGTGTGCTTAGTTTGTGGAGAACAGCTAGCTGTGTTTACTGCTTACAATTTTAATCGCCATTACGAGAGTAAACACGCAGGACGCATTCTCTGATGGGGAGTTTGTCAAACGATGGTTGGTGGTCTTTGCGGTGCAAATTTGTCCCAAGAAAAAGGAAGCGTTTGCAAACGAGTCCCTCTTCAGGCGAACCACAACAAAATGGACCAAGGCGAATTTAGACATTCAGCTGCAAAATTCATTTGGACATTTGGACATTCAGCTGTGATGATACAGCCCAGTTACTGATCTATATATGTGGAGCTATGGTGATACAGCCCAGTTACTGATCTATATATGTGGAGCTGTGGTGATTCAGCCCAGTTACTGATCTTTATATGTGGAGCTGTGGTGATACAGCCCAGTTACTGATCTATATATGTGGTACAGATATAGTACTCTCTAAAAGACAGATAAAAGTACTCTCTAAACTGAACAATCACAAGTTCATTAATTAATGGTATAATTCTGTCCTCCACAGTTTCATTGTATCATTGTAATGTTTCATTCAGTGTTTTTATTAAGATATAGTGTATGATATAGTGTATATACGTATAGTGTATACGGTATATTTTTATTGTGCAGAACCAAGTTAAGTATATTAGTCTGGCCCTCTAAAATCGTTCCCCTGCCCTAGGGGAATGGCGCGGTCGATATGGTCAGTCCTTCACTGCTGTCAAGGACCTTTCAGGGTGCTTCACCGTTCAGACTAGAGATGAAATGTATTCTGATGCGTCCCAGACCACCTCTGAAAACTGTTTGAGTGACTGTCTTGCCATAATTTGCATGGTGCTAATGTCTGTGCTGTGTAGTTCTGCTCACTAACACAGCGTCAAGCACTGTGGATGTCGTCTTTACTTTTCATCCTTGTGATTATGGAAACATTATTAAATTGAGTCTAGTGACACGCTTGGTGGGAATCGTGATCTGAATCTACAATCATCTCCAGGCAACCCGTAAACTAGATTCAAAAAGCAACATCTTTCACACATAAGTGGGATTGTGTGTTTCTACACAGATACCTCAGGCCTGGGAAACACACACACACACAAACACACAGTGATTCAGAGTGACTTTTTAAGATGTGTGAAAAACATTAGATGCTGTGTGTTTGTGTTTGGGTGTTGAGTGTGTTGTAAAGAGCCCCCCTGTGGTTCTGTAAACACAGCGCAGTGGTCTGGAGATATTTACCTGGGTGCTCAAAGGGTCAGGACTGAGAATCACACACTGTCTCTGTTTCACACACACTATCTCTCTGTCTGTGGTGGGAATGGGTGGAAAGTGGAAAATGCTCAGTAATCTTCAAATTCCCTTGGAGAAGAAAAGCTGACCGCGCGAATGACGTGACTTTACACACACACACGCGCACACACACTAGCAGACCACATGAGGACATATGAGGACATCAAAATCGATATATATATATACTCTTACTACACCCCAGTACCCACTACAAATTCTCTTAATCCACCCCAGTACACACTATATACACTCCTAATATACCTCTGTAATACACTATACACACTCTTAATACACCCCAGTAATACACTCCTAACATACCCCTGTAATACACTATATACACTCCTAATATACCCCTGTAATACACTATATTCACTCCTAATACACCCCTGTAATACACTATATACACTCCTAATATACCCCTGTAATAAACTATATGCACTCCTAATATACCCCTGTAATACACTATACACACTCCTAATACCCTCTGTAATACACTATATACACTCCTAATACACCCCTGTAATTCACTATATACACTCCTAATACACCCCAGTAATACACTATATGGACTCCTAATACACCCCTGTAATACACTATACACACTCCTAATACACCCCTGTAATACACTATACACACTCCTAATATACCCCTGTAATACACTACATACACTCACAGTTTGCCCTGGTGCACACAGCTGCCATTAGAACTCGAATAGTTAATTTGAAATACAGCTCACATTAACATTCAAATCCATATCCGTCCAGATGAGCTCAGAGGCCCGAGTGTATCTGTGTGTGTGTGTGTGTTGCTGTAGTAAGCTGAGTAGAGCTGATTATGGTTTATTTGGTAAGGGTCCGTGCAGAAACAAGCATCAGTCTGCAAGCATGATAAAGTTACATCACTGACTAACAGAACCAGATCCAGGATCTGCCCATCACACACACACACACACACACACACATTTTACCCACTTGGAATTCAGTTCATACTGTCTGAGTGAATGTTTCCTAATAGTGTCTGCGTGTATAAATGTGTTCATCTGTGTGTGTGTGTGTTGTATGTTGTATGGATGTGTTTTTCTAACAGGAGGTGAATATTCAGACCTCCTTTAACCCATTTAACCCTCTCTAATATTTAATTTTCTCTCTCACTCACTCACTCTCTCTCTCACTCTCTCTCTCTCTTCTTTCTTTACAATGAGAATTATGGCTGCTGTGAAGTGGGGGTTCCCCTTGCCCAATAAACACTGAGCGCTTGTAATGTGGGTTTCCATAATTTACTAGTATGTATGTCTGTGTGTCAGCAAGAGATTTACAGTAGCATAAACAGATTGCAAAAGAGCTGAGCAGGAAGTCCAGCACTGACAGTGCCCATAAACATAACACTGATCAAAGGAATCTGCTCCAACCACATCATACTTTGTTGTCCCTTGACCTTATAATCCTATTCACAGCTATATCTTTAAGATTTCACTTTCAAATATTTTGATTTAGGAGAAAAAGTGTCAGATACAGTAACCTCCATCTGGAAAATGGACTGGTCATGCCAGAATCCTGAACCAGCCGCACTCTTTTAAAGCAGAATTCTAAAGCACAAATTTATTATCACATTTAATCAGACTGTTGGAGGTTTAATCAGACTCAGTCTACATGTTGGATGTTTAATCAGACTCAGTCTACCTGTTGGAGGTTTAATCAGACTCACTTCACATGTTGGAGGTTTAATCAGACTCAGTTCACATGTTGGAGGTTTAATCAGACTCAGTCTACCTGTTGGAGTGTCATTGTGTGCCAGCCTCAGCCAGCCTACATATCGCTCTTATTTTCGTTAATTTCGTTGCTCTTTTCCTATATGTTTGCTTACAAAGAGATGGACAGTAAAGACCATTCGCTGAACCTCCTGTGCCTCTGTGACGGGCAGTAGGTGCGAACGAAAAGGAAGCGATCACGCCAAGTCTCAGAGAAAAAGAGGGGTTTAATGAATAACGTGCGCAAACCAAAAACCCGTAACCAGCAGTCAACTGGTACATAGACAAGGCATATATAGCCAGACAAACGACCATCAGGTGAGGGAGCTAATAAGCCCCACCCACCTGAGGGACGCACACAACGCAACAACAACAGGACAACTGCCGCTGTACCGTAGGTGACCGGGAGGGGGAGCCTCCCTCACCGTGACAGCCTCCTGTAGTGGCGTCACATGGGGGCTTGGGGTTGGGGATTATTGCTGACCCAGGATTATTTGTGCTGGTCATTTCTATAGTTTTTTATTTTTCACATTCCAGAATAACAGGCATTGAAACAATATAATCAGTTATGCAAAAAGGGTTCAATCAAAACATACCATATGGTATAGAGTATAGAGTGTGTGTGAGTGTGAGTGTTCTCTGTGTGTGTCTGTTTGAGCATTCTATGTGTGTGTGTGTGTGTGTGTGTGTGTGATTGTGTTCTCTGTGTGTCTGTGGGCAGTCTGTGTGTGTGTGTGGGAGTGTTCTATGTGTGTGTCTGTGAGCATTCTGTGTGTGTGTGTGTGTGTGTGTGTGTGTGAGATCAGGTGACGTCTGGAGCTCCAGCTGCACCTGTGCTTCATCATGTGTGTTTGTGTTTAGCACCTCCTGCTGCTCCTCTCTCTTGTTTTGGGAGCTTCTCCTCCTCCCTCACCACATGTTCCCTCACTCCATTACTCTCAGCTTGGGGTCCTAAAATGTGCACAGACACACACACACAAATATATACACACATACACACAACACATATATACACACATACACACAACACAGATATACACACATACACACAACACAGATATACATATATGTTCACACACATACACACACCACACACACACACTATCATGCCAGAACACTGTAACTGCATAAACTAGATTAAAGCATAAACTGGAGGACTGGGAGACTGGGAGATTCAGCTGGACTTATAGGGTTACACAATGTATTGTTGCTATAATTATATGATTATATAATTATCACAATACAAACCTTTGACACACACACACACACACTAACACATACACACACACACACACACACACACACACACACACACACACACACACACACACACACACACACACACACACACAATAACACACACACACACACTCACACACATGCACACAAACACACATGCATGCACACACACACACACACACACACACACACACACACACAAACACACTCCCCTTTCGTTCTTGCGTGATTTCCGTGATTTATACACTTTTACAGGTCTTGGGCTGAAGTTTTACAGGATTTTAACAATGTGTTTTTTTATGCATTTACAGTTTTTACGACTGCTAACATCCTTTTGTCCAATCTGTAGTCACATTTGCAAAACTCTAAACACAGTAAACACAACTTCAGTCTTTAGTGGCTATACAGTTAATACAATTCATGTTGTTTTTGCACAAAATGCAGGCATTTAACATGTTTATACAATGCTTACATTTTCTATACACACAAGGTTACCCAATAACAAAATTATGGATAATTTTGGCCTTTTTACAAATGCTTGCACACAGCATGTCAAAAATGAAACCTATGGTTCAAAACCTTAAATATTGTATAAAATGCAAAATAATGCTAAAAAAAACAGGTGAAAAGCTATTACTGTAATACACATTGTTTGCACATACAGATCATTGAAATAAAATACAGTAATAGACCAACCACAGCTGATTCAAATCCCACTTGGAGATACAAACAGGTGCTGTCAGTGACATGGACTCATAAAAACAGGGGCTTGTTTGGACTGAGTTTGGTCAATGTGGGCACAGGAACAGAGAGAGTAACAGAGGAAAGAAAAATCATGTCTGCACAAGGAAGAGGAACAGCTGGGCCAGGGCGAGGTAGAGGGAGAGGAGGAAGAATGCGTGGTGGTGTTCAGCGAAGATCAAGAACTACTGTCACTGATGAAATTAGAGCCACCATCATAGACCATGTGATAAACCATGGTCTATCACTGAGAGGCTGGTGAAAGGGTGCAGCCTAATCTCAGACGGTCAACTGTGGCTTCCATTATCCGGACCTTTAAACAAACTACTGTAACAGGTAAACAATACATTTCACAAGTATATTCCTACTGATGCTATATCTTACAGTATAGTACCTGCAGGCCAGGTCCTACTGCTAATACATATATTGTGTTTTTGTTCTTTTACAATAAAGGATGCAGCGTCTGCCTCACTCTGGGGGAAGGAGAAAACTCTTGAGTGAAGACCAGGAGCATGGCAAGAGACAACATCAGATGTGACGTTGATGAAAACATGTGGCCAAATGCTGAAGACCGTTTAGATCACACCTAATACTGTAAGACTGTTCAGTTTTGTGTTCTGTTTATTCTCCCTTGTGCATTTTTTATATGTGTATTTTTACACATATGGGACCATGGCTAATTACAGTATGTTTGCATGTAAAATTATTGTAAATCTTTTTTGAGTTAAGCTACAATTTCATGTCCCTAATACAGTAAAATATAACCTTTACTGAAAGACTGTCACAGACTCCTTTTTTGTCTAATCTACATTCCAAACAGTACGTTACAGTAAATATCACTCAAGACCAAGGTGGTATGACAGTATGTTGCCAAAAATTCACACATTTGAGTAAAAAGTCCAAATGAAGCAGATTACATTATGTAAAATGAACGGACATAAGAAAACAACAGAACTGTATAATGTCTGTTGTTTGCTGGGAGAGAGTAAAATATAAAATGTAATACTGTTTCTGTAATGCCATCAACTGTTAGTTTTTTGACAGTGGTTGTGCAGTGATTGACCTCCTGTTCCTCTTGAATAGAGAATCTGTGCTAGTGTTTGAAAGAATGATTGGATACTGAACCAGGTTTGTTGTGTTTTAACAAAGTTGGTGTAAGTAGAGAAAACTTTGTTTGCATTTTGAAATGCAGAGTTGGTATTTAGTTAAGTGAATGTGCTTTTGAACAGGATACTAACTATTTGGCTATTTGTATGAGGTAAATGTGTTGCTGTGTTTAGAGTTTTGAAAAAAGTATCTTAAGTATTGGGAAATGCTTGTTAGCAGTCGTAAAAAACTGTAATTGCTTCTAAGAGACACAGGAGCCTCAGAGGAAAGTTCACGATGGTTTGTGTGTGTTTGTGTGTGTTTTTCACATATCACTACTCACACTACAGCACACACACACACATAGGTAGTGCAACTGGGGTTTTACTTATTATTATTTCAGCCATTGCCTCTAAAACTGATATGTATATAACATAAAAGTATGAATAATAACAACAATAATAGTAATAACAGTAGTGGTAAAACTATATTACAGTAATAACAGGAACTTCAATAATAACAGTAACAACAATAACAACCACAACAATAATAATTATAATACTCACTGTCCCTCAGACTATGGCAGGAGAGCACAAACATACGGCAGCTTCTCCCCATCAGGGAGACCTTTGAACTCTTTGGGGATAAGTCACTAATTTTGCTTAAAGAATATAGTTAAATTATTTTGGTCATTCAGTCAGGATGTGCAACTCTGTGTGAATCTTATTGTCACGGCATGTCTGTCTCATGTCTTATGTCTTATGTTAATGTCTGCGTTTCTCTTTAGCCAGGCGATCATTGTTTCTTAGTTTTGTTTAAGACAGTGTTATGTTTTAGTTTTGTTTAAGTTGTTTTGTGATTTGGGTGATTCTGATTGGTTTTGCTGTTATGTTCTGGTTCTGAGCATGTGTGGAGGTAGTGAGTGTTAGTGCAGTGTTAGTGTGTGTTAGTGCTGTGTGTCAGGACCAGCTGAGTGAGGGGACTGTTCTCTTTGTGTGTGTTAGAGTAGTGTTAGTGTGTGATAGAGTAGTGTTAGTGTTATTTAGTGCTGAACTATGTGTCAGGACCAGCTGAGTGAGGGGACTGTTCTCTTTGTGTGTTAGTGTGTGTTGGTGCAGAACTGTGTGTCAGGACCAGCTGAGTGAGGGGACTGTTCTCTTTGTGTGTTAGTGTGTGTTGGTGCAGAACAGTGTGTCAGGACCAGCTGAGTGAGGGGACTGTTCTCTTTTTGTGTGTTAGTGTAATGTTAGTGTGTGTTAGAGTAGTGTTAATGTATGTTAGTGTAGTGTTAGTGTGTTTTAGAGAAATGAGTGTCAGGACCAGCTGAGTGAGGGGACTGTTCTCTTTGCTTAACTCTTGGTACTGCAGAGCTTTAGAATGATATGACTAGGGGTCACTTTGTTGTAATTGTGTACAGAGTGTGATTGCCCTTTTTGTATTTTTATTACTAATGGAAAGTCTGCCCTACACGCATGATTAGAGGTGCTCCTGTACATCTGTATAATAGTTTCACAAAAACTCTGCATGCAGGTTCTCAATTGGATGTTTGTCCCATTTTATGAATCTCTGATTTGTAAGTGGGCCTCACACACTGCCCATACAACTCAATTGTTTTATTTACAGAATCAAATATTGTTTGCCAATTTTAGATTGGAATTTCTACAGATATGTGTTGTGTTTATGGCATAGAAAGTCATGCAGAGTGAGACCAGGAGCTGTAGACTCTTCTAGCTGTGATGTGCGAGGTTAGGCAGGATGACAAGATGAGTTTGACGTGAACACAGACTTGTTTATTGAACATGACGAGTTGACTCTGGACAAAGACGAGCGTGGGACATTTTGTTAATACACATTATATGGGTTGAACTAAACGAGACCCAAGCAATGACAAAACGAGCCACAGGTGAGACGGATGAACACATGCACATTGGACCACACCCAAAGGAAATACATACATGGACATAACCAGACGTAGACTACAACTACACACGCCCAAGGGGAGGGGGCTGGAGCTGTAACATGACACTAGCATGTTTGCCAATTTATACTTTAAAAAGTATTGGACTTAGATAGCAGCCTTGTCTCACTCCATGTTTCTGAGAGAGAGGAAATTTGTCTATGGCCAAAAAGTCTATAAAGCATGAAAATTTGCACTTTTATTTTGGACTACATATTTATCAATTCAGGTATGTAGGGTGTGATCTGTGGTGCGGTAAATTGGAAGTTGTGCTTAGTAAGGAAGTTCAGAAATGTAGAATTTAAAATTCTACACATTAATGTTCCTGGATTACTCTCTCTCTGTTTCTCTTTCACTCTCTCTGTTTCTCTATCTCTTTCCTTCCTGTTGTTAGTCACTGGAGCCTCTCTGTATAGTCTGTCACATGCTTGGAATGTCCTTGCAAACACACACACGCACACACATACACACAAAACACACAAAAATATTGTCTGTGTGTGTGTGTGTGTGTCTGTGTGTGTTTGAGGGAGATAGGGAGGCAGAGAAAGCCTCTATCATATGAGAAACAGTGGATGTTGTCCTATGACATAGTGGTGATAAATGTCTCCTACTTCCCCAGTCAGAGTCGTCGCACTCATTCTCAATGGGGACAGTTCAGCTCAGGATGGGAATTGCGGTGCTGGCAAAGCAGACAGACTGGACAGATTTGAACTAAAACACTTTGTTCCATTTTGGGAACACTCCATGTTTTGGTTTCCTGATCATGCTAAATGCAACAGTGGCATGGAGCAACTCCCCTCAGTGTGAGGAAGAAACCCTGGGAGAGAGTGGGGAGGAGAGTGGAGCTCATCCAAACACACATAATAATGAATATTTAGGAATAATGGATGGAAATTAGATGCAAAGATCATCATGCTAATAATACGAGCAAAATACGTTATGATGGCCAAAGGCATTTAAGTAGGATTGGTTGCCTAATTTGCAAATTAGTATTATTTACAATAGTGAGTGTCTGAGCCAGTGGGTCCAGGAAGAGGAACCAGAGCAATGGCTCAATTGTGACATCAGAGGTGTCACAGCACAGGCAGGAGAAGCAAGCCACACCCTCACACAAGCATCCAATCTTTTACACTTTCAAGGACTTGGCAGATGCTCATATCCAGAGCAATGCATGTACCTTCACCAGTATATGCTACACATGCTCCCTGGGATTCAAACCCATGATCTTGGTGATGCTCTACCTACTTTAACTCCATATTATACATTTAGACATCCATGTGAATTGATCCATAGCATCTTAGCTAGAAGAGAGATCCACACCCTCCACACCCCTCTGGACCACCGTCCGAGTGATCATGCGAAAGAGGGCAGAAAGAGTACCAACTTCTCGGCTCACCTGACCGACCTTTGTCCATGATGCCCAGGTTCTGCACCTCGAACCACAATCCTGGCTGAATGTGAAAGTTGACAACTTTCTGCATCTCATACATTCACAGGCAGGTTCTTCTATGGTTCACATTCTTCTAGTCAGGTTCTTCTATGGTTCACATTCTTCTAGGCAGGTTCTTCTATGGTTGGCAGGATTTGTAGGCTCTGCCTGCTATAGTCTTCATAATTCTTGGAGCCATTAAACCATTGACGACAAATTTCAGTGTTTCAGTCTGGACTTTAGCAGTTGCATCAGACAACAGATGGATCTTCTTTGGATCCCGGGACATCCAAACAGCAAGTTCAGCTCTGAGATGTTCCACACATGGACTAGTTTTTCTGCATCATTTGGGGGCAGTGTGTTTTCAGCTTCACAGTGTGTGACGAATATAAATAGGCTGTTCCACTAATGTTGTCCATGTGAGTATCAAGTGAAAGTTCAGGGTTGTTCATACATGATAATTCAGTGTTCTTTCTGCAGCACACTAACCTAATTATTCCCAGACTCCACCTCTTTTATGTCATTTATGTCTCCATGGTAGCTTGCATGCTTTTCTTTTAGGCTTCGTAATTGATGTGTGTACATATATCAACAACAACAACAATAATAATATAATTTGTAATACAATGGTTTGAAAAGCACTTTTCATAAAAAATAACAATAATTATAATACATTTTATTTAATATGTGCCTTTCACTGTACAAATAGAATTCAAGAACAATAAAGACAAAAAAACAAGAAATGAAAAGAAAGATAAAAACAACAAATTCCAAAATAAAAAAATTATAAAAATTATCCAAGTAAAAACAAACTAAAATAAAAACAGAGTTCATCAAGATTATATACTTCCAAAAGCCAGCTGGAACAAGTGGGTCTTAAGCCGGGACTTGTGTGTTGGACTTGCACACACATCAAAGTGAAGATTATTCCACAGCTTCTGCCCGGCAACACTGAAGGCCCTCATCTCAGCACTACAGCACTCAGGACCACTGGGCTACAGGACTACAGGTCTACAGGTCTACAGGTTTACAGGTATACAGGACTACAAGACAGGAGACATAGACATATTTGTAGATTCATGTATCACCAGATGAACATTACACTAAAGTAGGTGAACACATACAAAGGTATGTAGATAGATAGGTAGATAGTACAAATGATAGAAATGCTAATAAAAGAGGAAAACAGTGTCGTAGTACTGCAAGTTAGTAAAGACTACAAAATAATGGAAAACAAACTGGAAAAAGAATGTTTTCAGCTGTTTCTGACACCCAACTGACTCTGGTGAGAGTGATCTCAGCTGATTCTGGTTAGCCAGCATGTCAATGAGGAGAGTGCTTCTCTTTTGATTCCAAGAAGCCTTTCTAGTCTGTGTAATAGCCTGCGTTGTGGTCTGTGCCATCAGATGCTACACTGAGATAAAGCAGTACAAGAAAGAAGCGCTGATCTGAGGTCAGTAATGAATCATTTATCACTTTTACTGTCTTAGAAATGTGAAGGTGCTCGTGTGCTGATTGAAATAATTAATGAACTCGGATCTTGTGCATGTTCCTGCATTTAGCTCTTAGGCAACATTTCAGAGATACAGGAGACAACAAGCCAGTGCTTTCATGACTGCTAATTTGGGCCATTTTAAGAATTTAAGAAGAGACATATCTAGTGTAAAAATAACTTCAGGGCAAATCTCTCTCTCTCTCTCTCTCTCTAAATATATATATATATATATATATATATATATATATATATATATATATATATATATATATATCACAGGCTGGGACCAGCTCACTTTGCCAATCGAAATGTTTGTGAAAATTATTTGCTGAGTTTCTGAGTTTTTTGTTTTACATTACTTATTACATATTTTTTAAGTTTTGGTCCAATTTGCATGAAAGATATTTGTATTTTACAGATAAAGCTGTAAACCCTTCCACTAAATCCTACAAGTCTGCTCTCACCTGAGTCTCATCTCGTTCTCTCTGCCCACTGATCCAAACACTCAACACAGGCAGTTCATTCCTGTAGCAATACGTTCCTTCTTCACAGGCGTCAACTGACAACAACTGTGAGGACACAAGACTCCACTGCCAGACCCCATGAGCCAAAGAGAGAACCAGAGCAAGAGACGAAGAGAAAGAAAGAGGACTGAGAGGGAGGACTGAGAGAGAGGACTGAGACAGAGCACTAAGACAGAGAGAGAGGACTGAGAGGGAGGACTGAGAGGGAGGACTGAGAGTGAGGACTGAGACAGAGGACTGAGAGGGAGGACTGAGACAGAGGACTGAGAGGGAGGACTGAGACAGAGGACTGAGAGGGAGGACTGAGAGTGAGGACTGAGAGTGAGGACTGAGACAGAGGACTGAGAGGGAGGACTGAGACAGAGGACTGAGAGGGAGGACTGAGACAGAGGACTGAGAGTGAGGACTGAGACAGAGAACTGAGAAAGAGGACTGAGAGAGAGGACTGAGACAGAGCACTAAGACAGAGGACTAAGACAGAGGACTGAGGCAGAGGACTGAGGCAGAGGACTGAGAGGTAGCCTGTGAGGCTGTGGTGCTGGTGGGGAGGGAGTCAGGAACGCAGGGGAGTCAGAGTTGGAGGCGAGGATGTCTGACCTGTTGTAAATAAATAAAGCTCAGATAAACCCCCTCACACTTACAGAGAAGGTGCTGAGACAATCAGACATCATCGGTGTGTGTGTGTGTGAGGAGAGGGAGAAAGGGAGTTAGCTTACTTTGACCTGCACTTTGTTTACTAAATGGACCAAGCCACCCTCCATATATCACTGTCAGTGTGTGTGTGTGTTTGTGTGTGTGTGTGTGTGTTTAGGAGGGCAGGTGCTGAAGGGAGATGTAGTTAAAGGGAAATCCTCATTCTCATGGGAGCAGAAAACTCTTCAGCAATGTCCCACCAACTCATTGCTCAAAAACAATATCAAGTGATAAGAAGAGAGAGAGAGGAAGAGAGAGAGAGAGCGAGAGAGAGAGAGAGAGAGCAGGAGAGTGAGCACTGGGGTCACTGACTCTCTGACCCAGAACCTTATCCTGACCATTCTGTTCCCTGTGGTAGAGCTCTCCTAAAACTCCCACATTCTTATGCCCAATCCCTTAGAAACACTCTCTATAGATTCTGGAAGAGGTATGTGCCTGTGTGTGTGCATATGTAGTGTAGTTGAATTTCAGTTTGAAAGCTGTTTAAAAGCTCACAGCAAATGTCTTTAGCCAATTTTACATTTAGATTTGATTGTGCAGCTCTTTAAGGTACATTAGCAGTGAATGTGTTATAAATCACTTCTAACAACCGCTTTATAACTGTTTGCCTCCATAAATGGGAAATGGGAATTATCTTTACAGTGGGGTTCCCCCTCGAGGTGCACGCTGGAACTGCAGCCCAAGAAGAACTAGCCAGCTCGCTGAAGACCTATCAGCACCTCTAAAACGTGGGTCTGGATCTGACTGCTGGCTGGACTGAGTAGGAAGAGGACGTGGAGTCTTCTGATCCCACTGAAAGGGGGACCATGGGAAGGAGGGAGAGAGGGATGGGACGAAGGAGTGGATAGAGGGAGGGATAAAGGAGAGAAGCTGATGGGTTTCCCCTCCATGTGCTGCCCTAGGAATAACAGTGGGAATAACATGCCAGAGAGATCAGATCACCCTCCAGAGCTTGAAAGAAACAAGAACACTCACATGCATATATTTGTGAGTGTGTGTGTGTGTTCTTGTTTCTGACTTGCTTCTTTTTTGTGTGTTATTGAAAACAATCTCTGAACTTTTGAGAAGGTAACTATGTATGCAAATCTTGCTCTCTTCAGTGAGAACGAGAGAGAGAGAGCGAGAGAGCGAGAGAAGAGCACACACCCAGTGCCTGAAAACGTTCACACAGCGTGGCTTATGGCGATATCATTTACTGTGGCATTCGCCTGCGATAAACACCATTTTGTACCAGTTTACACTACAAAGACAAATTATGTACACAATAAATTGGCTCTGTGTATTTCTGTGTGTGCAATACGGGAAAGAGAGAGATGGAGAAACTTTTTCCAGTGAGAACAAGGCCAAAAGGAGGAGGTTACTGGTTAATCTTGACAGCAGGGCCGTGGAGGGAAGCTCTGTGGTGTGTGTGAGATTAACAGGCTTGTTTTCCTCTCCGTCTCTGAGCCAAACAGTCAAGCCTTTTCTGCCAAAACTAACAGAACTAGATCTTGATTCCTTGATTTTTTTTTAACTCAGTAGGCAATTTTGTTTCACTCTATTTTCGCCCATCTGTAAATTTCTCTTTGAATACTAAGAACGAAGTAAGAATGCTTACTGGAACCGTCACAGCCGAGTGTGAACTGGGATATTTGGAAACTCAACAGCATCTCGATGTCCCGCTACTGTGAGAGGGGTAAACTCTCATAGCTTGTCTTTCTGACTGTAGCAGTTAAATTACTTACTTTAGGAGGTCTCAGCTCTGACCCTCTGTCCCCATGGGAGGGGGGGTGGGATATTCAGAGGATAGAAAGTTCTGGAATTTTGTGAGTGTCGTCTACATTCTGGAAGCAGTGCATCAGTTCTATGTGGTAATGAGTGACAAGTACGGTGCCAGAGTGTGTGGAAGAGGAGCGTGGAGATTGGGCCACAGGGTGGGGGGCGGGGCCAGCTGGGGATTGGCCTCTTTTTCAGGGGCTTGTGAGTTGCAACACTGTGTGTGAATAAGTTCTCTCTATCTCTCTCTCTCTCTCTCTCTCTCTCCCCCTCGGTCTCTCTCTCTCTCCTTCTCTGGTGCTACAACATGGCATGAGAGTGTGAACAGACTGTCTGGTTCGTTATCACATCAATCAGGCCCTCCTACTACATGGCTTGAGTAACTGGATCAGTGGAAAATATTCCTGTTACATGACGCACACACAAACACTCACAAATGGAGAAAGAAAAAGAGAGTGAAGGATTGCAATTTTTACTTATTTAGTTCTGGAGAAGTCATTTGAGTAACAGAATATTCCAAACAAATATGAGAATATTTGTGTGTGTGTGTGTGTGTGTGTGTGTTTTCCTTTGTGTATTTATCTGTAGACCAGATGCAGGTATGTAGTATGTTGCATTGTCTGTTGTTGGTTTAGTGCTGATAGGGCCAAGGCTGTAAGGCAAAGCTATTTAAAATCTGATCCAGGGTCAGTCTTCCCCTGTGAGCCCCGTGACCCCACTACACCATAAACATTAGCAGAAAAGATCAATTTACGTTTAACCGTGCAGAAGCACACACATGCACACACAAATCTCTGCAGATACACCTCCATCTGCACACACATGCACACACACTCACACTCATGAAGGTAAAACTCTACCCCCCTCCACATGCATATATACATAACCCTGAGGACAGACCTCTATGTACCATCACTAACGGCGAGTTCAGAGATCTGAGGAGTCTGTTGAAAGCTTAAACAGTGACTCTTCACCTCTCTAAACTTTTCAAACAGAAGGGCCATTCTGAGGTCAGGTAGATATGTCATCGCTTTGAGAGAAGGATGCTGATACACGCTTAGAAGAGAAGATCATAGCTCTGAAGTGTCCTCTTGTGGTGAACTGTCTAAATGACTAAAAAAAAAATTCTTTCAATGAATCTTATTTTTCGTCTTTCTAAAACACACTGCATATACACAAAAGTTTTCTGTGAGGCTTGAGTTGCAACATTCATCAAATGTATAATGTAAACAAGATCACACACAAGAGCAGTGTATGTACAGCACTGGTCCAGCGATGGGATGTGCACTGTTAAGACCTCGTGAATTGAATCTGTACACTAGTCAAGTAAATTTTATTTATACAGTGCGTTTTACAACACATGTCACAAAGCAGCTTTACAAACGCAGGGGTCCAGCCAGGGGTGACAATGGCAAGCAGAAACTCCCTAGGTGGGAATTAGGAAGAAACCTTGGGAGGACCAAGACTCAAAAGGGAACCCATCCTCCATTGGGCAACCCAGCTAGTAGACGTCCATATTTATAGTTCTGTATCTAGGCCATACAGTCCCTCCAATGTGGATGTTGGGCCTCAGGTAGGAGTTGGCATCGGCGCGTCCGATGGAAGAATAGGCACATCCACTGATGTCGGTGCTTTTTATGGAATTGTCTTTGTAGAAGCGTGTAAACAAAGGTACAAATGTTAAATATGTAAACATGAAACTAAACATCCATATAGTGTAACGTGTAGGCAGTATGGGCACGACACTAGCGCTGGATATAATCCATTTATTTCATAATAAACAAAGAGAGACTGCGACGACGACAAAACTAAACAAGGTTAATCTGAACAGCGTTGTAGGCAAACACACAGCTAACTGAAAACACTACAACTTTAAACACGGTAAGTACAGGGAAAGCAGACATAGGGGAGAAATACGAACAGGAGAAAACTCTGCCTCCGGCTGAAGTGTTGCTAATTTTTGGAACTAAGAAATCCTGCATTTTGAGAGTGCAGCAGGCAAGATGGGTTATAGTATGCACTGAGTTCACTCAGATACTATGTGTTAAGACCATTTAATGCTTTATAGGTCAACAGAAGAATTTTAAAATCAATTTGATATTTAACTGGGAGCCAGTGCAACGCAGAGAGAGTAGGACTAATTGAATTTAATTTTCTAGCCCTGGATAGGACTGTAGCTGCAGCATTCTGTACACGTTTCTTTAGGGACTTGTTAGAGGAACCAATTAAAAGACTGTTACAGTAATCTTGTTGTCTAATCTTGATGAGACAAAAGCATGGACCAGCTTCTCTGCATCTGATAACGAAAGTAAATGTCTCAGATTGCCAATATTCCATAAATGGAAAAGGCAGCTTTAGTGACATTGCATATGTGTCAAATGAAAGATCAGAATCGACAGTGACACCTAAAAACAGCTACACAATCATTACTCATACTATGTTGAGCACAAATTGATGGAAGGACTTACAGAAAGATAGATCGCTGGATCTACTTCTATGTCGGTGTCACTGGTGTGTCGAGAATGGCCCTCCACCTAAATCACATTCAGGAGGCAGTGGTCCTGTGGTCAGGAGCTGACTACAGAAAGACAGGCTTGTAGAAGCCTGGCGTATATCAGTAGGTGAAGTCCAGCAGCCGTCCCCTGCATACCTGGTTCTGATACTCAAAGGGGGTCAGAAAGCAGAAAGTGGATAGGTCCAGTTAGGGCCAAGATGGGTGACTGTCTCTAGAACCGACTTGCAGAAGTCCTGGACTATACTCTGTAACAGAACACCTATATAAAAAAAACGTAGAGAACGGGTGTAGTTAATAAAATGGTCAGGGATATATTTGTGAGGAAGTGGCTGGTTGGTGTATTTTGGGGAAATGTATGGGCAGTGGCAGCAGTACAGAGTGAACACTACCAAACATTTCAGGGTGGAGTTCCCAGTGTAACGTGTTGGCTTAGCGTTCATAGAAATGTCCTCAGTTTTCATAGGCCAGGACAGGAGATTGCTTAAATTTTAATCAATTGTACATTTCTGTGATCAACTCTTTGGATTTTCACGTTGCCATTTTAGGAAGCAGTGCAGTTACTTCTGTTATAGTGCCACCTACTGGCCTATATTCTGGAGCTTCACGAAGTTGGGTAAAGAACCAGGCCTTGTTCAAAAGGCGTGCACATGGATTAACTGTTAAAATATCATTTAGGATTATTTAACGTCATAAGAACAAAATTCTTCCAACAGATTAATAAAACGTTTGAGGTGATTTTTTGCCTTTTATTTAACCAGTATTCACACTATCTCACAAGATAGAGATCGCTAAAATATCAAGTTCATTATTATTAGATTCTATTTTTTGTTTGGCACGTATAGGCATCCAGAATACGTCTGTTGCTTACTTGTTCTTATTATGCATTTTGTTCTTTATTGCTTAATTTTGCTGCTGATGTGGTGTCCGGCATCGACCAGAGGAAGATGTTCCCCCCTTGAGTCGTTCCTCTGAACGTTTCTTCCTCATGCCCTAGGGAGATTTTACTTGCCACTGTCACCCTTGTGTTGCTCAAAGGGGGCTTGACTCATATGTAAAGCTACTTTGTGACAATAGAAATTTAGAAATTTGACTTTAGAAATTTAAAGAGTCTGCCCACGGGTACCCTAGGGCTCTCTGTCCTGCCATTTGTTTAGATTTCATGTATAAAATATTCATTTAAAGACCCATTTTTTCATATTTTTTACTTTACATTCTGTATGTGTAGTAATATGTGTAAAATTTGAAAGGCCCTCAAAAATTTATAACAGGTCTGTTAAAAAAAGCATCACTTGATCCTTGTGGTCTGTTCAACAAGCAGCAACCAGATCTAAAAAGGGCTAAAAAAAGTTGAGTAGTTATAGCAACGGCAGGTCAGGTGCCCCTGTTAGTGACGTCATTTTTGTCATGTGACTTAAACTTCTCCAACTCATACTTCCGGTTGCGCGTGGAAGAAGGGGAAAAAAACTTGCACATCTTCGCAAAAGTTTTTGTTTCATTATTTTGAAATTACTTGGAGCGACAAACATAATTCCGTCACACTTTGTTGCTCCTAGTTACCCCATTATACTAAACTGCGTACGGGAGACGCATCAAATGTTAGGGATGTCGGCGAACAGCTTGTCTTACAATGACCAGGGAGGCGCGGACGCCGCCGTGGAAGTTGGACAGGAGACGACCCCGACCACGTCCGCAGGTGGAGCGGGGCTCGGCCTGTTCAGCACTGACTTCAAAAGGCAAGCCTGCCAAGGAAAATATATATATTTTGAACCAGCTGACGCCGAGAGGGCTTTTGTTTTGCTGCCTGTTGCTGTCTTGCCGCTTGACTGCTAACGTTCATGCGCAGTGAGGTGCAGTTTGGTGTTGGCTAGCTGGCTACGTCTAGCTACACCGACAACTAAGAATGTTTTGTAATTTCAAAATCTCTTTATCGTTTGGTACAGGTCGCAGCAAAGGTTTCTGGTCTTCCTCGTTTTTTGTTGTCCAAAAAGTATCGAATACATTTAAAAGAATCAGTCAGTATTAAGAGGCCATCAAGTAACGTGGACTTCGCATATACGCACATGACGGTTTCTAATTTTGTGAGATCTGTAGCAACGATTTACGCGACATTAAGCGCTTTTGAGTGCGTCCTTCAAGTAGTTGAAGCCTGTTACGTGTTAAAAGTGGGAGGAGGTCGGAATAGGGGGCAGTTTGACAACCGTTAAATATGACCGTTAAAAGAATGAGTTACGTTAGCATATCATTTATCCGCTGCTTATAATAACTTATGAGGCACCTGCTTCTTAATACTCGCCTAGAATATTTTTTGTGTGACTGAAGACCTTGATATTTGACTCCTGCTTTGAGATGCTGAATGCACAATCTGAAATTTATTTCTGGTATGCCAGCAGGGGGCAGTAGGTTGCCAGTATAGTGAGTCTTGGGCAATCTGTCCCACATGATCAGGTTCACTATTTGCTGTCGCTGGTTCATTTTCACTCGGTGTTAAATGTTTCCAGCTGGTACTCGGCTGAGGATGACTCTCGCACCCTGGAGGGTCTGGGGCATTCCAGTGTTTCTTGTAGTAACATTAGTTTGTTAAAACACCCATTATACACTCATTAGCACTGGGGTTAATTAGGTGGTGAGTTAAGTGTGCTGGCAGTATGGTTACAAGAGGACCTTGATCAGGAGACGGTTAAACAGACAAATAAATGTTTAAGTGCTAATAACTGATGAGCATGTAATAAGTGTGTGTGTGTGTGTGTGTGTGTGTGTGTGTGTGTGTGTGTGTGTGTGTGTGAAGGAGAGCGGGAGGCTGAGTCTCTGGTTTGTGTGTATGCCAGGGTGCACCTAAGTGATAGGAGTTAGTGAAAGAATGCCTGAGACAGAGGTTTTGGATTGTATAGTAGTTGCTCAGTGGTATGTGTGCACATGAATGTTTGTTTCAGAGAGGATTAATGCTGTTTGGTTCTAATTGAATCAGCAGGCTTCATTCACATGACTGAGATCTAGAACCCATGATCATGAGCTCACACACACTCGGGCCACATATGCCTTCACTGTTCAAACACACTCTCACATACTAGGCCTATATAGCTTGTTTGTGAGTCCCTGTGCATGTAGTGTGATTGAGTGGAGCTGAGGAGAACCATCCCACAACCCCCACCCTTCTGTGGTTTCTGCCCCATTCAGAGATTTCTGCCCCTCCTCATTTCTGTCCTATCTCTGCCCTGCCCTTCTTTGCCCTATCTCTACCCTGCCCATCTCTGCTGTACCCTTATCTGTCTCTGCCCCTACTCTTTTCTGCCCCTTCTCTACCCTACCCATCTCTGCTCTACCCCTACCTATCTCTGCCCTGCCCATCTCTGCCCCTACTCATTTCTGCCCCATCAGTGCCCCTTCCCATCTTTACCCCTAAGGCTGCCCTTCTATTAGCACCAATATTCACAGACCTCTCTACAAACGAAACAAGGTAGGGGCAGGTGTGTATATGTATTGTTTGAGTGAGTGTTATAATAGTGTTGAATCGAAACTGAACCTGTTCAACGGCCGATGGTTTTTTGTGGTTGCTCATGGTGCACGTTTTTTGTGGTTGTTTTGGCCAAACCATTTGGCCAACCAAACATTTAAAAGTTTTTTAAATATATATATTAAATTTAAATATAAAAAATATATTTGTTAAATATTGAATAAGAAAAAAACATCACTGCTAAAAGGAAGTACCAGAGTTTGCTGGTTGGCTGAAGGTGTCACGTAAAGGTAGTTTATCCATCTGGAACACATTGAATATGGCAGCTGGTCTTGAAAGGCTTAATGAATGCATGAAACTGGGAACTAAAAACTCCAACTACCACCAACCAGCGGTTTGCTTGCAGCAGCGTTGGGTGGCAAATGCTCCCGTCTCCAACCGCGCTCAAGCAGTAACAGAGACAATGGGTCGATTCACAACGTTGGATGTCATCCACTTCAAACTGTAGAGAACGAGGGCTTCCGATACTTGTGTCCTTGAGTCGTTGTACGAAACTTGGAGAGGTCCTCATTTCAGCACGTGAGGTGCCAAAGAAGTGTGAAGAAATGAAGGCCAACGTGTGAAGACTGTTAGGTAATGGACAGATAACTGGACATTATGAATAAGAGTTTTGTTCCAGTAAAAGCACACAACGTTACGTATGCATAGGGAATTAAGAAGCCAGTTCTCCAGACACCACCTGTTTATGAAGCATGTACCAGAGTATTTGGCTGTTGTACCAAAAGAGGCCGTTGCTAAAAAAAAAAAAAAGCTATGGTTTTTTGTTGTTGTTGTTCAGGAGTCTGACATGCTTTACATATCTTGCATTTAACTTATGCATATTTACAGACATATTTTTTTAAAAATGAATACATTTTTATCTCAACCGCAATTAAAAACTGAACGGTGGGGAAAGGGTGAAGACGCTGAATTGGTACACCACTAATGTGTATGTGGAGCTCTCCTTTGAGTAATAGGTGGGAGGTTTGACCCCAACCCACCTGTAGGGATGTATGCTTGAGGCCATAGAAGCAGACATTAAGGCCTAATCTGCACCCATCCAAACACCATTATACCGTATGGCACGATTATGACCTATTCAGTTTTTGATTAGCGAGCAGCTCCTTCTGTGTTATTGATATCTCTCCATCTTTCTCATACACACACACAGACACACTAGTGCAACTATTACAGGGGCAAATTAGGCAGGAGCAGAACCGTTTCTGCAGCTCGCAGGGCGATGTGATTAACATGCACAATGAGAGTTTGAGAGGGCTGTTGAAGTGAGGGGGGAAGGCTAGAGAAGATGATGCCAGAGCTGTTGGCAATAGCCCGCTCATGCCCGTGTCTGAGGCTGTCCTATAGCTGGGTTGTCGATATAATGATTTAAGGCTCGAGTAGACGATGCCAGACGATGATGGCACCGGTCACTTCCACATGATGCACACTCAATGCGACGGGTCTGTTTTCGGCCCCGTAGGCTTGTAGCATGGACAGTCATGTTACGTTGGCCATTGTGTCGGGAGAGGAAGGCGTGGTGTAGTCTCGGTGAGCCGGGCTCTTATCAGGCGAAGCAGACCTGGGGGCACCGGCGCCTGAGGAATGGGAGAGCTCGTTCTGCTAAGGTGGTGAAAGGCGTGTCCTTGTTTACCCAACCTAGATAAGAGCCTGTACACTTGCCGTAGACGACGGAGGTGCGAAGGAGCCAAGCCTGGGGCGAGGGAGCTGAACCGAGGAGACTTGCAGGACTGTAGGAGGAGGAGGTGACATTCGGGAGTCTGTCCAGACTTCTTGTGCACTTCAGAAAGAAGACAATTGCCGTGCCAACGGACGCGGTTCTATGACATCACAATGGGACGTCATTGCGGTTGACCGTGTTTGCTTGCTCTCAGATGGGCGATTCCGTCTCGACGCAGTCTCCGTTAAAAGGTGGAGTCAGTGGGGTTAATTCTTAACAGGAAACCGGTCGGTAGAGGCTCAGCGCTGCATCCTCTCGGCCCAGCCGTCAGCAGAGGGCAGCCGGAGCGGGTGGAGAAGCCCACAGCTGGAAGGCAAGGCTGAAAGGAGGAGGGGTTTGGCCAGCATGTATCTGGCTTCCTGATTCTGCCTCTCACTACTCGTGGTGTGTAATTGATTGGGTGGTGTGACCACGTCTCACATGGTGCCTGAACCGATGGGGAGAGAGAGAGACCGAGAGTCCGAGAATGAGTGGACGTCGCCCCTGGACTTCTTCACAGCCTGAATTATTTACAGCCTAAAGAAGCCCTCTGACTATTTCTGCAGACAAGGAATGGGGGATCAGCCTAGACTTTGGATTTGTTTGGAAATCGGGGTTGGGATTGTTTGATTTTTTTCTCCTTGGGACTTTTAAGAAGCTCTGCCCTGATCTTTTCCCTGAGTATTGGGCTGTGTGCAGTACAGAGAGCCGTCTAGCCGAACAAGTCGTCTGAGATGAGGGGGAGTTTTTCTGGCCTGCGTTCGGAGGCGGCAGGGGTCGTGCGGACGGCGATGGTCTCCGCCGAGAACCTGCAGCTCGCTTTGAGATCAGATGTGCATCTCGAGGAGCGTGCCTTCAACCCTCGCAACTACGGGGGCCCGGAGGAGACCAGGAACAAAGGGTATAAAACCCCATAGCGTACTGGCAAAGGTCTGGCCTGCTCCGAGAGGGCTTAACCCCTCCGGGCTTTGGCACTGGTGCTTACAAACAGCGCTAAACAGGAGAGAGTGTTTAGGTTTTAAGCCCCTTTCAGACATAATATCTGGAAACGCCGTCGGATTAACTTTATGCTACTACACTGCTGGTCTCAGCACATTCACACATTACAGGCAGATTCCAGAAAGTCGCACGAGTGATCGTAAGCATGTGGTAAAAAAGTTGTTTGCATAACATCGTTGAGAAATCTTGGATTGCACTCAAGCTTTTTTTTTTGCTCGTACAGTTTATTTACAGTGAAGCGATTCTCTGAGATTAGTTCTGAAGGCAAATCGCTAGATAATGTATTTTGCCTTTTCAGCGCTGAATCATGTTCATGCAAAGATGCGACTGCAGAGTCTGATAGAGGCTGTAGCTAGTTATCTTACCAATCCACCTGGTTGTGTGCCTTGTGCAGCTAACCAGAGAGTGTGTGTGTTTGGGTGTGTGTTTGTGCTCACTGTGATTCACGCTCTACCATTTTTGGGGGGAATCCAGGTGTGAACCACCCCAGGAATGAACGAAAGAAAATTCAGCACTGTGGGTAAAACAAAAGAACTGCTCAGAAAGTTCAGAGATGTCAAACACACAGAAAAGAACAATTAACTAAAGGAAAAACAAACACTAATAAAGCCAAAATGGCACTGCTGGCAGCCATATGCCTGTTCGTGAATTTGGCCTCTTGACACAGTTTAGAATAATTTAGAATAATCTACACCTGGCAACAGTCTGTTCACTCTTGGTCTCCTTATAGCTGTGAAACGCTCTAAAGACTTTAAGCCCCTCCCACCCCAGTCGGGTTCATTTACATATGGCCTCCATTCTCAAAAACACTGAGTAAATCACCTTGCGGAAGCGAAATGAGTCTGGTTATATTGATTCCGCCCTGAATTTTACAACCCTAGGCAGAGCTGGACCAAATTGCATATTCATTAAGGCAAGCTGGCAAAACCTGCTGCTCCTTTGAAATACCGAATCCTCCATAGATCCTGTAAGCAAATCAGCTTGCATACATATTTGTGAGTTCCCACGCGTGTTGGGGTTTGGGGTGTTGGAGGTGAAGAGGTGGGTGTTTTGGAGGGTGAAGTGGTGGTGGTGGTGGTGGTGTGAACAGCCTGCATATTTCACACTCAAATCTCATTCTTGCTCACAGACTGGGGTCTATACAAAGCTTGCTGGGCATTGTAGTTTGTGATGTGGGATTTTAGCATGGCGATTCCATCCAGGGCAGTGTGTGGACAGTGAGGGGAGGATATGGAAAATGTGGGGGGTTATAGCCAGTGTGTGGGATATTGGCTTGGATGTCCATTACAGTGGTGTGTGGGGGTGGGGGGGGTGAGGGGGTCTTGTGTTTACTGTTTGACTTTTTGTAACCCTCTAGTCAACCCAGGCACACGCGTGATTCAATTCGGTTCCAAAGTGAATCGAGCACGTCGGATGAATCAGAGTTGGTCGAATCGGTGTGAAATGAATCTTGTCTGGGGAAAGGAAGTCTGAGTGCGAGACTGTGTCAGGTGGTGTGTGTCAGGTGGGCTTTCTGGGCGAAATGAATCTGGTTGAATTGAATCTTTTCCAGGAACGAGGACCTTAAGGAGATGCTGGAGAGCAACAAGGAGTCCCTCAAACTGGAGGCCATGAAGCGGCTGGTGGGGGTGAGTTGGGTGGAGAAATAACCGTGGCTTACGGCTTCAGTCGTTTGTTGCCATAACGCCCACCAGGTTGGACGCAGAGTGTATTAGAACTGTTAGTTTATTCCCCGTGTGCAGTATGTGTAGCGTGTGGATGTCTGTATGTGTGGAGTGGGCATCTGCTAAATGCCCCTAAATGTAAATGTATGTGTTGGTGTGTGGTGAATGGCGTGTATGCCAGCGTGTGTGTGGTATGGAGAGTGGTGTGCATGTCAGTGCTGAAGTGCTCCCACAGTCAGCGTGTGTGTGCGTGTGTGTGTGTGCTGACACTCGTGGACGTGCAGCTAATCTCAGCGGCTTGTGTTTCCCAGCTGATCGCGAAGGGGAAGAACGCTTCAGAACTGTTCCCTGCTGTGGTGAAAAATGTCGCCAGCAAGAACCTCGAGGTAACAAACACACACAAAAATGTTCAGCGTTGATGTGGTGACGTAGTGATGCGGTGGTGACTGTGACTATAGGCCATAGGCACTTCAGTTGCAGCCAGTGATTCTGTGTTTTAGAGAACATGACGGAACAAACAGGTGCTTCAGAAAAGGGCAGATCAGCGAAACAGCCCCCCCAACCACACACACACATGTTCTCTTTCACACACATGCAGACTGACGTGTGTGGGGTGGGGTGGTAGTGTGTGGTAGTGGAGTGGGGTGGTCCTTTCTCCGTGTTCTTCGGCTTCCTCACTGGTTTGTTTGAGGTTTTGCGCTGGTTGAGATGTCGAGCACGCCGGTCCAGCAGCGGCTGTATGCAAATGTGATTAACAGCAGGCCAGATGGTTAATGTCTGTGTTTATAAAGTGACTGATGTGTTTCGCTTTGCTGTTAATTGGCGCTCCAATGATGATGGAGCGCCCGGCCGTGCCTCAGGGCCCGCCCACCGCCCCCTCGCCACGCCACGACCCGAACGTCATTACCCCGGGGCTGGCCTTTGACCTTTGCACTTTAGCGGCGTGCAAGCACCTCTTCTTTGCTCCCGCCTATCCGCACCTCTGCTCCTACAACAGGAACATGTGGAGGTGCAGTGATTGCTTTGAAGTATGCCCTTAAAGTGTGTGTGTGTGTGTGTGTGTGTCTGTACACTAGCTGAAGAAGTTGGTGTATGTGTACCTGGTCAGGTATGCGGAGGAACAGCAGGACCTTGCCCTCCTGTCAATCAGCACCTTTCAGC
Source organism: Brachyhypopomus occidentalis (assembly GCA_020368025.1). Lineage (NCBI taxonomy): Eukaryota > Metazoa > Chordata > Actinopteri > Gymnotiformes > Hypopomidae > Brachyhypopomus > Brachyhypopomus occidentalis. The sequence continues at coordinate 445,825 of JAGXOD010001388.1, forward strand.
GGGCTCTGAAGGTAAAACCACCACGACTTTCTCGCCCACTTTTTCCAACATGCTTTAGGTCAGCCAACAGGAAGTGGATTAGCTCATTTGCAGCTTGTAAAAAATATATTCACAACACCGGAGCAATTCGTGTTGGTCTCTGTCTGGTGAACAGCTGTGATTGAAGCAGGAGGGCTGATTCCGCTTTTGAAAATGCAGTTCCAGATTGGTAGGAGAAGGCGAATAAACAATACTGTGTGTGTGTGTCTGTGTGTGTAGGACCCAAACCAGCTGATCCGGGCCAGTGCCCTGCGTGTTCTGTCCAGTATCCGGGTGCCCATCATCGTGCCCATCATGATGCTGGCTATCAAGGAAGCCGCAACGGACCTCTCACCCTACGTCCGTAAAACGGCTGCCCACGCCATCCAGAAGCTCTACAGGTAGACCTGCCGCGCACGTCATGGCACCACCGCATCACTACGTCACCATGTCTCTGCACCACCGCATCACTACGTCACCATGTCTCTGCATCACTACGTCACCACGTCTCTGCATCACTACGTCACCACGTCTCTGCATCACTACGTCACCACGTCTCTGCATCACTACGTCACCACGTCTCTGCACCACCACGTCACCACCGCGTCACTACGTCACCACGTCTCTGCACAATTGCATCACTACGTCACCACATCAACGCTGAACATTTTTATTTACAGTAGTGAGCTGAATCCTTCACTCATCCTCACCTTTCGAATTAAAAAGCTTTAGTCTCCGTCTATCTCTCTACCCCTCTCTTTCTCTATGTCAGTTGAAGTGTTTGGTGTTAAACATGCCATGTGGAAATAACAACGAATGTTTTGTAGGCCAATGGACGATAATAGTCATAAGATCCAAATTAATAATAAAAGTAAAAAAGCCTGACATTAAGAAACTAGATTAAAACAAAATTGCTAATACCAAGAAAGACGTGAATGCCAGATAGATGATTCTTGTATACAGTGAGAGGCGTGGTGGGTGTACCTACTGTCTCTCAGACGGGCACCTGCTGCCATGTATTTTCTAGCTAGAGGTCCCGTTTCCTTCCCAAAGGACAGTTGGTTATTTTTTTTTAGATTGTGGGAGAATTTCAAAAATGCTCTTCAGAGAAAATGTTGTTCTGTCTGAGTCTCACAGTCCTTCCCTCCCTCAGTCTGGATCCTGATCAGAAGGAGCACCTGATTGAAGTGATTGAGAAGCTGCTGAAAGACAAAAGCACGGTGAGTTCAGCAGGTGCCCTCAGTCCTTCCTCCTTCCACCTGCACTCTGGCCTTTGTGACGATGCTGTAATTACAGGGTCTGACCACCAGATGGTACTGTAGCTAAACATTTTTTTTCTGCTGCTCTCTTGCTGGGCTGTTTCCAGAAAAGGGTGACGTGTCATGGGGGTTTCTCGCCTTTACCCTCTTGTGCCCTCAAGCCCTCATCCCTGCACCTGTATACGTGTGTATATGTGTGTGATTTTACTAAAAGATGAATGTGCTCTTTCTCTAGGCCAGTCTTTCCTCTTATCGTATATGTGTGTGTATATATGTGTATCTGTGTGTGTACGTGTGTGTTTGTGTGTGTGAGCACTGGCTTAGCATTGTATGACTATAAGGTGTAGCATCAATCATGCTGTTGTTGCTGTGGTGATGTATGTGGTGTCTCTGCTTCCCAGCATTCCCTGCTCCATAATTAGAATTCACAACCAGCTGGAGGCCTGACCTGACCCGACATAACTGTCTGGTCCGTGAATTACAAGGTCATTAATGACATGGAGTTTACGTTTGGTTACAGGCGAGTGTGTGGGTGTGTGTTCTCTACAAACACACGCACAGTCTTAAGTTTGTTCCCCTAAGTGGGTGCAGTTCTGTGGATGAGCTGTGTGGGTAGCTGAACAGGTTGCCATATTCGTAACATCTGTTTGTTTTGATTCTGCGTTGTGGTTCATATAATTAAACTGCCTGTACGGCCAAATGAGCTTAATCCGCATTTATCAGCTCCAGGCACAAGTTTGGTGTGGGTGAGTCGCAGTGTTATTGGCGTGTGTATGAATGTGTGTGAGAGCGAGAAGGCGATAGAGAATTTGTGATGGGACCAAGGGCTGTAGTTCTTTGAGCATTAGCCAATGAATGCAGGCACACGTTTTCTGTGGCGATGCGTAACCATGACGATCTCTTTGGGAGGCACACAGTACCTTCTGTTGTGGTCAATCCTCAGCTCAGTTCCATATTTCTCTTTCTCTCTCTCTCTCTCTCTATCCCCCTATGGCTACATTGCCTTTGTTTTCCTCCTTTTTGGCTTTTTGTCGTGAAGCACAAAACTGTTCAACTATTGCACTTTCTTCTGACGAGTATTTATCACCTCTAGACCTATGGCGCAGTGCGTTCCCCTGCTGACCGTCTGTAACGCGCCTCGGTCTAGAAAACCCTTGGCAATTGGCTGGTGTTCCTGTACAGACAGAATTAGTTTCAGAATTAGCTCTTTTTCCAGCGAACAAATTCTGAAGAACATTGAAAGGTTGTGTTTTTTTCTGGGCTAAAAAGGCCCAAATCGGTGTGTTGTAAAATTTTTAAACTGTACTAAATTTGTAAAGATGGATATTGAACATGGGTTCTACTACACTAATTATTAGTGTGTGTGTGTGTGTGTTTACGCTTATGTACTACCTACCGTTTCTTTACTGAGTCTTTTGATAAAATTTTTGCTTCTGTGCAATAAGACCTATTTAAATAACCGCTGTGTGTGTGTGTGTGTGGGGAGTGTAGCTGGTGGCAGGCAGTGTGGTGATGGCGTTTGAGGAGGTGTGTCCGGACCGGATCGATCTGATCCACAGGAACTACCGTAAGCTGTGCAACCTGCTGATGGATGTGGAAGAGTGGGGACAGGTGGTCATCATCAACATGCTGACCCGCTACGCCAGGACCCAGTTCATCAGCCCCTGGAGAGAGGTGAGTGTATGGGGTGGAGTGGTGTGTGTGTGTGGGTATGTGGGGTGGTGAGGTGTGTGTGTGGGTATGTGCGTTGCAGACTCAGAAAGGCATGTACATATTTTGTAGGTTTATTTCAGATGTCCTGAATTTTCACAAAAACAAGTATGCGTGGAGTGGTGTGTGTGTGCCTGTTGAGGTCGAGCTGATCTGTCCTCTGTCTGATGAACACTGGCTCATATTAGTCTCACAGCCTGTACAGTATCGGGAGGGGTCCTGATGAAGGTTTTTGGAAGAGAACCACATTGGGGATTCTGGACCCGAGCATGCATACTGAGCCCTAATCACCCATGTTGGAAACATGCGTGCTACGTACTCGGCCTTCCCGTACCTGTATGTGACGTTACGGGGGATAAACACCTGTTCACCTGTACCAACATTAGGCTTTGAAGGTGCTTCTAAAGTTTGCTTACATGCATCTTAGAAATGCCACCATGCCCATATAATGGAGATACGGTGAAGAAACGCTGGTGTTCGCCTTACAGACAGATTTGTTGTTGCTATCGTTGCCGTTCAGCGAGATGCTGTGGTGAAAGTTCATCACGGCAGGGAGCATTTAATATGGGTATTTCCTCACTTGAGACATCCTGTATTATTTATGTAGTTTATGACCTAGTTAGTCCACACACCGACACATCCCATGCTGATACATCGGTCCTGAAAATAAAGGAGTCTGTTGAATTTAAAGGAATTCCAGAAGGAAGTATTACCGATTAGGACAGTGTGACAGAAGCGTGTGAGTGTATGTGGACACACACCTTTTTTTTTTTTTTTTTTTTTTTTTTTTTTTTTTTTTTTTATTTTTTGAAGCTCTGGCTTTGAGGATTGCCAAACATGATCATCTGCGGGATCTGGAGATTTGAGTGGACTGTCCCACAGCAGCGAAGACTTCTAGATGGTGGTACCCGACCTTACCTCACCTCCACACCATACCAGGAACTTCAGAGTCGGATGGTATAGGTTCCCAGTGATATCACAGCAGAGCCTTAGATCTGTTAAATGAGACCCTCCCACGCATCCAAACCCCCGACATTTGGGGCTCATCGAAACACTCCAGCACAATGATCAGCTAGCTGGATCGGTGCGGCAGGGCGAACCATTCCAGACAAAAGGAGACATAAAGCGCAGTCGTGGGTTTCTGCGTTGGCGCAGTTTGGACCGAAGACGTGACGTAGAGAGGGAGGTTAGGCGGATTTGGTATCTGCGTCCATGTGTGGGAGATTCTGAAGGAGATTTGTACAGAGTTGGAGAGGTGTGTGAGGCTGGGCGGTCTTACGTGGTGTGTGTGTGTGTTTTTGAGAAGGGGACATGCAGCTCTAACTTGGGAACTTGTCTTCCACATTGAGTTGTGGTGTGTGCTGGGCGTTTATTCCTAAAGACCATTATTGCGTTTAGGTGTTTTCAGTAGTTTTAAGTCGGCTATGCAGATCTTTTGTGGATTGTGTGTGTGTGCGCGCGCGCGTGTGTGTGTGTGTGTGTGTGTGTGTTTGTGTGTGTGTTTGTGTGTGTGTGTGTGTGTGTGTTTGTGTGTGTGTTTGTGTGTGTGTTTGTGTGTGTGTGTGTGTGTGTGTGTGTGTGTGTGTGTGTGTGTGTGTGTGTGTGTGTGTGTGTGTGTGTGTGTGTGTGTGTGTGTGTGTGTGTGTGTGTGCGCGCGTGCGCGCGCGTGCGTGGTTGCACGGTGATGTGTGGGAGACCAAGGCCTAACACAACTCAATCATGTAACATGTTCTCCACATTTGTTGTGACTTTCAATTGTATCCACTGGATCTCCCATCAGCCACAACGCTCAAGGACTATGTGTGTCTGTCTGTGTGTGTTTGTCTCTGTGTGTGTCTGTGTTTCTTTCCTGCTAGGCGCATATTAGGCTCAGAGTAATTTGGGCTCTAATAGAATCATTATATCCTTCTGTATCCATCACTGTCTGACTTTTCTTCACCCACTTCAGTGAAATGGCAGATTTCTAAAACAGACACTTGTTGAATTAGTGATTAATTACAATAATTATGCTCTCTCTTTCTCACACCCCCCACCCTCTTTCTCACTTAGGTTGTAATGTCCGTAGCACAGTTGTATTGGCATCTTGCCCCTAAACATGAAGTGAGCATTGTCACAAAGTCTCTGGTGCGTCTTCTGAGGTGCCACAGGTAACACCGCGCACACACACACTCATTTATGCACTCGCGTGCATACACACACACACTTGCGTGCGCGCACTCACACTCTCGCACACAGATACACACACACACTTTCACAATGTCTCCCCCTCTCTGTCTCTTTTGTCCTCAGAGAGGTTCAATATATTGTGCTGCAGAACATTGCCACCATGTCCATCCAGAGAAAGGTACTGTAATGTTCAGACCCACCCACAGCTGAGTTTGTCTGTGTGTTAGTCCATCATTTATACTGGAAAATCAAACAAACATAAGCAAAATCTAGGAAATTTCAGACTTAACTACTCAAAGGAAGCGTGTTTATGATCTCATTATTTCACTTTGGATTACAAGCGCTAGGTCAGAAAATATGTTCACAAAATGTTAAGAAATACCTGCTGCCTGTATTACCTGCTATATATATTTTACTAACCATGACAAAGCAAAATCGTCAGTGTGCAGCCAGACTCACCATATCAGGATGGACTGTGTTTGGTTGTTTGAGGATTTTGTGTTTGTTGTGAAGGGTTGCGTGTGTGTTGTGTGAGGGTTTATGTGTGTTGTGTTTTGGTGTGCAAGATTTTATGGGAATTTGGGGGGTATAGTGATATACGGAATTCATTGCTGGTATTTGGGTGAGTGGGTGTGTGCAATTTTGTACACTGACTCATGGCCGTGTGTGTGTGCGCGCGTGCGACTGTCTGTCTAGGGTATGTTTGAGCCATTCATGAAGAGTTTTTACGTAAGATCTACAGATGCCACACACATCAAAACACTCAAGGTAATAAGAATCTGCTTCTCCACAGAGCAGTCATGCTTCATCACATCCGTGCTGGCTGTGGTTTCAGTGTGGCTGATGTCATTGAAGTGAGACGTGTGTATCTTTTCTGTGTTTCCATAGCTGGAGATTCTCACTAACTTGGCTAATGAAGCCAATATCTCCACGGTGCTCAGAGAGTTCCAGGTACGGCCTGACTTTTTTGCTGTTTGCTATGGAGAAAGTGGGGTGGGAGCTTTGAATAAGGTGGGGTGGGAGCTTTGGAGAAGGTGGGGTTGGAGCTTTGGAGAAGGTATGAGCCTGTCTGTCTGTCTCCCTCTCCCTGGGATTTGAAGCAAAATAGATACCAATTCTAAATTGTGTTGATCAATATTTCGTGTGGGTGTGAACTCAAATGTAACATTGTAATAAATATGTTTTGTGATGTTTGGGGCTAAAGCCGGCGGCATAAATTCCACCTTTTTAAAAATGCCAACACCAAAATCTGAGGTAAGGCTCTCAGACCAAAGTGCAGGATCTTGAGTGTCACTGAGCTCACTCCTCATTTTTAATTGTTGCATACCACTGTGTTTCATTTGTTGCATGGAATATTATTATAAAATGTATACATTTTATTTTAAAGGATTTATAAGCCAGTGCAAAATAGCACACTCAAAAAGTAAAGCTTGATCTAAAGAAAGGTAAAGGATATTAATTATATTTATTAATGGCCATACCAACAGTAAAATATAGCTTAAAATTACATTGTAGGAATTTAACTATAAAATATTTCAAAGTATTCGAATGCTGAATCCAAAGTATTATTGTATTAAGCTGTTACGCTCCTCCCAATCGTTGGGCTCTGGTCTAGACTGCAGAGTAGGAGTGGTAATAACAAACAGGTGGCCTAGTGTAGCAAGTAGATCTTTTGGTCATGTTGGAACTGGGTTTATTTACAATGGTAATATAAACACACCAATGCAATCAACCGTATATGCAATAACACACAATATACAAGAAACCTCCACCGATCCCTAAGGGCCTCAGGCTACAGAACAATGGAGGTCACCCAATGAAGGAACAGAACAAATCACTAAACCCTACGCTAACCTATTTATGTACATATTCCTAAGCAAACTACACTCCTATGAAAAGTCCTGGGATTGGCATCCACCGCTCACCTAATGTTATATGTACTTCCCTGTTCCAAAACCTGGCGACACCCTCCACCAATGTGAGAATACGCACAAATGTCTGCAATGTCGGCGTGAAAGTAGCACAGAATACTTTAAATAATAGCAAAGGTAACACAGCCAACGTTACCATAATGTATTAACGACAGTACAGACCACGCATAACAAACTTGCTAACAACATGTACTTCGGAATTGGACAACGGTGGTTTTGGGTACTAAGGGGTTCACTGTCTCTCGCTGGATCTCAGCTTCTCTCCCTCTCCTCTCCTTTCTGGAAGCAGCTCGCAAGCAGTTTATATCGGAAGGACTCCGCCCACATGGTCGTGGTGCACATCGATAGGCAGCGTCCAATAGGACGGTCCTGTTAACAGAGAGAGAGAGAGAGAGAGAGAGAGAGAGAGAGAGAGAGAGAGAGAGAGAGAGAGAGAGAGAGAGAGAGAGAGAGAGAGAAATAGAGAGAGAGAGAGAGAGAGAGAGAGAGAGAGAGAGAGAGAGAGAGAGAGAGAGAAAAAAAACCCCGAGCGGTCACAAGTCGGACACGTGACATAAGCGTACATTTTATAAGTCCACAGTAATGCCCTAGTAAACCTCGTCTGACCTTACAATCCAAGTTTGTGTATTTTACACAATTAATTGAAATTCACTTTTAATTGTTTGGCATGTTAATGATATTAATTTTAAAATATTATTAATAATAAAGCATAGATTTTTATTTCCAGATGTATGTAGCACATGTGAGATGTGTTTGGGGTGTGTGGATGTGTGTTGTGTGAGGGGTGTGTGGATGTGTGTTGTGTGAGGGGTGTGTGGATGTGTGTTGTGTGGGGGGTATAGTTACTTCCAACCCAAGGCCGACGAAGCATATCAGGATATTGTGTTTTAACGTGAAGTGTGTGCTTTAACATTCTGGCTAAATCTTAAGAACCTGTATTAGATGCACACATTGTGTAACTAGTATTTGTTTGTTTTTTGGTGTGTCTGTGTGTCAGACGTATGTTAAGAGCCAGGATAAACCATTTGCAGCTGCCACTATCCAAGCCATCGGCAGATGTGCGACCAACATATCTGAGATCACGGACGCCTGTCTAAATGGCCTGGTGCTTCTGCTCTCTAATCGAGATGGTAAAACACACACACACAACTGTTTACTGGTGACTGAGGTTTGGTGATTTATCAGTGCTTTAGATGGCCTGAAGATGGCGCCATTTGGGAGTTTATCAGCCGTCCTGACGAAACTGAACCACACACCCTGAAATCACCTTGAAAGGAGTCAAGACCACGTTTGCATTGTGCAGTGACCTGTGTGTGCACAGTCAGGCATGGGGGGTTTGACTTTAGTAGTGTAGACTGGCATGCTAGAGTTTGGATGAAGTCGTGTGTGTGTGTGTGTGTGTGTGGTCAGAGACGGTGGTGGCAGAGAGTGTGGTGGTGATCAGGAAACTCCTGCAAACCCAGCCTTCACAGCACAGTGACATCATCAAACACATGGCCAAATTGTTCGACAACATCACAGTAAGTCGCACACGGATGGAAATTGTACAGCTGTTCAACATTACGTTGTCAGACACACACACACTCGAATTATACACAGCCAACACAGTAACATCAAACACGCTGCCAAGTTGTTTGACAGCACATTATACTTGAAACAATTACTTTTGAATTATTGCTTTAAATAATAGTGTGTGTGTGTGTTTTCAGGTGCCTATGGCGCGTGCCAGTATTCTGTGGCTTATCGGTGAGTACTGTGAGCATGTCCCGAAAATCGCTCCGGATGTTCTGAGGAAAATGGCCAAGACCTTCCCCAACGAGGAGGACATCGTCAAACTACAAACTGTCAATCTAGCAGCCAAACTGTACCTCACCAACTCCAAACAGGTGACCTTATTACTATGTACTGCTAGTATCCACACACACACACCAACATAGTACAGAATATAAAACATAATGCGTAAAAACTATTTATTCATCTATCACTATATATATAAATAAGAGTGTAATCTATACACACCTAAGATGATGTGAAGGCAAACAGTTCGGCGGTGTGAGTTACAGCCCCCTGACCCGAGAGTCATGTGACCTAATGCACCTCAGTGATTCATGAGCCTAAAAACGGCTGGGGTTGGGTACAGGTGCAGCCCTGTCTGGCTCAAGTAATACTGTGTGATGGTAGATCTGAAGGTGATGGCTGATTTTGGCCAGTGACGTTTGGAGTTGTGGTGTTCATCATGGGGGTGTGAGCGTGTAAGTGCGCGTGCACGTGTGAGCGTGTGTGCATGTGTGTATATGAGCGTGTGCATGTGGGAGCGCAAGAACACATGAGCGTGTGTATGACCATGTGTGTGCGCATGTGCACGTGTCTATATGAGTGTGTACGCATGTGTGAGCGCGTGTGTGTGTGTACGCATGTGTGAGCGTGTGTACGCACTCTGATGTGCTCGTGACCGTGTCTCTGTTTTCATTACTGCAGCATATATCAGTCAGCAGCTTTGCTACATGATTATTTTTTAATGTTGCTTTTCCTTTCCGCCCTGGTGGTTTAATCGCCCCCATCCCCCCCCCCAAACACACACACACACACACACACACTGCTGAGGGAGGACCTCTGTCATTCACCTTTCAGCTAGTCTTGTTTTATGACAACCCTGCACATACTCACAGATCAGGTAACGGCCCATCTGTGTTTAGAGTGCAGGGCAATATGCTGCTTCTGAAGGAAGAGACAAATATTGCCACATATCCTCTCTCACACACACACACACACACACACACACACACACACTGTATATAATATACATTTGGTTGTATTTACATATTACCATTCTACATCCCTGTCTCTGTCTCTGACCCCAGACTAAGCTGTTGACACAGTACATCCTGAACCTGGGGAAGTACGATCAGAACTATGACATCAGAGACCGCACGCGTTTCATTCGCCAGCTCATCGTTCCCAGTGAGAGGGGCGGAGCCCTCAGCAAATATGCGCGGCGCATCCTGCTGGCCCCTAAGCCCGCCCCCGTGCTGCAGTCGGCCTTCAAAGGTGCCTCTTCATCATCCTCATCCATGCCAACCCATCTGCATTTCCTTGCCACACTCACCCTTCCTCATCCTCACCACACTCAACCTTCCTCATCTTCATCCTCACATTCATTCTTCTTCATCCTCACACTCATCCTTCCTCATCCTCACCATGCTCAACCTTCCTCATCATACTCACTGTTCCTCATCAGCCTTCCTCATCTTCATCCTCACCCTCATCCTAGATAAATGTTACTAGATATTCCTAACTCTTACTGTCTCTTGGTATCTGCTAGTATTAAGATACGTGCCCACATACCTGAAATGATGTGCACATGTACAGACCCACCCAGTGGTTTCCAGTGTGCAGCCTCAGAACTATGATTATGAACATGACCACTTATTCATCATGGTTCATTGTGTAGCCTGTTGCATGTCCGCGTGAACCACACCCATAATCCCCAAAACCTCTGCAGCTGCGTACGGGACGCCCTGCAACACACCGTCCCCGCAGCGTAAGCATAACGCGACAGTGCACACGGAAGCGCACGCAAACTCACCGCAACAAACGCAGCGCGGGCCACCAAACGCAGCGGAACGCCGAGCCACGCCCCCCGCCCTCTTCCGCCCGGCACTGCGCAGACATGCCGATCTCACCGCCCCCAGCGTCCCGCGCCTCGGCTACTTGGACCTCCCTGATTGAATTGTCGGGCTGGTGGTAATTTGGTGCGAGGCATCGCATGCGAGGCGAATCCTCCACCTGCACCGCTCCGCGCTCCTTCCACCGTGCCTCCTCCGTACGCTCCTCTCGCCGCCGGGTAATGCAATTACTCACTCGGATGGAGGCGTTAACGGCGGGACATTTACCGTTGATTCGAGTCCCTCGCGTATGGGCGGGAGGGAGGGAAGGACGCACAGATGTGGGGATCTCCGGATTTGGGGTTAACCGTAGAGGATGCGCCTTTCTGTTGGTGATTGATGTTGGCTGCCATTCACTGTGATGTATGGGGGATTTTTGTTGGGGATTTTCCCCCAGTGCAGTTTTTTTTTTCTCTCTCCCTCCTTAGTGGTTGTTTAAGCGTGACTGTCTCTTAATGGGGAGTTAAAGACACACGACAAGCTTGCGTCTCTGCAGAATTATGCCAGGTGGGCGCCGCGGCGACCGACCCCAGGCATGACCTTTGACGAAGCCTCACAATCTCCTCTAGCGCTGGAGACCAACCTATCGGGCTTCTTTGGGAAGTGCCATCGTAGGATCCTGATTTCAGTTTCAAATTTAGTTTTTAGTTTTTAATAACTTAACGCTAGCCATCATGTAAAGACACACATAAGCAGTCTCAGATAACCGATAACCGTCTTTCTCTCTGTCTTTCTTTCTCTTTTTCTTATTGTCTTTTTCTTTCTTTTTCTTTTTTTCTTTCTGTCTTTCTTTCTTTCTTTCTCTCTGTTCTCTATCTCCAGCCTGCTCCCACGTCCAGTACTCCGATCATCTCATTTTCTCTGGCGTGACTGCCTATTTCTGAAGGTCGGCGAGGGCAGCAGCCTCTCGCCTTCCTTTGATTAAACACATAAATTCCTGCCCTAATTCAGACCTTTCAGACAGACAAAGGGAAAAGGCAGGCGGAGAGTCGCCACATTAATCCATATTGCATTAATGCTGCATAAATTCATACCACAATGTTTGCGAGACATTTAACTGCTGCTGTCATTTCTAATATTCCTAGTTAAGGGCCGTGTGTGTGTTTTCTCAGGTGTTTGTATAGTGAAACTCCATTATTCAAGCATGGCTCACCCTAACACTGACTAATGACCTGGCGCTGTAGAGGATAATGAGCTTTAAGGCAGTATAATGCAGTATAATGCAGTATAATGCTGCTCTGAATGTCGTGGTATTTCAGACAGTTTCAGTTCCTAATTGTTGTGGTTTGAAAGAGCAGACTGAGGGTCATTAAGGCCTCAGTTTAGTGAGGTTGTTTGGCTTATTTGACCAGTGGAGCTGCATATGTGAACTGGAAACACCAAACATGACCAGTGGAGTTACGCATGGCTCAGTTGTTTGTCCACTTCGGGTTTTAACTTGAATAATTATTGCTTTGAATTTACTTAATTTTAATTTGCTTGTTTTTAATTTACTCTGAATCATATTTACATTGACATTGTGCTTCTGTAAGGGACAATGAACTTAATGCTTGGCTGCCCAAACCTTTTTCAAACTTCAGTACACAACTTTTTTTTTTTTTCCCCCATGCTCCGTCTCGGTGCAGATAAACGACAAATGACAACGACAATGCTTTCCTGTTCTGTTGCTTCACTTTCTCCTTTCCTTCTCTTAGATCGCGATCGTTTTCAACTTGGCACGCTGTCTCACACTTTGAATTCCAAAGCCATGGGCTACCTGGAGCTGTCAGACTGGCCAGCCGAGGCTCCGGACCAGTCCGTCAGGAACGTGGAGGTGGTGGAAGCGGTAGGTGGTAGTAGGTGTAGGTGGTCCGTCAACTAATATGACCAGAACTGTTAAGTGATCACCTCTGCTCTTATGAATAGTCTTTGCATTCCTGCTGTGTGTGTGTGTGTGTGTGTTACAGATGAAGGAATGGGCTCCATCTGTTGGCAAAGCCAAAGCAGCCAAAAAATCAGATGATAAATTCTACTCTGATTCTGGAGAGGAAGAAGAGGGAGAGGAGGAAGAGGGAGACAGCAGCAACAGCAGCAGTGAGGAAGAAAGCAGCAGTGATGGTAGTGTGTGTGTCCTTGTGTGTGAGGGAGAGGGAGATGGAGGCAGTCGTGTTTTTTTACATTGTTCATAATTTTATAATGTGATCTGTGTGTGTGTGTGTGTGTGTGTGTGTGTGTGTGTGTGTGTGTGTGTGTGTGTGTGTGTGTGTGTGTGTGTGTGTGTGCGCGCGCGTGTTTGTAGAGTCAAGCAGTGAGGCTGAGAGTGAGGACAAGAGTGAGGAATCCAGCCCGTCAGAAAAGAGCAAAGACTCAGGTTCTGACGAGAAGAAGAAGAAGACTCGGAAAAACAAGAAACTGCAGCAGGCCAAGAAACCACACAGGTACCAGTGAGCCCCGCCCCCAAGCCCACTTCAGTCATGCCACATCTGACACGGAAACACCAATCTCATTTTTGCTTCTCTTACGGACACACCAATCACATTTCAGCAATCTGATAGATGCTCTAATCATATTCCAGGACCTTAACAGATGTCACCAGCACATTTACATATGCACACTCTCATGCAACACTCTCACAGACGCACCAATTAACTTGACCCATGTGTAATGGGTCACTATCAGTTTCATTTAAGCTCTCCATCACGTATCCCTATGGTACTATTACTGAAGCTAATAAACATATACACTTGAAGTTTTAGCTGATGAAATACTTTTATGAACAGTTACATGGCTGTATCCGCCTACTTCCCGTACACTAGGGATATTTTAAGCTCAGAATGGGGGATTTCTGTTGATATTCTGACCTAATTTTTAGGTATACTGTTGCAGACTGGACTTTACTCCTGTGCTTACTCATAGCTCTCTAGCTCGCGGCCTGTGCGTTGGGGTTTCCCCCCAGTAGATGAGTGGGTTGCTTCCCTGCAATTTTGGGTTGGGGAACAGCTCTGACTGTTTGGGCTTATGCACCAAATGGTAGTTCAGAGTGCCCAGGTGCCCCTTCTGGGGATTCCTTTGATGTGCTGGGGTCTTCAGAGCTCACGTGGGCAATGGCAGTAGGACCTGGGAGGACGTGATTTGTAGGATCGGCCTCTCTAAACCCGAGTGGTGCTCCGTTATTGGACCAGATGGCACCAGGACACCTTAGCCCGCGGTTCGATGATCGATTTTGTCGTCGTGTTGTCGGACTTGTGTCTGCGTGTCTTAGACACTCGAGTAAAGAGAGGAGTTGAGCTGTCAACATCACCCCCTAGTGGTGAGTTGGATCAGATGGCGGGCGAGGATGCCAGACAGACCTGACAGACCCAAACGCATCATGAGGGTGAGAACATCTGGCAGAGGGAGCTGTTAGAAAGACCTTCAACTCCCACATCCAGCAGAGCTTTGACCGCATCCAGAAGGAGTCCAGGGGCATGTAGTCCGAGTGGGTCATGTTCCATGCTTCCACCATCAGTGCAGGCTATGACCATAAGGTTGTCTGTGCCTGTCGTGGTGGCAGTACCCGAACCTGATGGTGGACATACCGGTCAATGGAGGCTATCAAGCTGAAAAAGGCAAAAACTGTGGGAGGAGGTCGGCGAGTCCATGGCTCAGAGAAGATTATGGCGAAGCGTCAGTCAACTTTGGAGAGGAAAGCGGTTCCCAACCAACGCTGTATACAGCGAGGCTGGGGATCTGCTCACCTCGACTGGGGATGTCATCAGGCGGTGGAAGGAATACTTCGAGAATCGTCTCAATCCCACCAGCAGACCTTCCATAGAGGAAGCAGAGCTGGAATACTCGGGTGGTTGTTTGCTCATCACGGGCTGAGGTGACCATGTTAGTTTGAGGTGACCATGTTAGTAGACCATGTTTCTTAAGGCCCTGAGTTTATTAAGGCTCTGGATGTTGTGGGACTGTCCTGGCTGACATGTCAACATGGCGTGGAGATCGGGTGCAGTGCCTCTGGACTGGCAAATGGGGGTGGTGGTTCCCCTTTTTAGGAAAGGGGACCAGAGGGTTTGCGCCAACTATCAGGGGATCACACTTCACAGCCTCCCTGGTAAGGTATATGCACGGGTACTGGAGAAGAGAGTCCGGTCGATAGTCGAATCTCGGTTGGAAGAGGAGTCCTGTCGATAGTCGAATCTCGGTTTGAAGAGGAACAACGCGGGTTCCATCCTGGTCATGCAACACTGGGTTGGACTCGGGGCTGGCCTTGGTCACCGATTCTGTTCATAACTTTTATGGACCGAATTTCTCTGCATAGCCAAGTAGCAGAGGGTGTTCGGTTCGGTCTCAGGAGGCCACGTCTCCTTTTTTTTGTGGACGATGCGGTCCTGTTGGTATCACCAGGCCACGACCTCCCGCTGTTGCTGGATCGGTTTTGCAGCCTTTGGTGGTGGGTGTTGCCATGCTCTGAACAAATGGCTTACAAACTGTGCCTGGGAACAGAAGGCATGCGTGCATGTGTGTAGGTGTGTAATGTCACTGTGTGCCACCAGTAAGCTCTCGCTCCCCTGCCTGGATCGTTCAACAGTCAGACCACATGAACCTTCTCTACCCAAAAGCAGCCTTACGCTTTCGAATGTACATAGCACATGCAACACGCACGTGCACGCATGCACACAAATAAAAATGGACGCACACACCTGTATATATATGTGTGTGTGTGTGTGTGTACCTTTCAAAGGCATCACCAGATTTCTATCTGCCTCTGAATTGCTCTTATCCACCTGTGCTTGCATGAGTGCATTTCTCACATAAACCACATTCACTCATACGCTGTAAATGAAATGAAGAGTGCTTAATGAGGATATTATGGTGTGTTTGAGTTTGTGTGATATACAGTCTTTATTGTGAAGAGGCTAGATTGAGTACTTTTAATTACATTAAATATCGGAATCGGATCTGTTTGTGTGCCGCATTCACATGCGAGTGTGAAAGTGTTTTAATTATTATTAGTAGTATCTCAGCTACTAATGGACATGGGTTTTTAGACCATCACAGCCTGCTGTTTGCATGTGTATTTACGTGTGTGTACCCAAATGTATGGTTGTATCGACGGAGGCTGAATTTTCACATTTGAGAGGACAAGTGAGGTCTTTAACCTAGTGCAGGTATTTTGTTCTCAACAGAGATGGATACAGTGCAGCGTCACTATCGAGCATGGGTTGGTACTGACCCTTATCTTCTAGCATGTTCTAGCAAGTGTTTAGTATTGGCTAAAACGGCAGTGTACTCCTGTATCCTGTACCACATACATGCTCTTTACAGCACACTACAGCTGTCCCCAGCGTTAGAGTTTCCTGATCATCGCAATGTTTACTGCGTTTTTGTTAGCAGCTGATGAGACTCATTACGAGACACTCAAACGTTTCTAGGGAGAACTTTGTCCAAAGAGTGCAGCTAAAAGATTCGTGCCATCAGTCCAGCTTGCTAGCCGGGCATTGCTACCCGAGGGATCCGTTTTCAAGGTTATGGTGTTTACATGGCAAGAGTCATAAAAAGTACACAGTGTGAATGCAAATGAAGTAAGGAAAGTCACCAATATTTGAAAAAACATCAGTAATAAATGACAAACAACCCGCTTAATTCAGGCCATTTTTCAGAACAGTCTTAAGTCCTGACACAGAGTAATTGGAGAGCTCTGGGTACTTTGTGCTACTGCCATGATTCTGTCAGCACTGTTAAAAGCTCCATGTAAGCTGGACCAGATCAAGTGCCCTCCCATTCCCCCAGTATGGACGGCAGTGTCCAGTCTCACTCACAGCCCCCAAGCTCTCACTCAGCACGTCTCACATTCAGGCATCAAAATCTCCACCCAGCTGTCAGAGCTGTCCAAACTCAATTTCAGTCCATTACTCCCAACTATTAATGATAACCTTCAAAGTCCGAGGAATCCTCCACTCTCACAAGCACAATATTCATTACTAGAATGACAGCATTACTGAAATTACTCATTTACAGTAGTTCCCATTCTGTCTCCCTTAAACCTTCACACTCCATCATTTGCAAATTTTAAACAAAAACAAACTACCTCAAATACATTTAACCACATTTTTAAAACCTAAAAGCCCTTGAATCTTCTCACCAATAAACTACAGTACCAAGGTCAAATGGATCAAATCCAGCCAAACAGGTGAAATCAAAATGAAATCAAATTAAATCTTCATAAGTCCAATACTGTTTTAAAAGCTCCGTCAACTATGATGGCCCTGTGGAAATTGCACAAGCTCACAATATCAAGACTTTCACCCACCACACACTCGCCCATATGGCACAACTCTGACTTTCCAGTAACTAAAAAAACAAAACCTCTAGAAGTAGATGGAAAATGGTCTTACACATTTCTTCAGCATACTAACTTTGACATTTTCCTAATTGGTATTGAGAGTAACCAGTTTCTTGAGTACCTTAGATCCATTGTATGTGAAAAGACAGAAAATATATCGGATGTCACTACATCAATTTCAGGCTTTCTTGAAATTGTTCTTTTCAAATTCTTGACAAATCTGAGTAAAGTTCTGAATTTGGCCCAACAATCTCTTTGCCAATGAGGAAAGATCATTTAGTTATTAACAACTTCTGGATGCACGTTGTTAGAAAGGTGTTTAACAGGACCAACACCACCAGTCTTCACCTCACAATATGGTTAGATACGCTGGTCAAAAGTCTAACACTTCTCTAAAATGGGAGTGTTAGACTAACACTGTTCACACTGCTCTCTAAACACACCCCACAACTATATATACATGCAATGTACACTACCAGTGAAAATTTGACACACCTACTGTTTAAATAAGAGGGAAGAAGCCAAACCAATAAACAAATATCGACTAACATAGATATTACATTCTTTGAACTATCCTATATTTTGATGACAGCTTTGCACACTCTTGGTGTTCTGTTAACCAGCTTCATGAAGCAGCACCTATGATGCTTTTCCATCAGTCCTGAAGACACTCTCACACATGCAGAGAACGTGTAGAGTGAGGAACTAATGTTCTATTTGCTGAGGGTGCATTTAAAAGTGAGTGTATGAAACAATTCATATAAAATACCTTTCCCAAATTATTTATTTAATTAAAAGCAATATCCATCAGATTAAGATGCTTTTTTTAACATTGAGAATATGCATTTAGTCAGGCGTGTTTGACTCTTGGTGTATTTTACACCCAACACTACTGTTTGCTAGAAATCAGACTGAAGGACCAGCAGGCTTCTCTGCCCTTCATACTGGCTTTTTAGGTAATGCAGCAGTCAGGATCTATCAAAAACAAAAAATGTT
The DNA here is from genome assembly GCA_020368025.1 of Brachyhypopomus occidentalis. Lineage (NCBI taxonomy): Eukaryota > Metazoa > Chordata > Actinopteri > Gymnotiformes > Hypopomidae > Brachyhypopomus > Brachyhypopomus occidentalis. The sequence goes on from JAGXOD010001388.1 coordinate 463,877, forward strand.
CTGAGGTTTGATGTGCAGCTGCGTAACCATGGTTTAATGTTGACTGACATCAAGGAAGCCCTGCCTCCTGTGTACCTAAGCACTCATTTCTCCTCATTCCCATTGATCTTGATTTCTGACCAGATATGTGGATATATGTCTGGTTTTGGTGGTACTCATAAATGTCCTAAAACAAACACAAGTACACACATCCTCTTGTTTGCTGCAGTGACTCAGACGGACATTCCGGCAGATCCGGATCAGGAAGTGGATCGGGCTCCTCGGAGGAGAGTTCATCCGAGTCTGATTCAGAGTCCAGTTCAGATTCTGACTCTGGGACTGAACAGAAAAGGCAGTCCAAGTCCAAACCACTGCAGAAGGTTAGAGGCAGCTCTGGGAGGGCCACGCATGCACCGATAACTTCTTTTCACTTATCGAACATTTTGCAAATGCTTGTTTTCATTTTCAAAGGTCACCTGCTCACAAATTCTTCAAGATCCATACATGAACGTGCAACACACTCTCTCTCTCTCTCACACACACGCACAGACTCACACAGTTATTTTCTAAATGTTGTATGCCTTCACTGTGAAAATACAATGTGTTAAATCAACGTGTGTTGATCTCGGTATCCCATCCAATTGGTTTGACTATTGACATAAGCATACACATGTGCACATATACACACACACACACACACACACGGAGCCTTGTCTCATACACCTCCTATGTTACATATCCACAGACCCTTACAGATGCCTGTAGGTACCTGCAATAGTCACTCCTGGCTTTTGAAGTTCCACTGTGGCCTGGTCAGACCAGGTCACAGCAGGTTCAGATCGAGCTCCTGTCTGTTGTCTTGAAGGCTTTGAGGAGCCAGTCAGCCTGCAGCTTACTGGCAAACAGGCACATCAGTTACGAAGTTTAGTAATGCATGATGTTCCACGTAAAGACGTTTTCCTGTTTTAAACTAACGCTTCCTTCTCTCCCTCTCAGGCGGAAGAGAAGCCAAAGAAAGAGGTTTCACTGTTGGACCTGGATGACTGTGAGTTCCCAGTTTAACCAGTAGCAACTACTGCATTCTATACAACTATTTTGTGTACTTGTTTGTTTACTGAATATCCAGCAAATGATTATTCTGAATGTTTTTGGGCTGTTTGTCTAGTTTCTCCGGCACCAGTAACCACGACCAAGAGCTCCATCCTTTCCCCAAGCCTCCTGTCAGACCTGCATGGCCTCTCGCTCTCCTCCTCCAGCCCTGCCATACAGGTGGGTGTGGGGGACCTTTTACCTGCTGCGTCCCATCATTTCCTGCCTGTTTTCAGCTGGCAGGATGAGACCTTTGTGGCAGTATGTGTGTGCGTGTGTGTCTGTGCTTGTGTGTTGTCAGGACGTGTGATTGTTGACCTTTTCCAGTGTGACTGCTTCTTCCTTTCCCATGAGGAACGTGTCAGAGAGAGATAGTGTGTGTGAGTTGGAGAGAGAGAGGGAGAAATAGGGATCTGTGTGTCTGTTCACTCATCCCCCACTTCACATCCGTTTTCTCCCTTTTCCTGCTACTCATTTGTCGTTTATTGATTCTTTATGACCATTGCATGTGAATACCAGCAATCACTCTACAAGCAAAATGCAAAGTACACCTGACGTAGCCATAACAGACCACCTGACGTAGCCATAACAGACCACCTGACGTAGCCATAGCAGCAGATCTAATGGCGGTGCAAAATTTGCTGCCCCCATGTCACACTACCTGAATTGAGAAACTTGACATTAAACTCAATAAAATAGCATTTATTCAGTTTTGTCAAAGCAGTGGTTGATTAATTATAAACTTTTTGAATGTAATTTTCTTTGTTTTTGCACATTTATTTGAAAGTACCAGTGTTTTCAGCACAAAAATTAAACCCTCTGTTGTATGTCCTAGAAGTTCTATTGTGCATGGCTGTAATATTCATTGGCCTCCCAGCATTGGCTGCGTCAGTATCCAGAGACATTAAGTGTTGAGACTTGTATTGTGTGTGGTCAGTATGGTGTGATGGGGAGGATAACTACTACTCTTTCATCCTTTAATGCTCACCCATTAATTCCTTTACTCTCCTCCAAACTACTAAATCCCTAACATTCATTTATCCAGTAATCTCATCAGTCCAGCACACTCGCCCTGGACATGCAGCGCATGCCTGTCTGTCAACCTGGGGTTACCAGGGTTACCCAGGTTACCATGGGACTGCTGTGGGTGGGGGGAGGATGTGGGCTGTCCTCTGCGTGGCTTGATTGACAGGCTCGTCAGGATGGCGCTGCCAAGCTGCTATAGGCTGTTAGCCACAGGTCATTAGAATACTACCCATGAGGCTTTGGCAGAAGGGTAATCAGAACTGAAATAAAGGGTGAGATTGAAGAGCAGGAGGGAAGCCTGATTTAAAGTCAATCCTATGCATAAATACATTACAGGCCGTTATAATCTTGGTCACAGTGGATGAACCTCATCTCATTCACTCACACACACACACACACACACGCACGTACGCAATGCTGTCATGCATATACAGCATGCACATAGACCCATGGTCAGAGGAAAAGCCACACTGCTTCGTGCAAACTGTTCCTAACTACACAATACAGACAACCCATAGGTGCACAGTGGAGTGCGTTAATAACCGACTGACGGAGTGATTTCAAAGTTTGCTGTTAAAACTAATAATAAACCGTGTGCTTTCACATTTCCCTGTTTTGTAGCTTGCGTTTGAGTGTAGATTTGTTGTTAATTAGATTTTGTGGTTACATCAGGAAGCCCGAGCCATCAGCAGGACAGTGATGATGCTTCCCGTCCTCTAGACACTCACATCAGGCTGTTAACACGTGCCTGATTGGTATGAGGTGGAGTCCATTCCTCCCTGTTGGAGCCGGGATGGAGAAGTGATGTTCATCACATAAAGCTATAGACAAATATGCTTATTTAATCTGTATAGTGGAAATGACTATGGAGTGATGGTCTCTGTGAATTTAATGTTGAACGCAACGTATTTAGGAGTTTGTCCAAAATTGTGGAAACCTCCCTGTCTTGGCTGCATGGTTTAGCTCTGTGGGAGGGGCTACGGGTATTTTTAAGACCAGGCGGTTAAGATGCGGTGAGAGTATAAGAGGGGAGTGGGGGACGTTTGTGGGGAGATCTGTGTGGCATCACGGCCTTGGGTCTGTGTCAGCCTCAAGTGGTACATCACACACCCACACACACAGCTGTGCGAGTGTGTGTGTATATATATATGTGTGTGTGTGTGTGTATGTATGTATGCACATTGCAGCCATGTCATTTCTGCACTCAAAGCTGGAAGCCTCTGTGAAGTCATTATATAGCCAAAACTGTACATCTTTAACCACTCACTGCCACTCTACTGAATCATAAATATGAATCATTAGTCTGTCTCTTTACGAGACTACCGCACTACAGTGTACTCACTGCATTTAACAAATACTTTTATTATGACAGGTCAGTACTGGGGCTGTAGACATAACGCCTGATGCATTCCCTCTATTAGGGTCCTGTCTTGCATTTAATGACTCTCGCAACATAACGAAGCTAGAAGTTCACTGTAAGAGCCCAAAGTAAAGACCACCCATCCCTTAATAGTCCTGCTAGTGTTAAAGGAATATTCCACAGCTCAACCCCAAAAACATTGTTTCAGCATTCAACTTCATTTAAAATGCTTGGCTGTGATAATGTGTCAGATGCTTGGTTTGGACATGGCCCAATATAGACTTTCATGGGGAATAATTTCTGGTTTACAAAATGGTGTAAAGGCAGCATAACAGTTGGGTTATTAATTCCCACTTTTATTTGTTAATGAATTTGATATGCAGTAAGCTTGTCTATGCTGTATCCGCACTAGGGCGCCGTAGCCGGCATGTTTCTCGGCATCCTCACTTGATAACCAGCCAGTCGACTGAGCGCTCTCACAATACAAATATTTCGAGGATGTGCCATCATCAAGAACACTGGTACAAACCTAACCTCAAACACTTTTGCTAGAACGAAGATGGTGATAATAAAGGGTCTTGGCTGAATTTCAAATGAAAAGTCCACCAGTGCATGAGCACTTGACCTTTGGAATACCTTTGTTTACATTTTATACGCATCGATACTTTTGTTTCCAATTGATTTGTGTCAATCGTTCTGATTGCATTTGATGGGCGTTAACGCTTTTGTTTACGTTTGACGCATGTTTACTTTTCCTGCGTTTGTTTATGGGCAAGGTAAGCCTGCAGAGGAACCACTGGTGGCCGACTACACACGGTGTGCTGCTTTTGATTGGTCGATATTATTTATTGAGGGATGGAGGCACTTTTAGTGTTCCTGAATACTGGCTTTGGGTCTCTTGTGTTTGCACACACGTGGCAGAGCTGACACGTTGTCCTTCTGAAAACACGTTAGCCACGTCGTCGTCTGGCTAAAAGGGCGTTGTGTCTTTGTCAAGGGGATGACGTGGCGGTCACGAAAATTCAGTGATATGATTTTTGACGTTGACTAATATTCGCAACCCTAATGATAATGGGCCCACAGACACACACACACACACACACGCGTCCGGTATTATTCAGCAGTGCCTGCGTGTGGTGCCGGGCGTCGTAGCCTGCGTGCGGGGGGTGTAGTTGTCAGCAGTATTTAGCCGCCGTGCGGGGGTCAGCCGTGTGGTCCGCCTCCTTTCTCTCTAATAACATTTTGACGTTAGGATCTGTTCAGAAATACAGCGTGCCCGAGTGGCCGGGGAGCTACCTGATAACTTTTCATTCATAATTAACGCGGGGCGATCGGGGTTCGCCAGGGGGAAATTGAACTGTCAGAGTGGGGCGAGAGCGGGGCAAGAGAGGGTTGGGCGAGGTGTGCGGGGCGTTTGACCCCATCACGCTGAGGGGGGCGCGTCATAATTTGTTCATTTGGTGCCCATCAGCCAGCCGGCGTTGCTACGGTGACCCCACTCCGCTCGGAGCGCGCTCAGTGCAGGCCTCATTATGACTCAGCAGCATGGAAGAAATATAAGCCACACACACACACGCGTGCGCACACAGACGTCTGTCAAAGACGCGCAAAGAGAATACAACCTCGCAACATTCATGCGCACTTGGAAATAAATGCGTATATTTTATTGTTGTGTAGATATCTTTAACGTGCTGTTAGTTGAGCTGTGTGTGTTTGTGTGTCCGCATGCAAGTTTTCCTGACTGATGTTCACTGCGTTGGTATTCCCAGCGTTAATTTTCAAAAAAGGGAAATGTTTAGTGCAAAATCCGGAAAGAAATGTACAGAAACGCAAGTAGGCTGATTGTCAACTTAACTCCATACCCTCTCGGTAGTGCCAGACTGCTACCAATACTTTGAACATTACAATATGAATATACAGTATACATAAATATAAAGTCTAAATATATTTTTGCTGCATGTTAACGCCCTGTATTTAATGTATTTAGTTAGTATTTAGTTCATCCAGTTCAGCCATTTGTCAACATGAATGTTTTGCGCTTCAAGGGAACCAAACCTATAGCTCCAAAACCCATGACACAGTCATCATTGGTAGTTAAGTCATGTCATGGAACTCCAGGGATTCACACTACAGACCTGAAGGGCCAGGTACAACCAACACCCCTGTTCCCAAAGAGTCAGGTCTGACCACAGAGGACCCAGTCAAGCGTTCTGTATTAACCAATCAGAAATACACATCCCAGGACTGGAAAACGACCTCTGACCACCTAGTTTACGGTTCGGTAGGGGTAGAGCCCCCTTGAAAACACCATAAATAAATTGACTTTTTAGAAAAGCCCAGGAGGAAGAGTTAAACAATGGGTAAAAAAAAAAAAAGAATTACAATATTGACACCAGAATGAACATTCAGTCGCCATCTTGTTACTGTGTTTATTGTATGTAGTAAAGGCGTCTGCTACACATCGGGTTTTTCTCCAGTCTGCTCTAGACGTGCACTTTGGGCAGCTGACGTTGAGGGCACAAGCCCCTCTGGCCCCGAGGACATAACCGAACCAACAGGGCCTCCTAGGAGCCGACCAATGAAAAGGCACGACCGCACTGTAATAATCGCAGAGCCTTGGAAACCTCCGAGTGGCATCTCAGCTCTGTGAACAGATGACGCACATGTGCGTTAGGTTTCGTTCAGATGTAGAAATAGATTTTTAATGCATCTCCAAATACAAGCGCTTGCTCTCTCCTCCCCTCTCTCTCTCTCTCTCTCTCTCCACATCCCTCCCTCCCCTCTCTCTGGCGTGGTTTCTGTGTTCGTCAGCAGGTTTGTTGGAAAGGGGACAGGATACAGGAATGTGAAGGTGACTACAACGAGTCGCCATCCATCACGCCGCTTCCTTCAGGCTCATCCATAATGGAGGCTCTCAATCACTCTCACTCTCACACACACACACACACACACACACACACACACACACACACACACACACACACCGAGGCGCATACAGGCTCATGTCCGAGCATCTGTATGTGCGTTTGACAGGATGGTCAAGGTTACTCTTCTCTCCTGTTATTTACTCTTACACACCAGAGGAGGTGATCACTTTGTAGGACGAAAAGTGTGTGTGTGTGAGACAGAGAGTTTGTGTTTGTGTTATTGGTGTGATAAGTGAAGAGTTGGTCATTGAGTTGTTTAGTCCTTGAGCACAGTGACAGGTGTGGTCATCATGCTAAGACAAACTGACCTGTGTGTGAGGGAGAGAGAGAGGGATCATCCATCCATCCATCCATTTTCTTCCGCTTATCCGGGTCCGGGTCGCGGGGGCAGTAGCCTAAGCAAAGAGGCCCAGGTTTCCCTCTTCTTCCAGCTCTTCTGGGGGGATACCAATGCGTTCCCAGGACAGCCGAGTGATATAATCTCTCCAGCGTGTCCTGGGTCTTCCCCCGGGTCTCCTCCCAGTTGGACATGCCCAGAGCGCCTCCCTAGGCAGGCGCCCAGGTGGCATCCGAACCAGATGCCCGAACCACCTTAGCTGGCTCCTCTCTACGTGGAGGAGCAGCGACTCTACTCGAGCCCCTCCCGGATGACTGTGCTCCGTACCTTATCTCTAAGGGAGAGCCCAGACACCCCTAAGAAGAAAACTCATTTCGCCGCTTGTATTCGCGATCTCATTCTTTTCGGACACTACCCAAAGCTCGTGACCATAGGTAAGAGTCGGAACGTAGATTGACCAGTAAATTGAGAGCTTTGCCTTTCGGCTCAGCTCTCTCTTCACCACAACGGTCCGGTACAGCGACCGCAATACTGCAGCCGCAGCACCGATCCGCCTGTCAATCTCTCGTTCCATCCTTCCCTCACTCGTGAACAAGAACCCGAGATACTTAAACTCCTCCACTTGAGGCAAGGACTCACTCCCGACCCAGAGAGGGCACTCCACCCTTGTCCGACTGAGTCTGAGTGAGAGGGATCAGTGCATGGAAAATCAGTGCAGTGGGGGTGGTGTTAACATTACAGCTGGCTTTATCAACACAGACTGCCCTGACACCTCCAAATGTACGGTCATAAATTCACACTCGGCTGCTGTTGTGTGTGTGTGTGCTTTTGTTTGGTGACCGTGTGGTTCCAAATCTCTTGGGCTTTTCTAGATTTGGATTGATTTTGTTTAGTTACGAATATTCTAACGCAGTCTGCTAGTCAGAATGAATGCATGTTAATGCATGCAGTACGATTGTGTATGCACTCCTCCCCCACTGTGTGTGTGTGTGTAGTGTCCTGTACTGAGCCAAGAAAGATAAGTGCTAATGTTTGGATAATGAGAGTCCACTCTCATCTGCTCGTGTTTGTAGGGAGGCAGCAGGCAGAAAGAGAAATAGCTCTTGATAGGTTCTGGAAATTAGTTGACAGGACGGGGGAAAGGTGGCTTAATAAATGGCTGAATAGTTGAATGGCGGATGTGTCTGTGTGTATGTTGGTCCATATTGTGTCCTTTAAGATTCGTAATATGTCTGACAGGAAGCCAAAGTGTGTGTGTGTGTGTGTTTTCTCTTTAATTTGACTGATGAGAAAAGAGGGATGTTGAATTGTGCCTTTGTGAAGGAGCAGCAGTGTCTGCATGTCTGTGTGTCTCCAGTGGTGTGTGTGTGTATGCGCGCTGTGGCCTAAGAGAACAATGTCTAAGTTCAGTATGTGTTCAGATTATGCAGATGAATTTGTTGTATGATCTGTGTGTGTGTGTGGGGGAGGTGCATGCATTCCAAGAGCATAATGTGTTTGGTTTGTATGGCGTTTGCATGTCTCTCTTCCGGTAAGCAGTTTGTAACTATATATGTTTTTGTTGTGTGTCTGTTTGTGTGTACAGCTCAGCTCTCCAGTGTTTGTGCCCGTGCTCACTCACGAGCTGCTTCACCGTATGGCTGGAAAAGGCCTCGCCGCACAGTATCACTTCCCCCGGCAACCGTGCATCTATGGCAACCACATGGTGTCTGTGCAGTTGACACTTAGCAACCATGGTGACCACAGTCTCGAGGACATCCACATCTCCGAGAAGACGTCGACAGGACAGAATATCCACTGCTTCAGCCCCATAGGTGAGTGTGACATTACAGCAGATCCCAAACCTCAGTTCTGTGAGTTTAACAACACGACAGGAGTTGGTATTCATCTGGTTTAACAGTGCAGCTCCATCCGATTGGCTTTAGAGTCATCAGTGTGTTTAACAGCGCTGTTTTATAACTCAGAGTCTCGGTTACACCAAGTCCGGTCTCTTCAGCCATTGCTATCAGCGATAGTTTAATAGTTTAGTTGCACCACAGCAGAGCAGGACGTCAATAGGAGATTCAGTATAGGGCCTGTGAACGGACTAGGTTCACATGCATCCTGGATCTCCCATGGGTGGCAAAATATAATCTTGGCAAAGGCTAAGAACCAGCACAACAAACCTCAGCTACTATAACTATTTCGTTTTCTTTTCGGTATCCAGGAATAGTCCAGAATATATATTTTGTGGGGAAATTATTTTACATCATTGATTTAAAGTTAACCAAAGATGCTCTTTAAAATTAATGTCATCAATGCCTGGTTAATAAGACAATTATTAAATGGTGTAATATCGTTTAAATATCTTTTCTGATTAAAGATAACATCTTTAATTCTATTCGTTGACAATGAATATTAACTTTCCCATAAATTTATTCAATTGGAACAACCCTTATTGAGAAAATTATACAATAATTAAGTAGGATTTTTCAGCTCTGACGCTGTATTTATATATATTATATATATTATACTAATATTAAATATATTAGTTCTATAGTAATTAGTTCCTAGTATACTAAGAACTAATTACTATAGAACTATAGTAATACTACACAGAAACACAATATGCTATTAAATGTTACTGCAAAACATGAATACGCGTTGCAAATTCTACTTAGTTTCTTAGATGCTCAGCACAAATTTCAAACTGGTTCAGTGCAAAATAAGCAATTGTTGAGACTTGAGCTTCGAGATTTAGCTCAGAGGGTGAAACTTTTCCAAGAAACTCCATAACGTGAGTCAGCTGGCCACTGTGAGTTGGTGTGGCGCGACCCTTAGCTTAGCAGACAGGCACTAAATGTTCCATTCTGTTCATAGTAAGTATTCAGTTATGTTTGCTAATGCGAGTTAATGAAGCTACAGAGAAATAAAGAGCTCTAAAAGCACTTGAACCATTTCAGGAGAAAAGCCTTGCTTTCACTAGCTTGTTTTTAATAGTTTGACTATTTTGTGCAGAGTAGTCCGACACTTACCTCCCAGAAGTATTTCGTAAATCCGCAAGGGACCGCTACAACTGATTAGTAACGGCTCTTACATATGTGCCTAAATAGCCAACCCACTTAGGAGAGTATATTCAGTAATCAGTCATCAGACAGTACTTTTTTGTCTTATTTTGTACCCAGTCCTGACTGTGGGTTTGCAGCTCTGCTAATTGACTTTGGGAGCGTGAACGGCAGAACCTTTATCCCTTGCATTGGTCAGGGTCCTCTCCACCTGGAAGTGTCTGATAACTGTCTGGTTACTGAGTGTAACCTAACTAACCCTAACTCTCCATGCGGAGCCCCTCACAAACTTCACTGCAGGCGCTAAGCAGAGGTGTTTGGGCGGCAAGGCGGTCCGGCCTTGTCCTGGGAAAGAACAGAAGTAGCGACAGAATGTTTTCTCTCTTCTCCCTCCCTCCCTCTGTTCTTCCCTCTCTCTTCCTGTGTCCCCCTCTCTTCCTCCCTCTCTCTTCCTGGTGTTCTCGGACTTATTGCCAGTTGTGCTGTGGCCTCTTTACTTCTGAACGCGGAGTGAGATTGATAGATGGATTTTTCTTTCGGTGTGGCCTTGTCTCGTCTCACTCGGAAAAACATGTCCTCTTTCCACCTGTCACACACTCTTGTGTGCTCTGTGTGTGTGTATATAATATGCGTCTGTTTATTCCCTCGCTTTCACCCTTCCTATCAGTCCACTTCAGGATTCTTTCGCTGGAATAATTTTTTTTCTCTCCAGCTTTGCCGCAGCATAGAGAAACATCCATTTGTAGAGTGATAGCAATGCTAAAGTTACAACAACCAAAATAGCATATTTAAAAATAACACGAGTAATCGAAGGTAATAATGGTAAAATTTAATGATCCCCATTCCCCTCATTCTCACACACACACACTTACTATTTGTCTCTGTCTTCACAGAGAGTTTGGAGCCAGAGAAGTCGGTAACGGTCTCTGTGGGCGTGGACTTTAATGACTCCACACAAGCAGCCGGTTTCCAGCTGTGGTAAGAGTTCTCCTTCCCACTGCACTAATGTCAAGTGGCAGTTCAGCAAAAAAGAGAAAAGAAACCACTTAATTGGACTATGATTGAGTGAAAGTTAGCAGCCTGTAAAGTTACTGTGTTGCTCCAAATTCTGTGAGCCAGAGTCCCTAACACACTACCCATCTTGATTGAAAGTTTGGACACCTACTCTTCTAGAAACCCCTTCACTCTATAGTACTAGTTTCTCTGTCCGCTATATGGGACTGGTTTCCCTGTCCTCTAAATAGTACTGGTTTCTTTGTCCTCTATATGGGACTGTGTCTTTTCCATTTTAAACAATAACCCAAACCCTTTAGTATCATAAAAGTTGAAACCTTGATGCAAATACCAGGTGATACCTACTGCTGAATCAGCTGATTCAGTTCCTTACACACCGTGGTGAAATTGAAAGTCCCCTTTGCAGTATGTTTAGGGTTTTCCAGCTGGACGGTCCCACCCAAAACTCTCACCATCCTGGTGGGTGGCAACAGATTCAGTGTTCAAACTCCCTGTGTCATTTGACTTTTATTGTACACAACAAAGGCTGGAAACCAAGACAAAAACAACTCTGAAGGTATGAGGAAATAATACAGTAGGTAGCCCATAACTGAAACATGGATGTCTGCTAAAAAAAAAAAGCTAATAGCACTGGACGTGACTTGACATGAGAACCTGCAGCCAAAAGAACAAATGCCCTTTTCACCATAGGACCACGCCAAAGTTTACTGTTATAGTGCAATAGAACCCTGAATCCACCCAGAGCCGAATGAGTCCTCACACAATACCAGTTCTCCTTTGCTCATAGAACTCAAAGTGGAGCACCACAATCTCCCAGAGCAAGAACAGCTTGTTCAGGAGATGTTTAGGAGTGGGTCGCGGCCTTACTATAAATACCAGTTACCATCCGGGCTGGCTAACTCGAGGCAGACGATCCTACCAATGGCTGGGAAATGCTGAACTGAAGGACATCACAGAGACAATGATCATGGCAGCACAATCTCAAGAAGCAGGTCAATCAAAGCAGGGATGTATCAGATGTATCTGAAATACAGAGTGTGCTTGAGGAGCCCCTGAGACAGTCCAGCACCTAGTAGCAGAGAGAGATGCAACCAAGTGGCAGAGGACGTATTTAAAAACCAGCGAGACGTATTTAAAACCAGCGAGACGTATTTAAAACCAGCGAGACGTCATAACAGATGCGGCCGTCAAGTAATGAAAACATCCAAAGGAAGTGATGGGAGGCGTTTAAGAAATATTCAATTCAATTCAATTTTATTTATATAGCGCTTTTTACAACACATGTTGTCACAAAGCAGCTTTACAAATTGCGTGGGTCCAGATCCCTAATGAGCAAGCCAAAGGCGACAGTGGCAAGGAAAATCTCCCTAAGATGGCAGGAATTTAGGAAGAAACCTTGGGAGGACCAAGACTCAAAAGGGAACCCATCCTCCATTGGGCGGCCCGCTAGCAATGTCCACATTCACAGGTCATGTATAGTCCAGATATATTCCAGGCCGAGTAGTCACAGTCCCTTCAGAGTCGATGAGCCTCAGGTGGGGGTTGGCATCAGCGCGTCCTCTTGCGATAATGGCACATCCGACCACGGCATCGGCACATCCACTGGCAAGCCAGACCATCTCCTAGATGCTTGTATGGGGTGGGTAACGGAAAGGCTCGTCTTTCCTTGTCCCGGTATTTCTCGGGCAGCCATTGGGAAGAAGAGGGGCAATTAGTTCTATATGGAATGTTAGACAAAGTAAATGTAAACATTTCTTGAGTGTGGCAGCGACTCCGGCAATTAAATTATTACAGCCTAGCTAAAGGGCAGAACCAGAAGGTAACACAGACTTGGGAGCATCCTGAGACACTGGCATCCATCCACTACACCGTCGACAAACTTGAGTGACTGCGTGCAGTGATAGGATGACAGCACCAGCGCCCCAGTTTGCCATAAAAACCCTTTGCCCATGAACCCCTGGATCTGTTACCTTATCTAAAGGGGCACATTAATTACCAAATGCTAGATCAAACAAGTAAGTTTTCAACCTAGACTTAAAGATTGAGACTGTTCCAGAGTCCCGGACACATTCTGGAAGACTATTCCATAGTTGGGGGCCTTATAAGAAAAGGCTCTTCCCCTGCTGTTACTTTATTAATTGATGGAACTAATAAGAGGCCAGCACCTTGGGATCGTAGTGGTCGTGGGGGTTCATAATAAGAGATAAGCTCTTGGAGGTAGTCAGGAGCAAGTCCATGCAGTGCTTTATAAGTCAATAGAATAATTTTAAAATCAATACGGAATTTTACTGGGAGCCAGTGCAGGGCCGATAAGACTGGGCTGATATGTTCAAATTTCCTAGTTCTAGTTAGAACTCTGGCTGCGGCATTTTGAACTACTTGAAGTTTATTTATATTCCTATTTGAGCATCCTGACAGTAACGAAGTTACAATAATCTAATCTGGAGCTAACAAAGGCGTGTACTAGTTTTTCTGCATCATGCTGGGATAATGCATTTCTTAACTTGGCAATGTTACGGAGATGTAGAAAAGCTATCCTGGTAGTATTATCTATGTATTTATCAAATGATAGGTCAGAGTCGAATAAGACGCCGAGATTTTTGGCTACCGAGCCAGGAGTAATGGGGTAATCTGCAAGATTTAACATTAGATCTGGTATTTTCTGTCTTGTGGCCTTTGGGCCCAGAAGGAGAACCTCCGTTTTGTCACCATTAAGGTGGAGGAAGTTTAGCGACATCCAACATTTAATATCACTTACGCAGGCCTCGATTTTTCCTAATCTGGATTTGTCATCAGGTTTGGCTGATATATAAAGTTGGGTGTCATCTGCATAGCAGTGAAAGTTGACACCATGTTTATTTATAACTATTCCTAATGGTAACATATATAATGTAAATAATAGTGGTCCTAGGATGGAGCCTTGCGGGACTCCATATTTCACTTCTGAGTGTTTGGAGGGAATATTATCGAGCTCTACAAACTGATAGCGATTGGTTAAGTAAGAATTAAACCATGACAGGGCTGTACCCGAGATTCCAACCCAGTTTTCTAACCTTTCTAGCAGGATCTTGTGATCTATTGTGTCGAAGGCTGCACTAAGATCAAGAAGCACTAATAGAGATACATAACCTTGATCAGAGGCAAGAAGGAGATAATTTGTTACTTTAACTAGTGCTGTTTCAGTGCTGTGGTGGGGCCTAAATCCAGATTGGAATTTTTCAAATATGTGGTTCCTGTGCAGATATAAGCATAACTGTTTGGCCACAGCTTTTTCTATGATCTTAGATATAAATGATAGGTTCGAGATGGGTCTGTAGCTAGATAGTACATTAGGATCAAGATTTGGTTTCTTGATCAGGGGTTTAATGACTGCTAGTTTACAGGATCTGGGCATGTGACCCATTGTGATGGATGAGTTAACTATATTTAAAAGAGGTTCGATTACAACTGGTAAAACCTCTTTGAGTAATTTAGAGGGAATCAAGTCTAATGTGCAAGTAGTAGAATTTAACGATGAAATTATTTTCTCCAATTCTAGTTGTGGGAGTGGATGAAAAGCTTCAAGCTTTTCTTCTAATGCTAGATTTTGTTCAATATCAGCCAATCCAGATGACAAACCAGATGAATTACCTATAGAAGGATTTATATTTAGTCTAATATTCTCTATTTTATTATCAAAGAAATCCATAAATACATTACTAGTTAGGTTCCCTGGAATCTGATGTTCAGCTGGTTTGATTTTTTGTAAGTTTAGAAATAGTACTAAAAAGAAATCTAGGATTATTTTTATTTTTTTCGATCAGTGAGGCTAGGTATGTTGACCGTGCTTTAGTAAGTGCCCCTTTGTATTCAATAAATACCAGGTTACACCAGGGTTGTTCCTGTGTTGATGGCCCATTTAAGACTGTGATAAGTTTTCTTACTTTGTTCATTTATATACCTTTGAGGCCAAATGTTTGTTTATATATATATATTATATATATATATATATATATATATATATATATATATATACACACACACACACACAGATAGGCTACAGATTTCTTAGAGGTCATTTTGAAACAGAGACATTTATTTCAGCTTTAATCCACTGCGTCAGATTTCCAGTGAGTTTACCTTCACCAAACCGACTGTCCGTCATGACTGGCCAACGTCTAAAAGCCATTTCTTCAATTTCTGACAATTTCTGAGTTAAGTGCACTTGTTTGTGAATTTAATGGCCTTCATTTAGAGCCAGTACTCATGCGCTTCATGCAATGGAAAACCCCACAAGAACACGTACAGTTCTTTTTATATATATATATATATATATATATGTGTGTGTGTGTGTGTGTGTTTGTGTACTACCAGTCAAAATTCTTCGAAGCAACTATTCTATATTTTGATGACTGCTTTGCACGCTCTAGATGTTCTGTTGACCAGCTGAAGCAGCACGTATGAAGCTTTTTCATCAGTCCTGAAGACATTCTCACATATGCAGACAACTTGTAGGTCAACAAATCGATCAGCAACCCTTCTTTTGGTTTCTCCAGTGTAAATAGGAGATGGTCCAATGTAAATGGCACGTGAGCATTAGGACTGGACTGTGGACCAATGGAAGAAGGAGGGCGTGGTCTGATTGAGTCACATGTGGACGGCTGGGTGCATGAGCCTTGCTTACCTGGAGAAGAGATGCAAACTGGCTGAAGTTGTATGATGCTGTATGAAATGTTCTGCTAGGAAACCTGTGACATTTACACAAACCATCTGCCTAAACCTTGCTGCAGTCCAAGTATTAACCCTTCATAGAAATGGTTTTTACCTAATAGCAGTGGCCACTTTCAGCCCTGTCACATGGAAAAATATTATTCAGGTCTGAGGAACATGACCAAGAGCTGAAGGTGTTGACTTGGCTCCCAGATCTCCGTCCAGTCGAGCATCTGTGGGATGTGCTTAAAGAACAAGTCTGATTCATAGAGGCCCAATCTCACAACCTACAGGATCTGCTGTTAACATCTTTCAGAGCTCCATGCTTTGACAGGTCAGAGCTGAATTAGCAGCATGATGAAAACACAGTATTTAACTGGTGGTTTCAACATTGTGGCTGAAGCGTGTGCATAATGTTGTATTGTATGTGTGACTCGGTGTGTATTTGTATGCACTGTGTTGAAGTGTGAAAGTATTGCTGAGGTTGAATTCGCCCTTTTTTTGCTGTATTCGTATTAGCCTTTACATTACATTTCCACTTTCAGCATTTGGCAGAATGCAGTCTTAGCATATTCAGTGGCGCTGTGTACACACACACACTGTTGGTTATGATAATGAAAGCGTGACATTAACAGATTGAATTACTGCGAGTGATTATGCTCTCACACAAAGGCAGGATCAGGCAGAATTAACCATTCCCCCTTTGTGTGATTTTTATAAATTATTACCTCTGCAGCCCTACTGCTGGTAATCTGCATTACATTTTTTTAATAATCTAATTTGGAATGATTGCATTTCTTTGCGGGCCTTGTAATTGTTTTTCTTTTTTCGATTAGGGCAGTAGGGGTGTGATCGATACGGGGCGATGGCGAGGTGTGAATAACATCTCCCATAAATAGGTCAGACTGCAACGCTAAGGTGGATTATTGCTAATGATCGTGCCAATGAGAGTTCAATGACACCACTGTGCGTGTGTGTGAGATAGAGATCCATGCAGACTTAGGTAGGGGTCTGGGCTGTATGGTAAAGGCTTTGCAAAGCTCATATTGTATTAAAGACCTATGGGTACTTTTTGATCCTTAGCTCCCCCAAACTCCCCTCAGTTTTTCCGTGGTACCACTTTTTTTTACCTCGTTGTTGTCTACATTCTCCCTTTCTTTAATCTCCCTACCAAACACGGCTACCTGTGGGTTTCTCCCTACCAAACATGACTACCTGTGGGTCTCTCCCTCCCTCCCAAACACGGCTACCTGTCTCTTCAGCCACACCTCCCTGACTCTCTGAATTGCCCCCTCACCTTTCCCATCGTCTCATCTCCTCTTCACCTACTGTCGGTCTCATTCTTGTCTCATCCCTTTTCACCCTGCCTGTCTCAGCAGTGGGTGGGTTGAGATGTGAACTTCCTGTGAGGGACCACTGTTGTCTGCCTTGGGCCTCATTTCATACACTGCTAGCTTTTTATCACGCAGTCTGTCTTTGTCTCTCTCTATCCTGCTGTCATCGTTCTCTCCGTCTCTCCCTCCGTTCTATCTGTCTTTTTGACATGCACTCCTGGTATTATGAGAGATGTGATTGATCCTCTGACTGTGCAAAAACATTTAGTCTGACTGCTAATTGGCTCGTTCCACAGTAGCTGTGGGGGGGGGAGGCGATCAGCATTCCTGCGATCAATAACCTCTTCAGAAACCCGATCCAGGGTGAGGAAACGCTCCTAACTGGAGGGGAGGGGATCAATTCGGTCCGCAAGTGTCTGCCACGTTCACATAGAGATCGACACTCGTTTCAAATTAGCTTTGTGCTTGCCTGAATATTATTTTCCATCTGTATTTCTGTTATCATAGTTCTGTTATCATGTATTTTTTTACAAGAAAAAAGTTATTTTCCTTATTATAAGCAACATATTTGTTGTTCCAGCATGCGTATTACATAGCGCCATCACTGCTCAGTTATGTACAGTGTTAAGCTGTTCATGTTGTAATAATGTTGTAATACAGTATAATGGTACTGTAAAGTGTGTGTGAAGAAGAATATATTTGTATGATGAGCTGTGATGCAAGAAGGGGTGTGTGTGTGTGTTAAAAACCCTCTTTTGTTTTCACAGCACTAAAGCTGAGGGCTTCACTGTGTCCATCCAGCCACCTGTTGGAGAGCTGCTTCTCCCAGTCACCATGAGTGAACAGGACTTCAGCAAAGAGCAAGGTAACACACACACACACACACACATACTTTTCAGACCTCGCGTTCTAAAGTCTTCTCCTAAACAGAAGCATTGGACAGCGTTTTATCCACTGAAATTCCAACATTTCTCACTGCAGAGCAACCCAACTGCCATAATCAAAGCAACCCGTGTCGTATCCCATAATTCCTGAGGAGCTGTTCTCAGGATCAGGGGGCGTGGTTAAAACAGCCAGTACTGTCCTGTACAACACTGCTCCCTTTCAATGGAAAGGAATGTATACCAGTAATGCAATACACTCTGAGTCTGATAACTAGATTTCCAACACTAGTTAAATCCTTGTTAAAATTTAAGGATAAATTCTAGGAGTTGGGGACCTCTGTAATTTTCAGGTAATTTCGTATTTTAAGTCAGCATTTTGAATGACGAACAAGAAACACAAGCACACACTGGACTTGGTAGATGAGACTTGGACTTGGTAGATGAGAAAAAATGTGAATGTGGATGAGCAGTGGTAAAGCAGAACGCATCAGAGAATGTCGATCCCTAATTTCAGTCAAATCAAAACATGAAAGTAAAATGAGCTGTTGGTACAGGGAATGCCAGACGGTTTCTCCACTGTGGTGAGCTCTCAAACATGCTGAGCCAATGATGTCCAGTGCTATGAGAACTGCTTAATGTCTACAAGCTTTTACAATAAAATATAATTTTATTATTATATTATTATTCGGAGTCAAAGTGAAGTGGAGCGTTCAGACTCTGCAAAATAAAACTCTTTATATTTAAACCTGGTCTGTTTGTGTGTGTCAAAGCAGAGAGGTTTGACCCCTTCCAGCCCCGACTCGCCACTCTCTTATGGGTGGGAGGTGCTGACCCAACTATCGGCTGATGAGCGGGGTCAGGCTGTTGGGGGGCGTCAGCGACTGACCGTCCGCTGTATTCCGTGTGCCGCGTTCTTCGTCAGCACTGCTATGGTCACTCGCGCTTGTAGCCTCGTCAGCGGCCTCCAAGGAGGGAGCTTTCTGATTGGCTGTTCGGTCTAAATCCGACTCCCAACTAGATAATATAGACATAAACTGTACGACGGTTTTATGTTGAAGTGAGGCCGGATCTGCTGAGGCAGTGTGTGATCATTGGGTTATGTTCTGTTGTGCTACCTATCTAGAAGACATCGGCCGTTACCGTTATCTTGTCATAAGAAGCCTATACCGTCGGGAAGCCTTTTTGCTTTATATCCTTTTATGAACACGCAGGACTGACATGCATCAGGTGTGAGGTGATTGTTTGGTGATCTTCACCGCCAGTCCGGTGTGTCTTGCCCATCTTCACTCATGAATTCACACACTTTCTTGTGTCCATGCCAGTCGAAATACGACTTGTGAGATCCGAGATCGGAGGTACTTGCGTGCCCCTTGGGTCAGGCTGTCCTTCAGGAAGCAGAAGACCCCAAGGGTCTGCCCACCGCTCTGCCCGACAGAAATGAACATCAGCAGCATGAAATATGCAACGAAACAAGTTTTCCTGATTCTAGTCCATTTAGAAAACATGAGTTTAGATCTTTGGTTTGTTGTCCTGAGTGTTTGTGTGTGTGCTTGAATTTGTTTGTGTGCATACACACACTCTCTGAGACACGGAGACTATAGAAGCACTTAGCGCTGGCCCGGCGTAAAGCTCTTAGAGCGTTCGTAAATGAACGCTGATTGAGTTTATGCCTCCGTCCTTTTAACGAAACAACAGCTCTTGGTGCAGGGAAACACAACCAGAGCAAACAGAGAAAAGAAAAGGTTAGTTTAGCTCATTAGAAGGTTGCTACGTGTGAGTGTGTGTTTGCTCGCATACACACACACACACACACGTCGGGTTTGTCAGGATGACTCTTCTCTTTGTGTGGTTCTAATAAAGCAGGCATTCTTAGAGAGAAGCACTATGTTTGATTTTTCATTTAAACTCAATGGATTCCTGTCCTGTTCCCTTGAAGTGCAGCTCCCCTACACACACACACACCCAGAGGTCTCTCTAATGGGTAGGAGAGAGTGAGCTCCCTCTATTTGCAAAGGAGGAAGTGAGACCCTTTTTATAGTCATTTCCTGTTAATTGGTTGCCGTGGTGAAGGCTTTTACCACGAGGTTCGCTACATTCATTTATTCTCTATTTTCTCCTCAATAGAGTCTAATGTGCTTGGTTTGGGCCTCCAAATGAGCACTCGCAAGACCTGCGTGCGTGTGTGTGCTTGTGTGTGCGTGCACTTCAGCCCCTTGGTTTGCCGCTGATTGGTGGTATTGTTGCATAAAAGCCGGACGTGGCGGGTGGAGTTTTGGGCAAAGCTGTCTGTGCAGGAGAAATGCTCCATTTTGATTCACACACCCGAAGGCGGGCGTGTGTACGTATACATGTACGTGATTGTGTAGTGATTTAATGCTCCGTGCAACCCATTCACTGCTGCTCACACTGTAGTGTGTTCGTCTGTGTATCTTCAGAGGATAAGAGTGTTTTCCTTAAGAGAAGCACTGAATTATGACACTTTTGTGCAAAGATAAAAACTACCGCTGTGCGAACGTAAACCTCCAAATCCACCCTGAAGCCAGAACGCTCCACCAGTTCCCCATATAAGGGCGTATTTGAGGATATATATAATATCGGGGGTAATTTATAAAGATAACATATGCAGCGTATAGTTACAGCTCTGTACAGTTCAAATTCAGTGAAAAAGATGTAGAACTCTTACACCAGCTGCAATGTTTATAGAGTCCAGGACAGTTGTACTCAGAGTTCAGGTCAGTCATGTATAGAGTCCAAACTTGAGCAAACAGTGGCTGTTCAGAATGGGGAAGCCAAAAAAGCCCATAAAATATTATTTTTCCTTTAGAATTATACAATTCTACAATTTCACACACTTGCACCCAAGACTGTCTCACATTATTGGAGCACATTGGGTTATAACTGCACACCTAATCACTACCTGTTCGCACTGACGCAGGGAAGCTGCTAGGGATGAACGAGTCCTCGGCAACCATCGTCATGACGCCGGACACCATCTCCAGCCAGCCAATCCACAAGAAGGTCGTGAATGTGGCTAACATGGGCGTTGTTCCGTCAGGACAGGACAACGTACACAGGTGAGTGGCTCACGGCATCACTTCACCAATCCTGCATCCACCGACCGAAATCCTGCTTTCAGTTCCGTTTGTGTTTGCAGGGCTGTTGAGGTGTGTGTGTGTGTGTGTGTGTGTGTGTGTGAGAGTGTGAGAAATAAAGACTCGAGGAAGCACATTTTTAATTTTTCACTCTTGCACACTCCACCTGTCTCTCTCTCTCTCCCCCCCATATGTGTGTCTGTCTGTCTCTCAGACACAATCACAAACTCCCCATACACACACAAACACTCGAGTCTGCATCCTTGCTCTTCTCTGGTTTGGATGGGTGCGACACTGTAATTTGATTATAAAGTATGAGGGGATCTGTGGCAACCTTGTGTGGAGGGCTCACGTCTAGTGCAAGGGCGCAGGGAGCCGAGATCAATCGGGACGCGGCAGGGAAGGCCGGCGCACCCAAACGCCCATATTTCATACGAAATAACCAATAGGACGGATGGGAGGGGTGGGGGGGAGGGGCATCAATCACAGCCCCGCCCTCGCTGGAGCGTGATTCACAGAGTGAGGCGCACATTGATGACACACTTCCTCTCACCAGAGTCTGCAGGAGATGGATGCCGATCAGTGTGCAAGCGCATGTGTGAGAATGTGAACGGGCGAATTTCAAAGGTTGCAGCTGACTGTGTGTGATGTAATGTGCGAGATTATAACAGCATGTCAGTGTGTTGTAATAGGGAATATAACAGCATGTCAGTGTGTTGTAATAGGGAATATAACAGCATGTCAGTGTGTTGAGGTGGTTTAAAGTGTCCCCCTTGTATACGGTTGTAAGTTTATATGGTGGGAAGTTTAGAGTTTATAATGTTGCAAGTGCAGCATTTTGTAAACATCTCCTTTAATTACTTTTAATCACTTTCTCCTTTGTAATGTTGATTCCTTTTCCTGGTTTATACACACACACACACCTGCTCTCAGGTGGTATTCCCAAATGTGACGTGCTGCTCACTAATATCTTGTTGGTCGGTTAAGTCCATGACACAGAAGCGGCGTCTGGGGGCTCTGCCTGTGCGGCGTCTGGGGGCTCTGCCTGTGCGGCGTCTGGGGGCTCTGCCTGTGCGGCGTCTGGGGGCTCTGCCTGTGCGGCGTCTGGGGGCTCTGCCTGTGCTTCACCGCTCTGCTGCCAGCCTGCCAGGTCGCTGATGCCCAAGGGAGGAGGGAGCGTGTGGGACGGAACGGAGCCTGGAGCTCCTGGCAAACCACAGAAGACCAGAGGTCCGGTGGTCGAGGACTGCAGAAATACGTGCTGTTGGGTTAAAGGTCAAGCTTGTTCGGGCAGTGTATGCGCATCAGTCAGCAGTTCCCAGCGTGTGTGTGTGTAGTGTAGTGTAGTGTCTGTGGAGTGGGGGAGGGGATTGTTATGCTCTGCGTGTGTTGCTGTGTGGCACTACACACTGAAACCATCGCTCATGACTGTGGTACTACAGTGTGTACGTCTGTGTGTGTGAGTGTCTGATTAGTGTGCATTTTTTTTTATCTCGGTTATTAAGATAGATTTGCCTTTGAACTGTGTGTGTGTGTGTGTGCGTGCGTTCCTGTGTGCAGCAGCAGGGGGCAGTGCTGTGTCTGATAAAACCCAGTAGCTCAGCACTGGTAAGCTCAGATTGATGGTGGAAATGGGAGGTTTGCGATTACTCACACACACACACACACACACACAGTAATTAGAAGGTGTGCTTTTTCCCCAAACATATTTTATTCTCTGTCCATTTTAGCATGTTCATGGTGGGTTTGGGGTTTGGTAGAAATACTGGTGGTTTTGGGGGTTGATGGGAAATGTCAAACATTTAATCTAATCACAGCCGTAATCTGCATACCTGCTTAAAGCGTACAGTCAGTACTGCTGGTGGTGCCCATCACGTGAACCTCGGTGCTCCCAGGTGAATGTGTGCACCCCCAGATAGCAGCTTAATGTGTAGCGAAGTGGATCCATATGGCTTAGCACCCCGTTACTGCACCCAGCAATGCATCCTGGGGGCAGATGAAGCTCTCCACCTGGGTATAAAGGGAACACTGGCGTTTTAAAAAAGTTGTACATGCACCCGGTCTGAAGGAGGTTTTAGGTAGTACTGGTAATAATACTAATGGTAATATTAGTAATATCATTATTATTAATGGTGATATACTTTGTGGGGATGCTAATTTTTTAGCCATATGGTTCCTGCATGGAGAGGTGGAGGTGTCATTGATTGTTTCTTGTGCTACAACCATGTACTGGCCTATTGAGAGTGTCTGTCTTGTGGTTGGAGTGGTGTGTGGAGACAGACAGGTGTCTTTCATTTTTAGAGCGGCAGACGGACACCTGGTCATCTGGCGAGATTAACCAACAGAGCACCACACCGAGTCTCTTCCGCACACACAGTCATATAATAATATATAATGAAACCACTAATGCTTAGTGTGAAGATTTCCAAGGGTAAAGTCAGGTTTAACAGCTCAGCACATAACAATCGTGGCACCGAAGCTTTTTTTTTCGCTCTTTAATTTAGTTGCCGTGGCATCAGCTGCGTTACAGGCCACTCGTACGGGCTGCTTGCCGAAGCCCCCGCTGCTCTCTGGCTAAACCGCCGCATTTCTCAGTCGTGCCACCAACGAACTTGCTTTAACCAACGGGAACGGCGATCTCGTAAACAGTCGTTCAGAATAACACATCGTGGAGACCGAGCTGCGTCTGGACGACGTCAGGGTGTCCTGGGAACCATCTACTGCAAAGCAGCCAGAAGTCTAGAAATTCGGGGAGCTTAAAATATGTACTGGTGGTAAAAAGCCAAGCGCATTGAGACGGTATTGTGGGAGAGACTCACAGCCACCGCGCCGAGTCGAAAGCAGGTGTCCTCTGCAAGGATTTTGACCACATGTGCCCCGCCACACGTCTAGAACATTCTGGACTGCTCCTCGCCCTGGAACCCGTTGCCAAGTTGCGTCTGACATTAAACGCTGCTGAGGGTCCAAGGGCTCAGCAGAAGCAGAGCCTGTCTAGGTAGTGATGATGTCTGGGTAGGGTTGAGGTCTGGATAGTGACGTGGAAGGTATTTAATCAAAATGTGCGATTTGTGGAACGCCAAGCCCAGACTCCCCCAGTTCCTGACGCTTACTGTGTGTTGTGTTGGCGTGAGACACCAATTTAAGCATTTGGTTGAGAAATATTCAAATATGGTCACGTGCCACTCCTTTGTCCTCGTTCTTTTGTTGGGCTTCAGTCTCCGAAGGTTAGCAGGATGGTCGTAGCGTGCAGGGTGTGTGGGGTTTGTCTCTGGAGACAAACGGAGATGAAGCAGAGACGTGTGGAAGAAAGAAGCCTGACTTGCACATGCAGTTATAGAACTCTTCCCAAAAAGTAGCAAAAATAGTAACATTCGGGCCATATTATTGTTGGATCGTCGATGCAAGACTCCAGTATGTAGTGCTTGCGTGTGTGTGTGTGTGTGTGTGTGTGTGTGTGAGAGAAGGGGGCCCTGTCTGGTCTGGGTCTTGCTTTCCACAGTCTGCCGTTAATGGTGTCGGGGAGAACACAGTGGAGAATACCAATGACCCGGTTACTGTCTGCTCTGTTTCTGCACGCCACAGCAAACCTGGCGGGGTGTGTGTGTGTGTGTGTGTGTGTGTGTGTGTGTGTGTGTGTGTGTGTGTGTGTGTGTGTGTGCGCGTGTGCGCGCGTGTGCGCGCGTGCATGCTTGCATGCACAATTGTGTTAACAGGCTCTGTGTATCCCTGTCAGTGGAGCTGGTAGTTGTAGAGGTCACAGCCAGTGCAGAGTCCTCAGTGTATTTTACACACATACGGACACACATGCGCGCGCTCGCTCGCACACACACACACTGCCTGAGGGCTGCATTGAGTAGGTCTGTAACTAAGGGGGTTATTAGGAACTCAATCCCATTAACAGAAACCATGGGAGGGCAGATCATGACATCTCAACCTACCAACCACCACCAGCAGAACATTCTGCGTGTGTGTGTCTGTCTTGAGGGCTAATGTGAACTTCTTCTTCAGCATGGTTGTTACAAGAGCTCATGGATTCCATTTAAATTCTGTTTAAAACGTAATTACTGATTGAAGTTTTACCTGGAAATAAAAAGCTGAATTTTGGTAGATCTTAGCAATGTGGAGAATATGTGGGCCATACAGAGAGAGATGGTTCATAGCAATTTAAGATGGAGGGGGGGGGGGTGGAATTTGTGTAAAATGTATTTGTGATCTTTGATTTAGTGTTCTTATCCAGGAAAGATCACATTCTTTTTGGAGTTTTGATTCTGTGTTACTTGAATCAACATTAGACTTCACAAGTATTGTGTAAGTCCTAATTAATGCAAGGCCTTGTCCGGTTGGTTAGCAGTTTGGTTTAGCAGTGATGACCCCTGTGTGTGTGTGTGTGTGTGTGCATGCGCACATGTGTAAGAGGCTGATGGGACAGGGAGGACTGGCTCATTGTGGTGGTGAGTGGGAGGTGTGTGTGCTTGTCACTGCTAAATGGAGGCGTGGGTGTGTGGGTGGGTGTGCTAAACGGTTCATTGTTGCAGTATAAAGTGTGGAAATGGAGGCAGATGGCAACATTTCAGGCGCGTGTGTGTGTGTGTTGGGGGGAGGGTGCTGGGTCATGTTTCCCGGCACCAGTTTCACTCTTTCAGTGGAGTCTGTGTGCGTGTTGTTGCCAAGGTTACTAGACACTAAAATTTCTCCACTGTCCTAAAAACAGGCGTGGTAAACACCCACCATGTTAAACACCCACCACACACACACACACAGTCTTTCTCCCTCTTACATTTGGTGATGATTCTGGTAGAGCATTTATTTTACTCTGCTTATATATATAATGTGTGTGTATTTATCAATACACTATGCACAGCACTATGCACTTCTTTCTCTCTCTCTCTCTGTCTTACACACACACACACTCTAACCCATGAAGTGCTCTTTGACCCCTGTGTCTGTGCAGGGCAGGAGGACAGGGCTTGTGTGTGTGTGTGTGTGTGTGTGATTGACAGCTGGGAGTCTCTAGGCCCCCTAATAGCTTTTTAATCAACTGGGATAATAGACTAGTCATGCCTGCTCTACACACCAACACACACGCGCACACACTCTCTGCTCCTGTGCTAACATATGGGCACACTGCATTTGCTGTGTCCTACTGAATCAGAGCTTCCCCTGCACGTAAACGACTTCAGCCGTCTCCCCCCCCGACTCTCACGTCTGTTCCACCTGCAGACAGCTGTGTGTCCTGAGCGTGTTTTTGTCTTTGTGTTTATGTGAAGGTTTGCGGCCAGACTGGTGAGTACAGGAGCCCTAGTGCTGGCGTGTGTGGTGCAGAAGGACACCGGTGCTCAACTCACTGTCAACACAGAGAAGACCGTCATTGGCTCCATGCTGCTGCGAGAGCTCCAGTCAGTGCTGAGCGCCCCCTAGAGGCCATGCTCTACTGCATACAGAGCTTCTTATACATCTCCCGCCGCGTACAATGCTCCCTCCAGACCGAAGACCCGTCTCCCACAGCGCCCCCTAGAGGCACACCACCCAGCAACCATACAGCGCATACGCAGGCGCACACATTACAGCAGAAGCCTGCGCGTAAACACTAAAATGCTATACCCACGAGTTTATAAGAAACAATCTTTTCTTCAGTAAACCATCCCCTACACTGGGGGACCATTGAGTGCAGTACCTCACACTGCCACCAGGGGTAGGAAACTAGTTTTGCTGTTTGTACCTTTCAGCCCAGACTGTATGTAAAGTGCCTTGCTCAACTGCTTCAAACACAAGTGCCCAAGTGGAATCTCAGACGTGCATTCTTACAATCACAATAAAGGAGACATTTTGGGGAGTGGGGAATAACATCTCCCCTGTAATTGGTTGGTTCGTTGATTTCTTGGTTGGAATTTTTTTTTTTTTTTAATCACTATTAAAATGAACATTTCATGTTCAGGTTTGTAATGGCCCGTTTGATTGGGTCGGCACCCCAAGCAGGGAAGCACATGCAGTAAAACTTAAGTTGCAGGAGCAATTAAGAATTTTACATCCTTGGCAATGATTATTTTGGATTTTGTTTAATGGTACAGTGCCACTTTAATCCTAGTCTACCACCACACCAGCCAGCTCTGCTGTCTTCGGAGAGATTACGGATTATCACCACAAATTATTAATACTGTGGTGGCTGTCCACAGGTCGCAAAGTGGTTAGTCACGTGACCTTCCAGCCAGACTAGTCACTGATCTCTCAACACAAGGCTGCTGTCAGCTCGCTTTGCCTTGTTTGTATAAATGTAGTTAAGTGGTATATAAAACGCGGTGGCATTAGGATGGGGATGTGCTGGGTGTTATGACCCACGTTCTTCTTCACTGCAGCCATAATTCAATAAAACAGTCACTGTGCGATCGTCAAACATGCTTCGTGTTGACATTTTTATGAGAGAAAGCAAGAGGCAGAAGCCATTTCTCTCAATCACTCTAACTCTAGGCTATAACAGTGCCACTGTGACATTAGTATATGGACACACGCAAAAAGTCGTTGCAGAATGTTTGGCTGGGCGGGAGAAGGAACCATGCACCCACACGCACTGCTACTCGCGCGGTGGCTTGTTGCCCGGGAGCAGCAGTGCGGTAACTAAATGGCCTAATGCGAAGGAAAAGAACAACGCCGAGCTGAGGACTTAAACGCGCACGGACGTGTCGAAGGGATGAGGCGCTAACTTCACGTGCAGCCACCCCGTTCCTATCAACTTGACGTTTTGCGTACTGTAATCCGTTTTGCCGATCTGTCATAAAACGGCGTTATCGGGACAACGTTGTCGTGTTGTGATCAAAGCACATGTATTATCTGATTCCAAACTACAGCAAAAACTAATGTTAGATTGTTGACTGGATAATTATTTTTAAACTCTGCCACGGCGTGGTCCGACTCCGCTCATGTCTGTGTAAACATCAAGGTGCCAATTAAGCCTCGCGGCGCCGCAGGTGTTTTGGTCGCGCCATTGTGACACTGTCGCCATGGCAACTGCATGCGCGACCCGTGCATTCTATAACGTTAGGCGGATCGTTAATTAGTCTCGTTGCTGGCAAATGATGGCTTGGCCATACCTTAAAGAAAATGCCAATTGATAATCACCACGATTGTGTGCGCACATACTAAAAATGCTGCGCTAAATATAACTCCAAGTAATTTCTGTAAAACAGTGGTCTGCTGCATGACCGTATACCACAACACACTGGGCCAAACTCATTAAAGCTACGGGCAAATTGCGCGTTGCCCGCGCATTTTACAGTTTACATGACATACGGTGCAACCAGATTTTGTAATCGTTTACTTATGACATAAGAGATTCCTAATGGAACGCTGCTAAGCAAAAATAAATGTAAAATGTGGATTGGTTGATCATTTGTTTAACAATACTTTGGTCACACATCCAAGTCAGCAAAATCCTGCGCACCCCTTTACCTAACTGATAAATATATTTAAAGGTGCATTTGTGGTTTGGAGTGAGCGTAATGATTAACGTTGCAACTACAGTTCGAGGACTTGGATCCAGAGTGGCGTATGTGACATTTTAGGTGAAAATGTTGAGATACATATCTGGATTGTTGAATCGGTTTTAAATAACTATTAATATTGTTTGATGATCATCGCAGATAGGACATAGTATGGCTGAAATGTAGTGGTGATTTGTCAAATGTTACGCCCTCACGGTTAATGAACACGAAGTTGAGGAGCAAGATCTCAGAACTCCACGAATTTTCCGGTAAGAAATGCGGAATTTTAGGTCTTGCAGAAGAAACTTTAAACAGATATAGACTGATGAGATATACAAGTTCACTACTTTATTAACATTCGCCACAGTCATTAAAGGAATTGCCGCAGCGCGGTTATCAACGAGTTTTATCAGTCGAGCCAACTGTACTGCAGTTAATTGGACTTCCCAATAAGCGGGGTTGCTTCACTCACCCAAGACCGCTTCAGTACGACGCGCAGCAGGTATGGTATAAGCCTTATTCTTGTGTTGCTGACATTAATGAACCAAAAGGTTATTTTCTTGGATTACATAATTTATTGAGGGATGGAGAAGGGGCGTGTCCACCCAGTAATTCCTGCTCACACTACATGTAATGTTTTAGGTTGGGTAGTTAACCCTACGCCACTTCTTTCATGAGCTGTAAACTCTGCTTATTTTACAAAATATTATAATCATATTGACGTCAAATTTGTCTAGATAATATTTAACAATGAAATGCATTTAGCAAACAATTTCTACAGCACATCACAGCTATTCAATTTAACCAATGAAACTAAATAACAACACATAAAATTAACAGAAGCAGATCTAGAAATTATGAAGGTTTTCATCGTGACAAAGCAAAAATTGTTGGTGATTTATGCTATTTGAAGATTCTATGTACTTTCCTAATGAAGAACCTAGAGTATTAAATGATCTGGCCAGTATCCAATCATTTCCTGCGAGGGCAAGAATACAGGATCCTGTTTCCGCTGAACCAGGGACACCTTTTAGGAAAGATGCTTTACAATCCAGCTTCTTTTGCTGTAGAAATAACACAAACACAACGACCATGTGATGCAAAATGGTGTCCCACAAGGTGCACCTGTAGGCCCATCATTGTTTTGTAACTTTATAGAGCAGTCTTTTAGGTGTTTCACTCAGCATAATGTTGGCTTTCATTTTCTCAAATAGCGGTTTGGCTAGATTCAATAACTCACTTCTTCACATCAAATGTGGAATGGATGGATGACCAGAACTTTCTTCTAAACTTTCGTAAAATGGGAATACTTATGTTAGGCTGTATGTCTGCTTAAAACGAGACTGCCAGGTTTGACCTAGACCTTGGTGGCTTTTCTATGCAACCAAAAGCAATGGCTAGACGAGTACCTCGTAAATCTATAAATATAAATCTATAAACAATGTCTCTTTTACTTTATTGTTTAAGAAACATATCTAAAATAACAGTGATGTCCCCATTGTTAGAAATTAATTAGGCCTTTACAGCACCAATTGGAAATCACTATTGGAAAATATTTTTAGTCTAAACTTATCCTTTGGTATGGGTCTGGGAAGCAGTCTCAAAGGTTATATTTAACATTTAAATAAATGTTATTAATATTGTCATTATTAGTGATATGTTCTGCAGTTTACATGAACACACTTTTTACATGAAAAAGTATTAATTATGAATTGCATTTTGCAATTCATAGAGCTGAAATAAATGATCAATGAAATGTTTTTATAAAGGACTTACAGTGGCTCTGTGAACCTTGAAAACACCAAACATCAGACCAACAAAAAAAAATCAGACACCATGTATGTATAGTATGTTTTGGTCATATGTAGCATATTTCCAGTATCTTAAAGTCTGTGCTGAACAACCCCCTCGAAGGAATGCACATAAAAGGTGATTTTTCCCCCCAAACTCTAGACCTGCACCAACTTCGTTTCTTCCTGAAAGTATTTACTTCTATATGGTCTCACTGCCGACAAATCAGTGAATGACTTCTTGGCTAAATTGTCTTTCTTCACTTCTTTCTTCCTCCTCCTTCTCTATTTTCTTGTATTTCTTTTTCGTTTTTGTTTTTTGAGTCAGTCGTGTGGATGGAGAGAGGGTGGTGGATGGTGGAGGGTGGTGGGTAGCACCTTGAGGGCAACATCACCTTCTATCTTGTGGGAAAAGACACAGGATTTAAGGACAGAGGGAATATGAACCCATCTGAATATGATTTGAAACACTTCTTTGTCATAAATATGTACCAGGTGTAGTGGAGCCTGCTTGTGATTCAGGCAGGATGGTTTTATGTAAAGAATGGCTCTGTGAGGTTTACTTTATAGAGCTGCGAATTGAGTCGTCTAAGAACCAGCACATCGCATTACTCTCTGAATATCTACACTGACATGACAGAATTTTGTTCTGTAGCTGCAACACTACAGAATGTTGTTCTGTTCTGTAGTCCTGTTGTTCTGTGAATGTTATGTAGCACAATCATATAGTGGGGTGCGAAGGTTTGGGCACCCTTGTTAATTTTCCTGATTTACCTTTATAAATCATTGAATGTTTGGATAACAAAATTCAGTTAAATATATCATATAGGGGACAAACACAGTGATATTTGAGAAGTGAAATGAAGTTTATATGATTTACAGAAAGTGTGCAATAATTGTCTAAACCTTAACTCAATATTTAGTAGATCCTCCTTTCGCAGAAATAACAGCGGCTAAACGCTTCCTATAGCTTTTAATGAGAGTCTGGATTGTGGCTGAAGGTATTTTAGACCATTCTTCTTTACAAAACATCTCTAGTTCATTCAGGTGTGATGGTTTCCGAGCATGGACAGCTCTCTTTAAGTGACACCACAGATTTTCAATAATATTCAGGTCTGGGGACTGAGATGGCCATTCCAGAACGTTGTACTTGTTCCTCTGCATGATGCCTTAGTAGATTGTGAGCAGTGTTTAGGGTTGTTGTCCTGTTGGAAGATCCAGCCCCGGCGCAGCTTCAGCTTTGTCACTGATTTCTGGACATTGGTCTCCAGAATCTGCTGATATTGATTGGAATCCATGCATCCCTCAACTTTAACAAGATTCCCAGTCCCTGTACTGGCCACACAGCCCCACGGCATGATGGAACCACCACCAAATTTTACTGTAGGTAGCAGGTGTTTTTCTTGCAGTGCTGTGTTCTTTTTCCTCCATGCATAATGGCCCTTGTTATGGCCAAATAACTCTATTTTAGTTTCATCAGTCCACAGCACCTTACTCCAAAATGAAGCTGGCTTCTCCAAATGTGCTTTAGCATACCTCAAGCAGCTCTATTTGTGACTCTCCCATACAGCATCTTCTTGTGTAAAGTGTGCCGAATAGTTGAACGACGCACAGTGACTCCATCAGTAGCAAGATGATGTTGTAGATCTTTGGTGCTGGTCTGTGGGTTGACTCTGACTGTTCTCAACATCCTTTGCTTCTGTTTATTCGAGATTTTGCTTGGTCTGCCACTTCGAGACTGTGCCTGTCTTCTTCCATTTTCTCACAATGTTTCTCACAGTGGAGACTGAAAGCTGAAATCTCTGAGATAGCTTTCCGTATCCTTCCCCTAAACCATGACGGTGAACAATCTTTGTTTTCAGGTCATTTGAAAGTTGTTTTGAGACTCCCATGCTGCGACTCCTCTGAGAAGATGCAAAGAGGTGAAAAACTTACAATTGCCACCCTTAACTACCCTACCCTCATAATTGGAGTCACCTGTGTATGGAGGTCAAGGGTCACTGAACTTACCAAACCAAATTTGAGTTCCAATAATTAGTTCTAAAGGTTTTGAAATCAATAAAATGACAACAGTGCCCAAACTTATGCACCTGCCTATTTTTGTTTAGACAATTATTGCACACTTTCTGTAAATCATATAAACTTCATTTCACTTCTCAAATATCACTGTGTTTGTCCTCTATATGATATATTTAACTGAATTTTTTTATCCAAACATTCAATGATTTATAAAGGTAAATCAGGAAAATTAACAAGGGTGCCCAAACTTTCGCACCCCACTGTACATGCATATTTGGTAAGCAACAGCATTCTTCTTGTTGGGATTATAAAGTTCATGATAAAAAGTCGAATATGAGGACGTATGATCAGAACAGTTGATTGTCAAAGCTAAACTAGAATTTGGAAAAGTCTGGATGGGTCAGTGTGATGGTTCATAGAGGTTGTCACTCAGAAAAGGGCCGGGGATCAATCTAAAACTACTGTCAGTGGTAAGATGCTAATGTTCACAGTGAAGAAAGGACGTAGGCTGTTAACTGAAGCATGTCAGTCAGTAAATGAATTAAGCCTTACGATGCAAACGTACGATATGATATGTATGCGAATTACATGCACTTATATTTTGCGTGCTTCCGTTTATTTTTTTTAATACGTTTTTCCTTTCGGAAAATATTTGAGACATTACTCACTGCTCACATGTCCCGGTTATAATCTCCCATATTTTTAGGCTGTTTTTATTTACTTGTGGTCTCATTTTTTCCTTCTCCGAACGCCACCTCGCCAGCGTTCGATAAATCTGCCAGTGCGGCTTTCACGCGCTCTTTGGGACAACAGAGGCGCTGTTTCTTAAGTGCAACTCTGATCAGCTGAATTATATCAAACTCCCCTAATAACGTCTTGGCCGCAGTTGCCTTGAGCCGCGCTGCTGGGCTTTTCAGCGATGAAATACACTAAGTACTCTGCGACAGCTGAAAGCCATAAAAGCGGGGCTCGAATAAAGGATAAATGTGTTGAGTCTGCCTGAAGGAGAAAACAGATTTTCCGACGTGAACTCAAAGAAACATAGACTAGACACGAAGGGTGCTTTTAGTAGTTGTAAAGTAAAAAAAAAAAGTAAAGTAGTTGTCATTGTTTCCCAGTTGTGAACACGTGATCCAAAAGATACTGACTTATGGATTGCACCAGACTGTGTCTCCCAACAGTGAAATAGGCAGATTACAACAACTGAATAAATTGGTCTATGAGGACATAATTAAGTAGAGCATTTCACCTTCAGTTATTTCTTGAGCAGATCCAACGAACTTGTCCTGCTTTTAGAATTACGAGCTATACTATTACTTTTTTTGTACTGCAGTACGATTGAGTTGTGCATGACTGACAGGAATGAATCAATAAGAGTAGTTTATCTCTTTTCTGGGCTCCTTATGACAATTTGGGCGAGTCATAATGACGCCGTGTAAACTGTAACACCCAGGGGGACCCCTAAGCGGCCGCATAATTCGCCTATGCTTTGATCCTGCTCTGAACACAAGTAACGTTAAAGCTGGTCTAAGTAATTTTAATGGTAAATAATGCTGTTGACCTCACGCCAAAGTGGCA
Source organism: Brachyhypopomus occidentalis (assembly GCA_020368025.1). Classification (NCBI taxonomy): domain Eukaryota; kingdom Metazoa; phylum Chordata; class Actinopteri; order Gymnotiformes; family Hypopomidae; genus Brachyhypopomus; species Brachyhypopomus occidentalis. The sequence continues at coordinate 497,514 of JAGXOD010001388.1, forward strand.
CAAAGAGAGCACGTGAGTCACGCAGTGACGTCACAGAGCTTTATCCAGAATTAGTGCTAAATGCAGGACCAGATCAACAAACTAACTTTGGCTCCACTTCTATCAGCGAGTTTATGTAGCATCAGCAAAAACACCTGAAGCTACCACAACCAGTTCTGACGACCTCCTTAAAGTAAAGATGAATGACCCCAATTGTTGTTCAAAGGATCACATGATTTATTTGTGTGCACAGCACACACATAATATATAGTATCATATAAGGTATTACATAAAAATTACTCCATATTATTATGTATGGTAAAATTCTTAGATTGTCAAATGGCTGTCACTTTGAGTAAATGTGTGTTTGAACATCAGTGATACCTCCTATTATCTAAATACCTAATACACACAATCTTTTCCCCAACTTCAAACGCTGGGTTTACAGATGTGCTAAGAGATTCTTAGTGGTTCTTTGAAACATACCACATAAAAACACTTCAAGACCAGCTTTGGATCTGCTAGGCTGTTTTGAGTTGATATGCCTTACTGATAAAGGACACAGGAAATGAGACCCAAATCCAGAGTAATAGATGTTTTATTGTTGGTGAGTGTCACCCATTCACAAAACACACTCTCTTTCTCCCTCTCTCTCTCTCCAAACAGTCACAGCCTGCTATCAGCTCTGAGGGCTAGTTTCTGAGGTAATTGATATGATTAGACATAAATGGAGGCTTCACAGCTATTTTACGTCTCTTTTATTGTAATTAGATTTTTTTGTCGTGGTCCATAAGGGGAGAAGCTGTAATGACAGCAAGTTCTCCTGCTGAAGTGTTCAATCAGCTTCTTATTACAGACTAAAGACAAATTCATTCTTTCAGATTTCCTGCCTCTGTCACTGATTCTCTCTCTCTCTCTCTCTCTCTCTCTCTCTCTCTCTCTGACTCTCTCTCTGACTCTGATTCTCTCTCTCTGTCACTGATGCTCTCTCTCTCTCTCTGACTCTCTCTGTCTTGGATTCTCTCTCTGACTCTGATTCTCTCTCTCTGACTCTCTCTCTGACTCTGATTCTCTCTCTGTCTCTGCTTCTGTTTTATGTTTCCTGGCTAGTGAATGAGTCACAGATGCACATGGACACGCATCTCTTTGGCCTAGGCAGCCCGGACCCATTACTTCGAAGGGGGAAAGTGGTTTTTCTACTGCCACTCCCCATCAAACCCTGATGGAAAAATGGCAGATTTGTCGGCGGTGTGTGATTTGACCTTCGTTAGTTGTTTATTCTGTTTCCGTCCACATCTGTTTGCTGTTACAGACCTCGGCGATGCTCCTCCTGGTGGCTGGGAACTGTGTGCTTTCAGCTACAGTTGCAACTACTTCACATGGGAATCCAGCTCCTTCTCATGGGAATCCAGCCAAATCAGCTAGTCCTGCTGCTTTACTGTAGCCATCACATGTCCCATTAGATTATGGCTATTACTTCCAAGCCAGTTTTGTTGACTCAGTGTTCAGCAAATCTGGACACTGGGTCCATGTGTGGACTGTTGTTAGGAAGTCATACATTCTGCTTTTTGTGACTTAGTGTTGTCTGATTGTTTTTAACATATGTGATTGCCTACCTGATGTTGTGATGGTATGTTTAGATTTTTAATGTAATCAACTCAACTGCATTAATCAAATCCTAAGAATTTACACATTTCTTTTCACTCTCCTGGTTCAGGTCCTACCTGACAGATCATTACCAATTTGTACTAGTAAACAACGAATGCTCAGAGCGTTCTAAGGTAAAATATGGTGTCCCACAAGGATCTGTACTGGGCCCCATATTATTTACATTATATATGCTTCCACTGGGCACTATCATCTGTAGGCATGGTATTAGTTTCCATTGCTACGCAGATGATACTCAGTTGTATATATCTTCCAATCCGGATGATATCACCACTACTCTCAAGATTGAGAGCTGCGTCCAGGACATTAAAAACTGGATGGCGTCTAAGTTTCTTCAACTAAATTCTGATAAGACTGAGGTGCTGATTCTTGGGCCTAAAGCTGCTAGAAGCAGCTGGGCTGATATTCCCCTTACCCTAGATGGGTTTTCAGTAACACCCAAGTCTACATAAAAAGCTTAGGTGTCACTATTGATTCGGATCTTTCATTTGACACACATATATGCAATGTCACTAAGGCTGCCTTTTTCCATTTACGTAATATCGCCAAGCTGAGACACTTACTTTCATTAGCTGATGCAGAGAAGCTGGTCCATGCTTTTGTCTCGTCAAGATTGGACTACTGTAATGGTCTTCTAATTGGATGCTTTAAACAGTCCATAAAGAAGCTACAACTTGTACAAAATGCTGCAGCTAGAGTCCTAACTAAGGCTAGAAAATTCGATCATATTAGTCCCACTCTCGCGGCATTACATTGGCTTCGATTAAACATCGAATTGAATTTAAAATTCTTCTCTTAACCTATAAAGCGTTAAATTGTCTTGCCCCACAATATCTGAGTGAACTCATTGCTTACTACAACCCATCTCGCCCTTTACGCTCCCAAAATGCTGGATTTCTCTTAGTTCCAAAAATTTGTAAGACTACAGCCGGAGGCAGAGCTTTCTCCTTTAAAGCCCCTCAATTATGGAATAGCCTTCCAGCTCCAATCCGAGATTCTGACACAGTTCCAATCTTTAAATCTAGACTTAAGACTCACCTATATAATCAAGCCTTCAGTTAAATATTCCCCTAGTAAGGTGCGGGGCTCAGGGGCCCCCAGACGTTGAATTTCTGGTAATCTGAGATGTTGATGCTGTCATCCAGCTGTGTCATGGCATCACTCTAGTTGTGACTGACTTGACTGGAAAGCAATGTCTCAGTGAGCCCTCATGACTGTGGTCACCTCTGGACCCCTCCCTTTAGTTAAGCTGCTATAGATTAGCCTGCCGGAGCTACATGCTAATCACTGGCACATGAGCTATGTACATTTAAATCAATGGTGGTTAAACTGACATCCTCACACTCAGTCTGTATTGTCCATCTTTTTTGCATGCTTCTACCCAAGACGACTGCATGTAAGCACCTACAAGCACCTGGGAGATGGTCTGGCTCGCCGGTGGATGTACTGATGCCGGGGTTGGATGTACCATTGTCGTAAGGGGACGTGCTGATGCTGGCTCCTACCTGAGATGCACAATCTGCAATGAAGGGACTGTGACTACTTGGCCAGGGAACAAGAACTTTAAGCTATAACTGTAGAACCACCTCTTGTTCACAAATACGGACTGGTGCTAACGGGCCGCCCAATGGAGGATGGGTTCCCTTTTGAGTCTTGGTCCTCCCAAGGTTTCTTCCTATTCCCCGCCATCTTAGGGAGTTTTTCCTTGCCACTGTCGCCTTTGGCTTGCTCATTAGGGATCTGGACCCATACAATTTGTAAAGCTGCTTTGAGACAACATGTGTTGTAAAAAGCGCTATATAAATAAAATTGACTTGACTTGACTTTTAAAATCTAATATGGTAAAATGCTTATCAGAATTTTTTAAACCTTGGCCTTGGCATTTAAAGTTTAAAACACAAAACAGTACAAAGCCATTAGATATCAAACAGTTACACAATGACTTGATTATTTTTACATATTGGGAAAAAAATTATTTGCATTTTCAGTAATAGCAAAGACCAAACCAGCTCCAAGGACAGACACTTTGTGTTATACTACACTACACTGTATTATACTACAGAGGTTTCTCATTAAATGAGAGCATGTGGGTTATTATGGCCTCTTAATGCTAAAGAAACATAAAAATCCCTAAACCTTAATTGACAACCCCCCTTCCCCCCGAAGTACTCTCCAAAGGGGATTAGGCACCCCCATCTCTCCTCTATTGTTGGTATTGTTGGTGAGCATGTGTACTGTCCATTCCTCTCATCTATAACTAGGCTGTGTGTGTGTGTATGTGTGTGTGTATATGCATGTGTGACTGTCGGTGTGTTCTTCCCATCTCACAGCTGTAAATATACATTCCCTGTGAAGGATTACCAATCAGGACTTCATAAGAACACTACTAAACTGTGATGGTTCTAAGGGGGAGCATATGCTTTGGCTGGTTTTGAGGTTCAGCACCCCGGTTGAGAATAACGGCCCCAGGACCGGCTCTCAGCAAGGTGGCCATCCGTGTCACACTTCCCAGTAGGGCTCTCATACACTGAGTTACCTTAAAGCATCTAAGTATGACTGGTACTTTGGTACCATGGTCTAGAAATCTCCTTCTGAACCCTCTGACCTGACAGATGCTAACTGCTCTGCTAGTACAATTGGTGGGTCCAGAAGTCAGACACCTGCAGCGCTGCTAACACGGCTAGTTGTAAACGTTTGAAATGTTGTAAATTGATTGTAAAGCAACAGTGCGGTGCTGCTTTTATGTTAAATCTGCAGAGATGGAGTTCTGTGGTTCTGCGTTTGCACTGCACAGCTCATGGAAATGGCTGGCAAAGATTTAATTAGAGGAAAACAAGTCTGGTTTCACTGAGTGATAATTGCCAACAGAATGAATGATTGCTAATTATTGCATTAAAACAGCAAACTATATAGGTAATAACCACACAACTCTTTATTCCTTATTAATCTGTTTCATATGTGGGACATTAGACAGAGTGCGGTGTAAATATTTAATATTATTGCGTTATTGCATTATTTTTGAGTTATCGCCGTAATTACTGCATTATCTGTGATGAACGTTCCTGCCTGACAGAAAACAGAGTGAATGTCAGTAATGGTCTTGCGGACGAGTCCAGACGTGGAGAACTGAAGCACTGTGTGCTTTAGAGTTCTCTCTGCTCTGACCCTGCTGCATTACTGAACAGGGCATGAGCTCATTCAGGGGTGTTATTGCGCAGACATCACAGACTCAACTGTAGAGTGCTATGGGCAGAAAGACTCTGCCTTTACCAGCTGCATGACAAATTCCATTACATTGCTGAAAAATGAAGTTGTTCTAGATATGTTATGGTTAAATTATGTCGCGTGTTGTAGCAGAACACATGAGGGAGGTGCTTAATGCAGTTAACAGAGGGAGAGAGTAGGAGAGGCGGAGGGATTGTGTGCCCTGGTTCTCCATGATCCTGTGAGTGGGATTGTAGGTCTGGTGTTAGCAGCTGGGCTCTTAAAGATCAGCCACACGGGGGAAATTGCATGAGACACCGCCATGATCAGAAATACGCCATGCTGCAAGCTGAGCTGGCTAAGTCTCTCTTACCATATCTGTAAAACCAGCATTTGAAGCAGGGGATAAAATTGTGGGTATTATCCACGTGGAGGTGAGATGCACCTGCGCAGCGGATGTCCAGCAGTCAAACGCTGATGGAGATTAAGGACCCTTATAATGTTAGTGACGCATAGAAGAGAAGCATAACAGACATGCAAGGCCGCTCTGATAGCATCGTGCTCCCAGTGTGGTTGATTAAGTGTGTGTGTGTGTGTGTGTGTGTGTGTGTGTGTGTGTGTGTGTGTGTGTGTGAACACTAACACACTGCCCTGAACACTGAAGCACTGTGCTGATAAAACCACTCGTTACACATGCTGAACAGTGACGACCCAGCACGTCAGGTGCCCGGCCAGGTCAGCCTGCATCTTCCCAAACTCGTTTCTGGAGGTTTATGCAATTAATACTAGAACTTCCTAGAGACTGGAGTCACGACATGTTGGAGTCCAGTTATTACATCAGCACCAAACCTAGTCTGACCTTCCACTCCAGTCTGCCATTCTGAAAACTCTGTGTCTCACGCCACCTTATAAAATACTCCGGTTAAAAACAAGTATTTTTGTTCATGATTGAATTCTGGTTACAGTTCAAAGAAAAAAAGAAAAGAAAGAACAAAAAGAACGAGTACGAGAAAAAGGATACAGCTAGGTACTTCGAGGGAAGATGCTGGTACATGTGTCCTTTGGCGTGACTTTCTCTGGGAAGTCAATTAAATGGTAAAATCAACAGCAATCCTGCACTTGCGTCCGCGTTTCCTCAGAACTATACAAGAGCATGGTCTCTCATTGGTACCGGAAATCTAGAAAGCTTCTGCCAACCTGTGCAACCAAAGCAGGTTCCTTCAGAGAATGAAAGGGTCAGTGGTGTTATCGAGCGAAAGTCCCCTGGTGTGACCCAGCACTGGGTTCAGGCAGGAGGTGCAAGGCTGCCTGTCACGTTACCATGTTGTAAGTTACAGACACTTTCATCACCGCTAGTCTTCCTCAGTCAGGGACATGCACTGCTCATAAATATGCAACAACACAGGCCCCTCCCCCCACAATCTCTATGGTGATGGAAAATCAGTCACTATAACATGCAATTACAAATCCTATCACACGCCAAGTCCATCTGGGCCAAGCGTAAGCTCTGAAAGGCCCCCAAACCCCGTGTCCCTGGGCCCAGTGAGAATGGCAGTCTGGCTACCTGCGCTAACATACTCCCTAAGTTTACTTCACAGTTCGACCATGCAGTTATTCTTTTCAGATGCGGCCTCTTTAGCACGCAACAGAAGTATTGCACTACGAATTATTACTTTTTAATGCATCCAAATGATTATCCCATGTAGAGATGGATGATCAACAACTAAAAGCACGATATTATTCCGCTCAATTACTGGAGTATGCTGTGTAATTGCACGATAATGGGTTCGATAGAATGTGTTATTAAGGGTGTTTTCCTTTCATATTAAACTTCCATTTAAGATTGACATCCTTCGGCGTCATGGCTCCGCACAAGAGCTTAAGTGTGCTTTCAGCAGGTGTTTTCTGAACACACACACACTACAGCGTGTGTGGTTGTTCCACAGAACGCGCTGTAATGGTGGACGCTCGGTGTAAGCTCTGCAGTGTCTTAATTAGCACTGATTGCACTGTGAAAGGGTTGAAGTGGCTGTATTAGCGCCATAAAATACCGCTCAGTGCGTTAGCCTCTCTCTCCTCCAGCGCTCATCCACCCAGTGTGTTAATTACCAGAGCAGCGAAAAGGGGGCGAAAAAGCTAGCTGGTTAATTCAGAGTAAACAAACCAATATATACCAATATATATATATATATCCCAACGTGTTTGTGTGTGCGTGCGCGTGAGGGCGAGCGCTGGTGTGAAAAGCGGGACAGAGAAGGACAGAATCCGAGCGAGTTAATGTGGAATAATAAACTGAAGGGCTCGAGTGCGGGAGTGGGTTTGTGTAATGTGCTTAACTCTATTCACCGCTAATTCGGCGGCGTACGGCTCTGGCCGTAGTGCGGCCGCGGCAGCATTAGAAGCACAAAAGCCTCCCGCAACCACCAGTGCGTCACGTTAAACAGCATCCAACTCTACGCTGAGACTAACAAAGACCTACATTTCCATTTCAACGGCGTGAACGGAGCGCGAGAGAGGGTCGCCATTCCTCTCTCAGTCTCTCACCCTCTTAATTTCTGCTCTTCAGTCAGCCTTCCTCTTTCGGAAGCGAAAGCACTCTTCCACCAGAAAATTCCTATCTGCACTTTGTCGGCCGGTCTGGCTTTTTACATTAAGACTCCTTTCATAAACAATTAGGATGCCGTTGTCACCACATAAATCAAGTGGGTTCTTTAGAGCGGGAGAGTAGGCCTGCGCGAGGACATTTAGCCTTTTGGATGATGTCTATTGAGGGCATCTGTATGGCGGGCATACAGCAGCACAGTACAGTATTCCCAAATCATCAACAATTTCCTTAAACAAATTGCACTATAGCTCGCAAGGGTTCCAAAGAAACAATTATAACTTTTGTAGTAACTAAGACAGCCAATGAGACACAGCTATAGGACAGTGGTACCTGCTGAGTGAAAGAAAAGGTGGAAACGTGAAAACAGTTAAACGCTTTGCTTGTACAGCCGATGAAGGTCCTCTGTCCTAAATGAAGAATCTATTCTCTGGAAGCCTTCTGTGATATATATATATATATATATATATATATATATATATATATATATATATATATATATATATATATATATATATATATATATAACTATATAATTCTCACATACGCTATTCTGACACATCACTGTCAATAGGCAATTGACTACAGTACCTTTTTACGTAATACATGTCTTGATGTATGTCGTACTGCTACTTCAGAAACAATGCAAATATTTTAGTTTTAAATTCGTGCATTTAAAAATATTTGCTTATATGTCTGCTGCTTATAAATGTTTATAATTGTTTTTATATAAATCTGATTAAATCAGGAAAGTAGCAGTTTTCTATAGTACAAAACATTGTAGTGAAGTACACAAGGTTTCCATGATGTTTCAGATAGAGAACCTTCATCGGCTGTGCAAGGAAAGTGTACTTTGCTCAACTGACGACGGACTTCTGTTCAAAACATCCTGTTTCTCTGGAAACCTTGTGTACTTTATAACACTCTCCCTCTCTCTCAGTCTCTCTCTCTCTCTCTCTCTCTCTCAATCTCTCTCTCTCTTTCTCTTTCTCTCTTTGTATATAGAGTAAGCTGACTGACTTCTGTGTACAGTAGTGGTTCCAAAATATGTAAATATGTAGATTGCAACTGACTGTAAATGGTTAGGTATAGGTATGTAAAATTGGGCTATAATAATGGGGAAATATTTGCTTTAGCTGCATCAACTGCAGAATTGCTGATAGATAGATAGATAGATAGATAGATAGATAGATAGATAGATAGATAGATAGATAGATAGATAGATAGATAGATAGATAGATAGATAGATGGATGGATGGATGGATGGATGGATGGATGCTGGATTTGTCATAACATTTCTCTTTTCCTCAGTCAGAATTGTCAAATAAAAAAGGAATTAAAACCGAGGGCGCAGGCAGGTGCGAATAGCGGGCGGTAGTGATAGGTAAATCTAGCGGAACAGCGTGAGGAGTGCTCGTGATGAGATCCCACTGCCGGACCAGTTTAAAAACTGAGCACAGCACCAGACCAGCCTCTTCCTAGCAATATGTATTACAAATTGGCTATTTGTATCGAGGCTCTTTAGGGCCGAGGAAGCGAGGGCATACTATCCCCGGGGACTGGTGCTCTATAGCGGGGTCTTTTTTAGCACAGTTTGGGCATAGGACGGGAGGAGGGCCGGTTAAAATTATGTCACGGGAATGCGCGCAGTGTCATTAATGCCGCCCTCCCTTTTCCTTTCACTCTCAGGGGCACAAGAGGCCCCCGTGCGCTCTCATCAGAATGCTAATTTCCCATTTAGAATCCTCCCCCGCGCGCGCCCCAGTGAATGGACTTTCTCTAGAAAAATAAAAAAAAATCAACTCCACAGATGCCGAGTATCAGGCGCGCGGCACCTCCTCGCCGCTCATTCAACCCCAATTAATTAACCCTCGGGCTAAGCGGGCAGGTACTCTCGCGGTGCCGCAGGCGGCGGACGCAGCTCAAATTTAAATGCGCATCTAATTTATCGCGCGTCTGATCGGGCCACTTTTGTTAAGAAAGGGGACATTTTTCAACCGCCTGCCTCCCTCCTCTTCCAACATGTAATCCCTATAGATCCCGTGTGAGATTTAATAGAGTGAGAGGCAGCTCGTGGGCCGATTGATGCCGTCTGAAATAAAACGATTTAAAGCGTTCCTTTGTTTGGCTCGCGCTCCCTGGCGGATCCCGACTGAAGGACTCAAATAGAGAGTGACTGCGCTCTAATTGCGCCGGCTCGTGAGCGGTTTGTCATATGGAGCTATTTGAATAGAGATTATGGGCGGCACTTCACGCAAATCCACTCCGTTTAGAGCGTTAGACTGACGTGGGATCTGTAGGGAAAGTCGGGGATTACACAAATGGACTACATTTACCCAATTAACACTCACACGACGCTGCTTAGCATCTCAATGGCGCTGTTTGGGGCTATTTGGATAGTCTCATGTCGCATGTCTAATACCAGATTAGTGAATAATAGAGATCCATAATCCGCGTTAAGAGTAGAAAGTCCCCACTGGGCAGTGTATCAACACTGTATCCTCAAGGCTAAATAATTTTAAAGTATATAAAGATTTGGAAGTCGGTGTTTTTAACAATATCGGTGATATTGGAGAAAAGGTGTAACATTTTGGAGGCGGGACAATGTAGGGTGATACTGTGATAAAATATAGCTAGATTTTATGTCCAATCTCTTTTTGAATAGCCTACTGATCTAGAGGCCTGTTCTTCACACATTGTTGATGTTTCCTTGTGTTGGGTATTTGGAGTGATATAGATATGTGTGTGTGTAGGGGGGTGGGTGTGTAAATAGCTTCACTAATCTCCGTGTTTGAAAAGCGCTGATTTATGGCGGGTGGTGAATGCGGGCTATGATTAGAAGGGCCGGTGGTAAGTGCATTTGGGTGTCTCTGTGTGACGGTGGAGTAAATAGGCGCTTTATTTATCGTCTTGCCGGGGCTCTCTGTGCGGAAGAGCGCCTCTCCAAATTGAAATATAGCACGAGTTTACTCTCCTGATTAGGGCTCGAGAGCAGCGGCGCCCAAGGCTATCATCAAACAGAGAACACCGCGATCTGACACCTAATTGTGGCGGGATTAATGTGTGCGAAGTGACAGCAAATAACCCCGGGGTGACAGCGCCAGAGACTGGTGGCCCAGAGGCCACGCTTGCTGAGACCAAAATGGGGGGTATGGTAGTGCGGGACATTTGATGTCTCGTCACATGGGCTCGAATACGGTGCAATAAGTGTTAATCTTATGGCGCCTGGTTGTGGGTGACAGCGGGGATTCTACTTCAAGTATACCCCAAGGGGAAATTATTACAATTAAAAAAAAAGAAAGTTATTCAATTGTGATAACACCAGTGTCCTTTAATCCCACCTCGAATAACGGAACTGCGTGGGATAGTTTGTGTTCTGAGCACGTTATGAATAGGTTAATGTAGTGGGAAAATTCTAATCCGATTAGGTCACGAAAACCACATTTACGCAGGCGACGTGACTTGAAAATGAGCAGACATTATGACCTAACGTGTCTGTCCAAATTCCGTGTCCAAAGTATGTTCAAAAATAGATCTACTTAACACAGCGGAAAAAGCGCGTCTCCGCAAGCAACACGACCTCTTATTGTTATGACAGCGTTCTTGATCATTTCAAATTCTTTGACTAGATCACTAAAAGCCCCGTAATGAGCTTGTCAGTATCGCACATCCGTCATGCGAGGAAGCAAGAATTCCCAGCTAAGTTTCTCACTCTCTCTCTCTCTCTCTCTCCCTCTGTCTCTCTCTCTCTCTCCCTCTCCCTCTCTCGCTCTCCAGGAGATAACGGTTTTATGATCTTATAGGCTTATTGGTTGTTGGTAGCATGTTATATATTCCCAGAGGAAAGTGGAATCAAGTCATCTTTACTGCGTTCATTTCGAAATATTAGGCCAGTGTTTTCGGTGGCTCGTAATCATAATGGATTTTGAATGGATTCAAATGGCGTGTAATGTATTCACCCAGGACATTTTTGCCTAAAAGCTGTGAGCTATAACTGCTTATGGCCTTTTAAGACTGCCTGATGATATTTTAGAATTATGGTGGTTTAATTTAATCTGTTATGAGAGGTCCGAAGACTGTTATTAATGCGTTAAACATTGATCCTCATGCCTAACCCTCCTCTGTGTTAACGCCCATCACTGACCGCTTGTCTTTATACAGTGATTTTAGTGTTTATAAGATGAAGAATATACTATAAGTAGACTAATGAAAGGGCTATTGTTAACGATTTTATTGTTATTGTTTCTATTATATTATTAGATACATAACATTGGTACATGACTGGTATTGTGGTATGTTTGCGATAATAGTCTACTTTTTATCTTTGCCCATTATTTGGGAAAGCCAGAATTTTATATGTCCAATTGTTATATAGCGATAAGACATTCTACTGCAAATACGAAGGAGAAGTATGAATGCGAAAGGAAAGCATCAAGAATGGAATTTTAAATGGAATTTCCCTCCTTCCACGCGCTCCTGGGCGGACAAAAAGTGAGGAAGTAGTATGTTCATGTCCTTCATGCTCCTGTAGAGCACGGTGGCCACTTCCGGACAGAGAGCACGTGTCTGCTGAATCTCCACCGGCGCTCACCCAAGCATTACAATATAAACTTCCAATAAAAAGGAACCACGTGATGACCTTTACCGTAATTCATCACCGCGAGTCGGTGACTGAGGGGGGCCCTTCACAGACCGATAATTTGATTACTACAACATCTGTAACATCAATAATGTCCGATGAGATTGTTTTGCGCAAGCAAACATGCCGCGGCCGTTAAAGGGAAAGGTGGGGTGTCATCGGTTTAGGGCTCCGGCTGTTTGACATTTTCACCTGAATTTCCCATTAGGTGGCCGAGCGCCGATTAGAAATGATCCACTTGATCATGTCAGGGCATTTGACGGTGACTTTCTCCTGGAGCTGATAATATAAATATGTTCCTGGTGGAAGAAAGCGACACTGCACACGTTAACCTTTCCCGTGGGCATTATTGTTGCCACCCAAGACGAATAGTAATCTCAGAATACCACACGACAACCACATTCTGCAAATAAAAAGGCTACCCGGTTTTAATCTAGAATGTATATTTTGTATGAATTGTCCTATCTTTTCTGAATACACTGCTTATCTTCAAACGCTTACGCTCATGCATTCAAAGAGACGCATGAAAACTCTTAGTGCGGGATATAAATGTTTTGCCTAACCAGAGGAAGCATTGCGCTCACAATCCAATCGCTGGATCCATTAAGCTAATTTATTAAGCGCAATTTGCCTTGTGTCATTGCGCTGAGTAATGTCGAGGTGTTCAGAACAGTAAGACATGCGGCCACTGGGCGGGATAAGGGGGAAACACGGGGCTGACACGCGGAATTAGGAAGCAATTAAGAGGAGGTGGTTCCCAGACAAACGGTGGGCACTTGCGGACAGCGCTCGGGAGTGTGATGTCAACTTAATTGCTATAATCTGATCGGTCTTTAATAGCGCTATCACCCGCTCACTCACACACACACACACACACACACAAACACACACACACTGAAATTCTAGATCCCGCCTCAGGATACTCTAACACTGTAACTCTAGAGAACTATACCTGTTTTATACCTGTTTTATACCTGAATTTATACCTGTATATAATATGGAACAGTTCTCATAAATGGGTGAAAGAGTTGTCAACTCTTTTAATGCTTAAATAATTTATTTAACATTACATTTCGACAATTAAAACGATTTAGATATTTCACATTAGCTAATATTTGCCGCATTCGTTCAATTAAAAACTAAATTGAAAATAAATTTAGTTTTTTTTGTAGTAAAGTAACCTGAATTACATTTTGAGAACTAGTCCTGACGAGTCTGTAACTGAAGCCGACCTGTAGGCCTCCGCGAAAGCACGGAGCGATCTGGATTTCTAGTGCTCTCCACCTGGGGCTGGAATCCACCAGTAAAACCCAGTTAATAATGCGGTTCGCTGGGCGGCTGCTGGGCTCCTTGCGTGGCCGCTTTGGCGCCCGTCCCACGCTTAGAGATGCATGATTAAGAGCAGTTTGTGTTAGCTAATGTGACCACGGTTGTTTGCCCCGCAACGGGCATCTTTAAATCATCTTTGTTGTGTTTTGCAATCCCTATTTACTCTACTCCCGGGTAGCTGTTTTCGGTCCCTGGTTTTCGCTATTAGGCGTATTTAAGGCAGGGCGCGTTCAGCCACTGGCGGCTTGTTCAAGGTGGAGTTGCTTTGGTTCTTTTTTTTTTCTTTCTTTGCACAGCCGCACAAGCTATTTGTCTCACCAGTCAGGACTGTTAATGTTACATTAGGTGTTTGATGTTTCATCATTTCAACCAATATTGCGCGAAATAACGAATGTAAAATGAAACTGCGAGGAACACGTTTTGAATTCCCTCAGAAGGTGCAGGGAAAAAAAAACCACGCGCCATGCTTATTAGCCTGGGTAATTTATTTTGTGTATGTCAGAAAACAAGAAGGCCAGAAAAGAATATGGGCTTTCTTTTCCATTACCAAACATTACGCTGCCTCTCCCATCACCACGCCGTTAAGTAATTTGAGAAAAGCCAACAGAGTCTAGCGGCATGCGCGTGGCGTGTGTTTAAACCCATTACTTTACCTTTTAATCAAACCTCCAGCTTGTGTCAAAACGTGCCATTTTAGCCATGCATCTCCACCGCCTCGTTCCAGTTCACCGGGTGACCTTGAAAATGTTTGCTCTCCTAAACGTCTCTCTCTCTCTCTCTCTCTCTCTCTCTCTGTAGCGATTCTCATTTTGTTCTTTTGTGAAATAAACCGCTATGCAGTAAAACTGATCTTGTGAAGGAAAATAGTTATTACTGAAAAAACTGTGATGATGATGATGATGATGACGACGACGACGATGATTAAAGTGATAATGATGAAGAAGATTACGTGGCGTGATTGTTGTGGTGGTAGTAACGGGTTAGTTACCACCTTTATTACTAAATACGTTACAAACACCACTGCACGCATACACGCGCACACAACTGCTAAACCTGCTTTTGCCAAGTATCGCGTGCTCTCTGTGAGTCTTGTCCTATCTGCTATCTGTGACTCCTCTTCCCCGAACCGCTGAACCAGGTGTTTGTCTGAAGCTATAAGAAAGCATTTACATGACCTGTGTGTTTCGCTTCTTTATGCTTGGCGCCTGAGAATAATAGCTGTTGTAAGCAAGGTATTTTGGGATTGTGTGTGTTTTTTTGGTGGTGGTGATTGTGATGTTTATGTGTGTGTGCGCGAGATGGTGGAGGGTGAGGTGGAGGGGATGGGGGCTAGCAGCTTTCTGCCATATGATTTATCGCGGGCCCGAGAACACTGCTCCCGTTCTGGGCCGAGCCTGTCCTAACGCATTTCAGCGAGTGCATCAGCCGTGATTAAACACCTGCTATGGCGCGGGAACAAAGCGCGCTAATCCAATATGTATCTCTGACATCTTAAATATCGCCCAATCCCCCGGCATCACGCGCAGCTTTTCCACGAGATGGAATTCTAAAACATATTTTTCTAATTTATGGACGGACGATAAATCAAAATTAAGCCATGGACAATGAAATATACATCAGCGTGCACTGAGCGTGAAGCAGCGCCAGTGCCAAAAAGGCGGCAAAGGCGCTGGAATGCAGGCTACACATTTCTGCACGTGCACGAATAAATAAGACCATTGTGAGACGTATTCTAACATTTCTTATGTATACTCTATTAGACTGTAACGATAAATAACAAAATATCGACGCAAAAGTCTACAGAGCCTGCGTTACACACATATGCCTCTTACAGCGTTTGTTTTCACACAGCCTACTTTAAAACTAATTAATCATGGTTCTCATCGTACTTCATTTTCTCTCATGAATTTCTAAGTAATTTCAAGTGTTCGTCTCCGAGATTTAAAACAGAAAATGTGCTTTAACAGCAGTGAGCAATAGTCCATAAACCTCTGGTAATAGCATTAATAAATTACCAGTGATAAATTACATTTTGTACGCATTGCAATCTTTTGTACCACTTCCCATTGTTTCCCCTTATTTCCGTCCGGTGCGTGTGTGTGTGTGTGCGCGCGTGTGTGTGTGTGTTACTGTTTCTCTTGTCTGAACAGCACACGCAGCCTTTTCTCCCCAACCGGATTAATGTCTCCTGCACAGAGCGTGAGGCCATTCTCTCCGGTCACTGTCCCGGTGACGGTTATTATTTGTGACTCCTCAATTCCACCGTTTCCCCGAATTCTCAGCACATTCCAGCCGGTGTATTACGAACAGCGAACTACCTGGACATCAGCCACGTGTCTGGGCCTCGCGACATAATGGCTCCTGTCCGCATGTTTGGAAACATGAATCTGCGTCACTAGCCGCCATACCTGAGAAAGAGTGCTACCTAAAGAGAAAAAAAGTGTTGTTGGTATTCGCAGGAAAGCAATTTTGTAAGACCTATTCTAACTTTCAGTATAGATTCTTGTATTGAAATTCAGTACTGTATTGGAATAACGCGTCAGATTGACCCAGGAGTGCAATTGCCTGAGTGGAATAATTGTTAGTAATCAGTCTAATTAATATAATAATCATCTCATTTTATACCTCCTAATGAAAATTAAGTGCATTTTTGATGCATAAGTTGTAATCAACAGCCCAAGTAATTCATTTAATCATTTGTATCAATGTTTATTCAAATAAGCAAACAATTTAATCCGTTCATTTAAAAACATTAAAAACTTTGCAAAGTGAAAGAAAACCAAGGGGTTTCCGTGGACAATTGCCTCTCTCTGTCTCTCTCTCTCTCTCTCTCTCTCTCTCTCTCTCTCTCTATATATATATATATATATATATATATATATATATATATATATATATATATATATAGTTTCATATAATATACAGTATAATATACAGTATTTCACAGTGTTGAAACCGTTACTAACCGTTAAGTGTTTGGATAGCTGGCAGTGTTTTTGGCGTGGGTAAACCACAATTCAGTTTCATTTACATGTATTCGTAATACACACTTCATAATTAATAAAATTACGCAAGACGAGAGACGAGACAGCCGCATGTGCTGGCATCATCAATGGAAGCGGAAGTCATCTGGATCAGGTGTTCCGGTTTTTTTTTTTGTTTGTTTATTGGTTTGGTACACTAAAGGTTTTACATGCAGGGAGAGTCAAACGTACGCTTCTTCTCTATCGGTCTGACAGATACAAGTATGCTACTTATACCGGTAACCCGGTCACATGGCCTACATCGCCTAAACACTTTTAATGTTTTTGCTGAAGATACCGCCATATTAATTTTGATAGTCTTACAAACCCGCCTCGTCTGTATGAGTATTTTATTTATTTATTTCTGCTCAATCAGTGCCAATCAATCCATCTTCAGAGCACTCTCAGCACTCCGCAATCAGAACTTTGATTTCCCGCTCTCTAATAAAACGACACGCACGCGGTCGAGATGAATGAGGACACAGTTTGGTGAGAGTAAGTAAAAATCTTTCTCTCGTTCTCTCTCTCCACTCAGCGACTTTTATGTAAAACAGCACAATTAAACAACCCCGTCAGTGTCCAGAAAATGAATGTACACCCGAACCATGATATTAATTTCGCTGATAAATGGACGTTCTTCGCTTCCAAATGAGTCGACTGCGCTCTACTTGCTTAAACACAAACACATATCTAATTCCAGCCATCTCAGAGTTAAGGTACCTTTTTTATGATGTCATATTTAGTGTGCGTATGTGTGTGTGTGTGTGGGGGGGGTGATGGAGTGTGTGTGCGTGTGTGTGTATGCGTGTGTGTAGAGGATGTGCATGTGTGTGATTTTTCATTCCATATTTCGCGTCTCTTCTTTCTTTCTGCCCCTCAAACTGAGGATATGATCAATCTGCCACCTATTAAGGCGCTTAATTGATAATGCATACTAATCAGACCATACTAATCAGACCAGGCTCTGTTACTTTGGAAACTTTGTGGAGGTAATTGTAGGCTCAAGTCCAACTGCACTTTAGATCGCGCCCTGCGTGAGGTGAAAATTCATCACAGGGTAAGAGAGTGAGAGTAGTGGGCAGAGGGCGGCCTACGTAATCAACGGCACCGGTCAAATTCTTGTGCGATATGATCGTTTACCCTGCAAACCCACCGGAAGGATTTTCTATATATGAACAGCCCATAACTACATTGGCACCGTGATGGACCTTAATTTATGTAGTCGCAAGGGAACTGGACAACTATCTGTTTTGTATATATGAGTGAAATGCATTTAACTTCACTTGATGTGACATCACGCTTTCTCTGACACGCCCGGATCAAGGCGTAGAGCTTTCTAATTGAATGACATTAACACAGAGTAGTTGTTGCTTTTTTGTTGTCAAACCCGAGACCCTTTGAACCATCAATCTCCGGCGCAAATGAGCGTGTCTGTCTCGCGCGTAAAGAAGCACACACTGTGATGTTGTCAGAAGCAGTTGCCATAACATTTTGTTGTGGTGCTCGTGCTGAATTTGTTCTCCCCTGCATCCGAGTGCCCCTTCTCCAGGGACCTCACGCCGCGTGTCCTGAAGTTGTCACGGGCTGTTTTCTGTTCAAAAGCTGCTCAGACATCTGTTGAGTAGAATGTCCCTTGTTGAGAATTTATATAAGCTCTGCTTGATATGAGAGCAGGCGCAAAAATGGATTTGACATTTTAAACGTTACGGAATGATGATGATCATGGTGATTATTATTGTTGAGGTTATTATCAATGTTGTTGTGTATTTACCATATTTGCGTTTTGTCCAGTATTTTTGCTTTTCGTAAATTAAAAATAGGCGTGTGCTTGCGTGTTAGTGCATTGTGCGTGACGACGAGGATCAGGGATTAATTTAGATTCTTGTTAAGCAAGTCTACATGAGAACGTGACATCTGTTCATGGCTTGTTTTCACAAAATAAGTCGTTATACATCAAAAAGCCAAAAATCGCTCCAGATCTTATACATAGTGAACTAAACTACAAGAAATGTCGTGCTTAAAGGTTAGTTATGATAACATTTACATTTCCGATTTAACCAGTCACGGTACGTCGCCATTGTCTATCATAAAGGAGGTTATTGTCAGGTGAACCTGACATCACACACGCTATAACCAGATTTGTCTGTGTGTCGTCTAACCACAATATGAGAAAAATCGGGTCCCTCTTATTTTCCCTCACTCCCGTACTCCTGCATCTCATACTCTCACACCAAGGCCTAGTCTTAGCCTTAGTCTTAGCCTAGCCTTAGCCTAGTCTATTAACGGCGTGGTTGTTAAATTAATATGTCGTCACTGAATTCCAGCTAAAGGCGTGGAGCTGTGTCTCCCCCCCCCCGCCCCGTTTTTGAATGTTTGTTTCCCACATTTCTCGAGGGGCGCGCAGAGACGGACAGGCTTGCCAGATTCATTTTCTGATCAAAGCCGTTTGATTTGGTCAATTTTGCCACATTGGAGACGTTCTCTATTACTGAGATAAATAGCCCCAGGCTAACTGTCAGCCAGAACTTGTAAGCTAATAAATTATTCCAATTTCTTCCCGCCGGATTTCTCTTGGGAGACAGCCTCTAGGAAATACACTTTTTGATTAGTAAATTTCTCTCTGTGTGTGTCTGGACATTCGGATGTGTCGTCTTTGATTAGCACCGTGCCTGTCGGAGCGGAGGGCGACGGAGGGGCTGTCACTCGTGCACAGTCTAATGCATAATGTATTGATACAACCCGCGTGCTGCCACCTCCTCTTCCAAAGCAGGAACCAAGGATCACTTTGGGTTCACCTGAGATCTCCTCACCCTTGCCTCTTTCTCTTTGGGTTCCCAGTCCTCCCCAGCCTACTGAAGAACGAAAGCATTGTGACAGATCCTCCCCTGGATTCTCTTCAGACCTCGATTTGTTAGCGCCTTTCACAGACTCTCTAGGAAATAAGTGGACATGAGCTGAAAGTGTGTGATCAGCAGATCTGGTGAGAGTTGGCGGTTTGTCTGGTTTTGTGGAAATCGATCTCCTCCCACTGGCCATCTAATCTCCCTCAAAACCTCACCCCCACCTTTCTTCTCCTCTCCTCTCCTCTCTTTTCCTCTCCCCTCTTCTCCTCCCCCTCCTCACTTTTTCTCCTCTTTACCAAACTCATTTGTTTTTGCATGACCCATCTTATTCCCATCACCACACACCTACACATACACACACTGGCCAGTCTGGATGGGCATGTGTTGTGGTGAACTGAAGGGCTGAAGGGCTGTGTGTGTGTGTGTTGTGTGTGTGTGTCTGTGCACGTGTCCACACATGCATATGTGTATTGGGGGTTCCAATGTTACTAAGCAGAGTCTGAATTAAGCTTTTGAGGGATCAGTGCTTCCTTACTTTAGTCATTCATTTTTCTTCTCACCCCAGGGGTCCAGAAGAGCAAGTTAATTACACCTCATAGTACTACATCACTTCATTACAGACAGCCCTTTCCACTTGTAGCTCTGCAAGTGACCTACAGAGGGCAGCAACGAGAGAGAGAATCCAAAATCAGTGGACAGACATTATATGATATTTGTTAGTCAAAAAAAGTTATCCCTGGATTTGAAATGAGAGTAAAGTTATCCATTTTAGATTTAGTAGGAGGTCTTTATGTCTCTGTGGAGATCTTTATCTCCGTAGAACTTTGTGTCCTGGAGAGGTATGGAGGTCTGTGTACAGAGGTGTGGAGGTCTGTGTGCAGAGGTCTATATTTCTGTGTAAAGGACCTTATTGGACTTTGTTTACTCTTGTCATCTCATTCATTTTCAGTAAGGAAGTAAGGTTTGTCTGTTCATGTTTTTCTGTTCATGTCTGAGGTTTTGATTCTCAGTTCTGGTACATGTCATCACACAACTTCTATAAACTTACGTTACAAGAGTGGATGCAGTAGTGGATTCCCTATGTAAGAAGGCCGTGATTGGACTAGGCCCACCATGTGCTTTGTGTTTTGTTGTGCCTTCCTCTCCAGCTTACCTACATAATTAAGTGTTTGTATGGTGTGAAATGCAACTGTAAAATGGTTAATGTGCACCGTTAATACAACATGTGATTATAATAATCATTTTAAAAACAGCTCAAAAATTAAAATGAATATTAAGTAATTAATGGTCCACTGTGTTTTTTCTGTTTTTACATTAAATTTTACAAAAAACAACTTTGATGATGATATTTTATCTGACATTTGGGAGGAATTGTCAGTAGTTTATGGAATAAAACCTATTTTTTACTTTTCATTGTTTAAGAAATAGTTTTAGTCTGTAATCTACTGAGAAGTTCTCTCAAATGACAATAAAATATCATCATTTGTAGCTTTTATATGCAAAAACTGATAATTGGCCAATATAACAAAAAGGTTAAGTGTTTTCAGACCTCAAATAATGTAAACATTTTTAAAGACAATACCAATGATTTTTGGGAGACTTCAGAAATGGGTGCATAGTGGTAAAAGCGTGCTTTTCAATCATGGCCTTCGTGCATTTTATTAGCTTTTGTTTCATGTTGCCTGTTAAATGTGTTGGGATTCAACAGCTGTTGGAATCGAATGACAGCCATACATGGAATGGTTTTTCCAGTGCAGGTATGTATTAAATAAATGTATCCCCAAGAGTTGAATGTTTTTCCAAGTCCTGAGGTCTGTGTCTCTATGTAGATATCTAAATCTCTGTGTGAAGATTGATGTCTCTTTTTATAGGAGTACATCTTAATGGAAGTCCATGTGTCTTTTTATAGTTGTAAATCTTAATGTATATCTTGATATCTGTTTGTAATCTGTGTGATCTGTATCTATGTTTAGGGGTCTACAACTTTCTGTGTGGGTCTATATTTCTATTTGGAGGTGTGTATTTCCCATTGTAGGTGTGTGTCTGCGTGTAAATGCTTGTATCTCTATGGAGGTCTGTGTGTATTGGTTTGTGTTTAGGTCTATTTTCTGCAGGGGTTTGTGTGATTTGTGTAAGTGTGGATGTCTTTGTCTCTGTAGTTTGTTTCTCCCTTAGTAGGTCTATGTCTCTAATGTGTAGCCTATATCCCACTGTGGAGGGATGTGTTTCTTAGCAGAGGTCTATGTCTCTGATGTGTGTGTCCCTCTGTGGAGGGATGTGTTTCTTAGCAGAGGTCTATGTCTCTGATGTGTGTATCCCATTGTGGAGGGCTGTGTCTCTTAGTAGAGGTCTATATCTCTGATGTATGTATCCCATTGTGGAGGGCTGTGTTTCTTAGTAGAGGTCTATATCTCTGATGTATGTATCCCATTGTGGAGGCCTGTGTCTCTTAGTAGAGGTCTATGTCTCTGATGTATGTATCCCATTGTGGAGGCCTGTGCTTATCCTTACTGCATGGGTGTACAGCTCAAGCTGAAGAGTGTGTATCTGTCCGTATCTCAGAATTCCGTATCTCTATGTAAGGCGGTTCACTGTGATTCCCAGAGCAGATCGGCTCAATAGTCATTCCGATTCCTGTGATTTAGTTAATTAGATCCAATCAGCCGCTGCCATTGATCCGACTCCCTCCATGCTCACCGTGGTGGTCACTGGGTGATTGACAGAGAGGAAATCTGAGAACCCCTTAAACGTCTCACCACCTTTTACCAATTTAATTTCTTTGTGTATGTTGTAGTTATTAGTGCAAGTTACTCAGTTAAATAATTTAAGAGCAGATGTGTAATTGGAAGCAACTTTTTGGCCTCACCCATATGAGGTCAGACAATCTACATGTCTGAGTCTGTTCTGTTAGATAAGGTATATGTATGTGTACAGGATGTGTCTGAGGGTGTGTGGTGTATGTGTGTGTGTGTGTGTGTTTGTGTGTGACGCGCTGAGCTGTGGAATAGCCCTGTCTTGTGCTCTGCTCTGATGTCTGACTGGACGCCATTGCCATGTGTAAACCACTCCCCCCAGCCTGTCGTTGCCGTGGGTGATGCCAGTGACCCGAGTGAGGATCAGTCCTTGTGTGTGTGATGGAGCTTCACTGAGTTTGTGTTCTGAGTCTTCAGACTGGGGCCACTGGGACACCCACTCACTCACTCCCACACACACACACACACACACACACACACACACACACATACACGCACACACACATACACACAGTCTCCAAACCATGTATAAGACTCTTCTTTGTTTTTCTTTTCTTTCTCACATATGTCATTATGTCAGTTTGTCTCAGTGGACTTTGTCCTTTGTTGTGAGTGTTTGTACATGGCCAGCCTTGCTGAAGGCGCTGCTGAAGGAAATGCCACTTTGCTAATTAAGGGTCTACCCATGCAAACAGTTCACCAGCAGAATCAGTATGAAACCTGTCACAGTATCTCCCCGTGTCCTCAGAAGACGCTGCACATCCACTGAGTTCCCAAATGTCTCCCACAGAAACTAGCTCTCACATTCTACTGAAGCATGACTGAATCCATTGCATGCTGTTGCTTTGTTGTTTGTTTGTTTGTTTGTTATTGTTTACTCAGATGCCATAGGTCTGCATTTGCTAACGGACCTCCTGAATGAGGCTTGAGCTCAGGGTCACAGGGTCATGCAGAAGAATGATTGGGAGCAGCCTACAGCTCCGTGGTTACAACGTGAAACCGTGAAACCACATGCAGGGTTTATGACTGCACTCATTTGAATCATGAACTTTATGTATCAGTATCTTTTCATACATGTCAGCTGCAGATCAGAGGTCTGTGCAAGCAAACCCACGCAAATATTTCACAATACATGCAGATAACGACCACAAACACACACACTCAAACGTGCAGTCATTAAATCAGCAACTGCTCATGACTAGAGCTGAGGTAATGCTAATCAACAGAAGGAGTCTAAAGCTGAGGTAATTTTGATCAACAGGAGCCTAGAGCTGAGGTAATGCTAATCAACAGAAGGAGTCTAGAGCTGAGGTAATGCTAATCAATAGGAGTCTAGAGCTGAGGTAATGCTAATCAACAGAAGGAGTCTAGAGCTGAGGTAATGCTAATCAATAGGAGTCTAGAGCTGAGGTAATGCTAATCAACAGAAGGAGTCTAGAGCAGAGGTAATGCTAATCAATAGGAGTCTAGAGCTGAGGTAATGCTAATCAACAGGAGTCTAGAGCTGAGGTAATGCTAATCAACAGGAGTCCAGAGCTGAGGTAATGCTCATCCACAGAAGGAGACTTCAGCTGCTCATGCTCTTCTGCCCAAATATTTAAAAGGATTGAATTCAAATTGTTCCTACCACAACAAAGTAAAAATGCTTTCACGGTAATACCATTCACTAAATTTGTGCTACAAACATTCAAATTGCGCTCTGGTACAAAATGAAATCTATAAGTAAATAAATTAATAAAGCAAACAATGTCTGAAGAAATTAAACAGAGGAGCAGAAAAAAACAGGAACAGCTAGGAACAGCTTAGAGAGGTACCATACAAGGAGTACAAATAGTATGAATAGTATGAATAGTAACTACTCTATGCCTGGTATGTTACTGTTGGATATGCTTCTGTGGAATATGTTACTGTGGTCTATGTTACTATTGGGTATGTTATTGAGGAGTATGATATTGTGGAGTATGTTACTGTGGGCTATGTTACTATGGGGTATGTTATCGTGGGGTATGTTACTGTGGGGTATGTTAATGTGGGGTATATTACTGTGGGGTTTGTTACTATGGCTTTTGTTACTATGGGATATGTTACTGTGGGGTATGTTACTTTGGGGTTTGTTACTGTGGGGTTTGTTATTGTGGGGTATGTTGCTGTGGGGTTTGTTATTGTGGGGTTTGTTATTGTGGGGTATGTTACTGTGGGGTTTGTTATTGTGGGGTTTGTTACTGTGGGGTTTGTTATTGTGGGGTATGTTACTGTGGGGTTTGTTATTGTGGGGTATGTTACTGTGGGGTTTGTTACTGTGGGGTTTGTTACTGTGGGGTTTGTTATTGTGGGGTATGTTACTGTGGGGTTTGTTATTGTGGGGTATGTTACTGTGGGGTATGTTACTGTGGTACTCAGAAGCATCCAGCCCACTTCTTATGTTTGGCTTTTAATTGCTTGTTTTACACAGTTTGAGTGAGTGGATTGAATCAGTGATTGGGTGAATTGAAACTGACCAGGAACTGTGCTGGAACTACAGACTGAATGGCCTTGTGTGAGATACATCGTTACACTCACAGGCCTGCAGGCTTCTCTCACACACACACACACACATATTCATTTCTTTAGTGGCTTACCTTTTTAGCAGTGATGTTGCAGTGAAAAGCAAGCGTTCATTTCCAAAGTTTTAGTCACTTTTAGGCCTTAAACTGACATTTCCCCATAATTTCAGCCTGTGCCTTTAGGGTTCTAAGGGGAGTTTTGCTTATTGAAGAATGAAAAGAAAGCCACTCAGATAATCCTCTTCACATTTGAATGTCATCCTTAGCTTTTCCAACTTGGGAAATGCCTTTGTAAGATGCCTTTTGTGGTATCTATAAGAACTTTTGAATTTGTAACATCACTTGATGACTTGCCCATCAGATTCAGACAATGTCATTCAAGTAGGTAAAATCTTTTTTAAAGCAGCTTTCTATTGTTATATAAAGGTATAGCTGTAGCTATTAAAAATTGAATTGAACATTTTTGAGCTGCAATTTATGTTGCCATATTGCATAGGTAGCCATCGTAAATTACAGACACATTTAAATAAAGATTTAATCTCTATTTTAAAATCTAATGACTGTCTCTCTTGTTGTGACATGCTTTCTTCTTTACTAGAGCCGATCTCCTGATGAAACCACAACCGAAAGTAATCACATGAGCTTGCACATGTCTGTAAGGCTTCAAGTGTTCGCAAATATGTTGAAAAACTGCAAAGCTTGGAGTTGATAGAGGTTGTTTTTTATGAAATTACATCCATCTGGAGTAATGGTGAAACAGCCCCTGGTGTGTAGGTTTTTTCCATACAAGCCATATCTGAAGAAACATAATGTAATTTAAGCCATTGAACAAATCTCAGCTCCATTAGTGTAGGGACACCCACTCAAAATACTTACCATCTGAATTTGTTGAAATTACCATCTAACAAAATATCACATTACAGTCGATTATGCAGAGGTTTGTGTATATATAGTCTGCTGGGAATACATAATGAATATACAAATAGAGTTCATTATTAAAGGTAATGCAGAGAAAACATGTTTTCACTTCACTCCGAGTCCATAAAGTTGTAATGCACCACTGGTGCATAGGAGCAGGTGTGAAAGAACGACTGAATCTGTGGCAAAGGGGGGGGGGGGAGGGGGGGAGTCAAACCCCAAAAGTTACTTCACTTCCCATTTCTCCATTTAATGCAAACGACTACAGTACACCCTAAACACACAAAATCCTTGGCATCGTTGCTATTTTGTGCTGGCAAGTTGCGTGGCTCATCAGTGCTAGTGTGTTAATAAATTCTGGAAGGGTCCAGATTTTTTTTCAGCATTCAGATATTCTATGAGGCTGTAAATGAATAAAACTCCAAAACCTTAACACGTGTTGGAACATTTGTAATAATAATAAGAAGAATACTTTATTTGTATAGCACCTTTCATACATACATGCAACTCTAAGTGCTTTACAGAATAATTAAAAGAAAACACAATAAAATAAGGTAATACAATGAAATAAATAATTATTAAAATAATAGAAGAAAGCAACAAGAAAATAATGTAATAAAATGGCAAAACTATTAAAATAATCAGAAGAAGAACAAACATAAAATGTAATTTAGTAAAATAATGTGATAAAGTAATGAAAAAATTAACCATCGAAGTTCCTTAACTAAATGCCAATCTAAACAGGAAGGTTTTGAGGTTCTTCTGTGAGTCTCCCAGCATCACAGGCACTGAGATCAGTTCCTAACCCTAACCCCAAACCTAACCCTAACCCAGCATCACAGGCACTGAGATCAGTTCCTAACCCTAACCCAACATTGCAGGCACGGAGAGTAGTTCCTAACCCTAACCCCAACCTTAACCCTAACCCAGCATTGCAGGCACTGAGAGCAGTTCTAGGGGATCTAAAATCAATATGACACATGTACACCACTCTAGGTGTGCCCACATCAACTGTGGTTGTACACTGGTAATAATCCAGCATGCACTGGTAAGCATAGCAACAACAAACTTGGCAGACTACTTGGCACGATGTCTCAATTATACTATCTGAGCTGAAGGCATATAACTACACCGAGGACTACTATAAAATGAATACGCCATCATGAGAACAGATTTTAACAAGTTGCCAACCACTGGTAGACATCAAGAGAATCAACGGTCAGGTTATACTTTGCTGAGCCATACATTAAAAACCTGTAGATGTCAGACCTTCAGTTATGGACAGATGGGACAATGACTGACAAACACCTGAGAGAAGAAATGAGAAAAGAGCGGTAGTAAAACAAAACAGAGCGTGTTGCACCACCAGTAAAACAGACATGGCTGTCTGCCAGTGAAATCAGCTCACATCACTCATGGAATTGAGTAGACGTGACAGTGGAACTTCTGGAAATCAAACATGCGATGTTGGTTACTAGCACTGTGTGTTATTTGCACCACCAGGGGAGTTAAAGGACTAGAACAGCTGATGTGACTGTTTGTTGTTTAGCCCTGTGTATTTAACCCCTGTATTTGGGCTTTTGTGTTGTTGGTTATTGGAAGTACTCTTGCTTTGCAGTTCTGACTTGGTTCATGTTTTATTGCTTATGTGTTTGCTTAAAGAGTGTTTCATTCTAGGTTTGTCTCTACATTTTGTAGTGTCATGCTGTCCTATTTTTCTTCTTGGTTGGGGGTTCTTGTATTGTATATGTAGTACTGTGCGTGATATATCTTTCTAGTAGTTTGCTTATTATGTCTTTGTTTCTCTTTGGCTTACGGTTCCCTGGTTACATGTATTAGTGTTTTTCGTTAGTGTTGTTTGGTATATATGGTTAGTGTTGTTTGGTCTGTCTTTGTGCCATGTCTTCGTGCTCTGTGGAGGTTCGTTAGTTTTCTTAATAAACCTCTCAACTATCTGCACTTTCATCCAGCCTCCACCTGTTACAGGTCCGACCTGAACGAGTGGTTCACTCACTGAAGAAACGAGGAAAGAATCAACCGCAAGCAAGTCTGACACAAACCTGAGGAAACGGGAGGAAGCGTGACCGCATTTCACATCTTGCAGACCATCACTTGGGAAGCACTGTCTTTGATCTCTACGGGACTTCCAACCAGTGGATTAGCATTAGCTGTAAATGAGACAATTATATTTACAATGATGTTAATTTGGCCAATTACTTATGGTCCTTCGAAATCAGGAGAGTATGTAGAAGGAGCAGTGATCTTCATATGGTGCTCCAAGAATAAATTAAAGGCGAGACCCTTAAAGGTGATGTGGCTCACTTACTTGACTGTAAGCATGTCACCTGAAGTTACATGCAAAGATTTACATTTTCTTTTGACAAGTGAGTTTTTATAATGTAAACAATATGAATGCATTTTG
Source organism: Brachyhypopomus occidentalis (assembly GCA_020368025.1). Classification (NCBI taxonomy): domain Eukaryota; kingdom Metazoa; phylum Chordata; class Actinopteri; order Gymnotiformes; family Hypopomidae; genus Brachyhypopomus; species Brachyhypopomus occidentalis. The sequence continues at coordinate 525,437 of JAGXOD010001388.1, forward strand.
TAAACAACAGTTATGCTTTGAGACTACTGTTATGTGGGTTCTGTGTTTAAGCAAATGAGAAATAAACCAGTGCTCTCAAATTTTTGGCAAACTAATTCTTACAATCATATCATGATAATTGTACAATAACACTACACAATAACAGTACAATAACAGTACATTAGTATATACGTAGAACATAGGTAATATGTTCCTTAGCTGTTTTAAATAGTTCTGTACAGAAATGACAGATATTCCTTATCTAAGACCATATTGTATTGATATGCTATTTAAGTAATAATTTGTGGTTTATTCATGATGCACCTTAGAGATTACAGTGAGTGTCCCTTATCCCATATCTTAAAAGACTTCTGTCCTAATCATCTGCATTTGGATCAATAACACAACCTGAACGGTGGTCTCTAAATGTTAGCGTCCCACACATCTCTCACGCCACGTGTCTCCTCCGCCGGCGTGAATCAGACGGTTAGGGTTATGGTGTGCCCTACTGCCAAGAAGACAGGATAGGGAGAGAGAGATGGAGACAAGAGAGAGAGATAGAGAGAGAGAGAGGAGAAAGATAGAGGACAGGGAGAAGAGAGGGAGAAGGAGAGAGAGAGAGAGGGAGAGAGAGAGGAGAGGGTTCAGGCAGCTGCGTTGTTGCAGTAATAAAGAAGGAGAATCAATAGGGCATGCAGTGGAGCCAAGGTGCTGCCATTCATCACTGCTTCTCCCAGACTCCCATCATTCATCAAACTCAATGAGGCAGCAAATAGGAAAATGACTATTTGTATCAAACACATCTGCACTCATCCACCCAGGTATTTCATTCCCATTAACTCCCATGCTAAAATACGCTCACCACGTGCGTGGATGTGTGTGTGTGTGCACGCGCGCGTGTATCTATGTGTGTGGAGACGCGATTGTCTCTTGGATAGGCGCGCGTGCGTGTGTGAATGTGTGTGTTTAGTGTTTGCACAGGATGCTTGTAGGGAATTACCTGCGGAGGAAGGCTTTTATGGGGGCGTGTTTGGGGGAGCGTGCGAGAGGGCGTGTGCCGGCGGGTGGTGGTGGTGGTGCTGGTGGTGGTGGTGTTTAAGGAGTGTTTTTACGAGTCCCCCAGCCATTCAAATCCACCCTGTCCCATCCTCCCTCTGCTCTGCTCTCACCCCATAATCTTTTATTGGCTGTCATTGGAGGGGTTTAGTGTACATCTTCATCTAGCCATTTCCTCCTTCCTCTGCCACTGCCACCTCTCTCCCCTCCCCCATCTCTCCAGCTCACCTTTATCTGTTTCTCTTTGCTCCTATATAACCCCCCACCACCCCACCCCATACCCCACCCCTAGTAAGGTTGAGATCCTTTATATCAATCTCTCTCTGTTAGCCTAAGCGCGATTATATTATTCCGACCTGAGATTTTCATATTGCGGTTCCATAAATTTGGCCGCCGCACTAGGTAAGATGGAGGTGGCTGATGGCGGTTTGCGCTGGTTCGGATGCAAATGGCAGTGCTATCATCATTATGGTGTAATACCCCATGAAATGGTGGGATCATTATAGTTTGTGCTTTATGGGCTGCTCTGAGTGGATGGGCCAACCCTAAGCAATATTTTACTCGAGTGTGCATAAGAGCTTTACTGCTCCACTTTACAGCACACCAACCCTCGCAAACACCCCTCCTGCAGTGACATTAACAGAAGAGCGTTTGTTTAGGTCGGCCTTCCCCTGTCCACAAGCCAACCGTTGCTACACTTTTAGACTAGCCCAGAAGTGTCCCCCTCAAAATGTGGAAAACCAAAAACAAACTCAGTAGATGTAAGTTGAGAACTAAACGGTAGGGTGAGGGTCTGAGAGAAAACAAGAGCTTGTCCAGAATTAGGGCCACAGCAAAGTCAACCATTATTGTTGTTGTTGTTGTTGATGTTGTTGTGGTAACTGATCAGTCCTAGGTAAAGCTCATTGAGTAGCAGCCCTTATTCTTTAGAGTCAGCAGGGTTTCAGTAGCCTATTACTCTAAAACACTACTACACAGCACACGCTTTATTTGCCTAGCCACTAGAATGAACCCATTTAAATTATTTGTTTTTTAAGACCGGAAACCGAAACAATGTTCACACCAGATAAACGTGGGAGGTGGTTCGTGGTTGACCGGGTTCCACTATAGGCTGAGTTTGGTCCCTAAAGTGTGTGGCCAACCAGCGTCTGTCCTAGCGAAGACAGAAAGTACAGTACACTCTCACTCTCTCTCTCTCTCTCTCTCTCTCTCTCTCTCTCTTTTTCTCTCTACTTTTGGCTTTGTTCCCGCTCTGAAGCACGCTCTCCTCGGGGAGCAGCCGGCTAAGTCACCGGTTCCAGGAACAGACCTTTCAAATTCATAAAATTCATAGGATTTTTCACAAATGAATGAACACAATTTTCTACCAATTTCCTCATTATGCAAATATGCAAAATATCACATTTAGGCCAATTACGGTGCCGCACAGTTCCAAATTCACCCGTTCAGGCCATAATTGCAGAAACTATCAAATAATTACCCTCGCTAATTGGGAATATTTGTGACAGATAAAACAAATTCTCGCACAAATTACATTTCATTCAAGGAACCACTGCGCGCGGCTGAATTTTTATCGAAGTCTAATTTATCTTACATAATGAACTGAACTGAGTACTTGTTATCGAATTTGAACAATTCATATGTCCGTAATGTGGAATGATGAAATAAATTAGAGCGAAATTTATACAATATTTTCATGATCTAGGCCTACTTCGGGAGTCTCACTCTGTTCACGGGAAATCCTCCCCCGCTATTACGATATGTGTCATGAAACGCAGCCCTAACTGTCGTGAAATCTGATGGAAGCTGATGGAATGCACTGCACTCTTCGAAGCGGAGATCACAGTTCCCCAGGCGGAAGCAGCGTTACATTTTACTGTGAAATGCGGATTAGACAGAAAAGGGCTTTCTGGGTCCGGCAAGGCCTACACAAACAGAAGCCTGAAACCGGCGCTAAAAACTCATAAAGACGGAAAAGTCGCTACCCTGTTAACTTCACGTTAAGTCACGTTTTTATTAACCTGAATGGACTGGTGGTTGGTTCAACTTCACGAAAAGGTAATTAGTGGACACGGACATTTATTTTACCTTACCTTACCTTTAACCGACGTGACGTTGTGTCATTTGCTTAATGGTCGGGAATGGGCCTGGTGCTATGTAAACAGGTCGCTTGCACAATGAACGCGACCACCCATGTGTGGCAGCGTCTCCTATTTGAAAGCTTTCATAAATAGCGTACCCGGACCGCAATACGTGATGTCTCCATTAAAAAAAGGTCAAGAAGAGACTCCAAAGAGAGCTTTACTTTGTATAATTTCTTGGCAACATTTATAAGTAGCGGTAACGTTTAAGGAACATCGTGTGGCTATGAAAGAATCAGATTTTGAATTATTTGGGATAGTTGTGGAGGGAACGAAACATAGCTAAAGTAAACCTTTAGTCACTTAGATGTATCTGGCTGATTAGCTATAGTGTTCACTAAATACTTTTAATTGACAAATAAGAGAGTTCTAATAAAGCATAATTTAATTGTAATTAGTTAAACGGCTGCTTGAGGTTCGAACATTGCACAATTTATTAAGAGGTCAATTTATTATTTGTTAAGAGGGTTCTATGAATTGAAAGGGGCTATTTTTCAAATTTCTTCGCCCTTTAACCGTGTCATGGTGTTTGTCTGAGTAATTATGAACTCACTTTGAGCCTAATACATGAATAATACGGTCAGTAATGACTGCAATATTGACACTAATTGTAACAGTCAACAGTAGAGAGCCGCAGGAAACCTCACTTGAGTTTCCATTTTCTAGTGTCCAGGCCCTGTGCGCGATTCACGGCTTTATTTATTTCATTTCATTTTATTTATGTTTTTATTTGGTAGCTTTAACGGACTGGACGGCATATACAAGTCGTCATAATTGCTGTTAAATGTTTAGGGCTTCATTGGTAGATACAGTTTAGTAGAGTTTAGCGGAGACGGATAGGCTTTCATAACCGCCGTTAAATGACATCACTCAGCTCTCCCGTAAAATGGCCATTCCCCCCTAATTTATCTCATTTTAGAGATTTGCCACCGTGCGTAATCTGTGCATAATTTTCCAAATTGAGTTTAATTCAGGGCTACTATCCATGTAATTTTGTTGTCTTAAAATATATTCCTGACGCGTTGACTAGAATAGGCTAACACACACACACTGCTGCTCCGCTTTGGCTGTGTCAGCCCTGACCTTATGTTATATTTCCTCGACAACATGAAACGCACATCATCTGCGTGACTCCGCTAGGGGATGTGTGCGAATTCTCTCTCTCTCTTTCTCTCTCTCTCTCTCTCTCTCTCTCTCTCTCTCTCTCTCTCTCTCTCTCTCTCAGTGAAAGGTATAGACAGGTGCAGGGGCAGTCCCAGTGTCCTGGCCCCTTCTGGAGACAACGTCTTTCGGCCCTCACGGCGCATCATGTCGGCAGAGAGCGCCGATGAAGAAGGGGATATTGAGTGACTCTATCTAACATCCAGGACACAATGGCGGTGATTGATGGAGGACAAAGTGGGAACAGCAGGAGGGAAAATGGGGGAGGGGGGGGGCAACGTAGATGGTGTCCGTTGAGAGCACGAGCCCTGTCAGCGTGCGAGAACGCGTCTCGCGAGGCAGGGGGTAGGCAGGCGCCTGGCGGAGAGAGAGTTTGTGGTCTATTTGTATGAGTAATCAGTGCGAGCCCCCTCCCTGTCCGCCGTGTTTACTCACTGATTTTCTCAACAAGACAGCCATTGACACGCGATGGATGAGCCTGATCCGGCGCGAGGAGCTGCGGCTCCGCCAGAGGTTACTGGGCTACAATAGAGCGCTCCACGACACGCTCCCCTTCACCTAATCTTCCGGCAAATATTTATCACTATCAATTTGGCCTACTCTGTGACATTAGAATAGCGCGTATGGATAACCTCTGGGACAGGTATCGATCGCCTCTCGAGGCAGCAGTTCTGCAACAGTAGCTTACCACTCCGGTAGGCTAGTGCGAGAGGGTCCTATACGGACAACAGAAATAAAGCATCGCAAACATAGCTAGTACTCTAGTTGCCCTTATTAGAGAAACATTGAACCCATCACGATGTCATGACTAGGCGTATGGAGTTGACCATGGAAACTGAGCTTTTGAAAGCCCGGGATTTAATGTTGACTGATAGACTATGCGGGAAGGATATGCCTCATAATTTTAGAAATGTATTTATTTTAAGGCTAATGGGTCCTGAGTATGTTACTTTATAGCGATATTTCTCACTCAGATCTCTATTTTCAACCGCCTCGTTGAAGACCGAAACAGATGTAAAATCTAAATTCACATTTGTTCCTGATATTTTTTTCTTCCTGGGCCTGGTCTGTGTGGAATTGAGAGGATGGCAGGTCGGTATTAGAAATGTCTGTTATGTATATGTCATATTTCCAACTTTATTTCTTTTGAAGTGGAGAGAGAGATGGGAAGCGAGCAAGAGAGCGAGGGCGCGAGATAAATGGCAGCAGGTGCCAGCGTCGTTCGGCTCCTCGCGCAGATGCCCCCTGTGCGCGAGGATACAGCAGATTTGCTCGCCCCCTTTCTGCTTCCCGCGCGCTAATTGACCGACAGCGTTCATACACACATTCTCACTAATTTTACATTTACTATTCCGGGAGTAACCAGGCAAGTCTCAAGGAATACATGCTACCCTCACTTACCACCGATTCCATCAACGATTTAAAAAAATAATAAATTAGCGGCTTTGTTTGATAATAAGGCCTCTAAGATTCAGCCTCATTTCTGTTGCAATCTGCTTGCACGCGTGTCTGCGCACACGCACGATCGCACAAACATACCAAGTGTGAAAAGAAATAGAAACTCACGAGTGTAGCCTATTACTGCCTTTCAAAATCAGTAGGTCCATGTGAATTTTAAAACACCAAGGATGGTAGAAATAAGGTCACGGCTCAAGTTCAGTTTTGCAGTTATGCAAATGCGTGTACGGTGGACCAGTGTAAAAAGAGAGCGCACCACTGTTAAAGGTGAAAAAGATATATCTATGATTCTGTATGCATAATATGTGAATGGAAGAAATAACTCAATCGGACTAAGTAGTTTGGACGATCAAATTCGCTGTGATATGACAAGAATTTTCCACGCTTTTGAATGTTAATTTGTATTATTAAATGTTTAATTGAATATTAGGAAAGGGCCTTTGTTAACGCCAGAATATACACAGACGCGTGGACACACAAGCACACACACTAGCCTACGTTAGAAAACTCCAAAGTCATCCAGTTTGCTCTAATCACCACAATTAGTCCTGAATTATCACCGGACTCTGACAGACGTTCCTTGTAACTCTCTTTTATTTCCACCCAGCGCTAATCAGCCGCTCTCATTACTAACGCTGATTAAACTGCAAATTAGACAGCAGTGGCCCCGTTCTCGCCTACCCGAGACTCGCTCAATATCAATTAAGCGGAGCAGCTTGTCTGCGGTCTCTGGGCACTTCCAAATGCTTGATAGTGCCACTTATTAGTTTGGAAAACTAGGAAAATACCAATAATCAACGGTCAGACAGAGAGAGGGAGAAAGGGAGTGGGAAAGGTGTCTGGTTTTCTTAAAAGCGGCATTCGTTTTGGGAACCTTTTTTTACGGGCTCTTATGCAAGCTGTCTGCGGTTTACGGCCGTCAACTCACACCGGAATGTGAGCTCCAATGCCCCTTATCTGTGTGTCAGCGCAGGGCGGCAGGAAAGAAAAATGTATTAGACAAGGTAATATCTTTGGCTTTTTGAAGTCACTTTTGGATATAATGAATCGCATTAACGCGTGACAAATCTGAAATCCTACATCATTAGGTCGTTCCGGTAGCAGTGAGAATGAATAAGTATTTTTCTCTCTCTCTAACCTCTTTAGCCTCGCTGAAACAAGAGTTAATGGCGAATGATTTTATTTATTTATTTCATTAGAGAAAAATTATCTAATAAGCCCGCATTTTCTCCCATCTCTCGGAAGCGTTTCCAAGTGAACATAAAATAGTGAGATTTAAGAGCGTAATGGTTCATTTTCATATGAAGCAAGCTAATTTGTGAACAAGCACTGTGTAAGCAGAAACAAAGTAAATCATTAATTTTCAGTAAACAACATAAACGCCGAGAAAGTCTACGGCTCAGTTCTAAGCTTCGTTTTTACGCCTGGTATTTTCACGTTATTATTCACATTAAATATTGCCTAAACAACATGTAACACGTTTGATCATGCATCCCGACTATAAGAAGAATAAGGAACTCTTTTCATTATAAAACTATAGTGTCTAAATTTTGATTCTCTAAGTCTATTCTATCGGCTTGTAGTTTGACAGTGAACAGTACACCAGCCCACAATCTAAATAGCCAATCAGCCTATTTTTGGTTAAAGACTGGTTAAACCGATTTGGGGACCATGAACATGAATCACTCGACTCTGTCTTCTTCCGGACAGTGCTGTTTCACGTGCTGCCGTTCCGGGTTAAACGGGTGACGGAGGACCGATATCTCTGCACTTGGGCTCTCGCGGCCATGACATTCATCATTCTTGGCTCCTTGTCTGCGGTTTGACAACTCCTGCCACGCACGACATATCTCACTTTACCTGGTCCAATCTAAAACATTACCTTTGGCGATCGGGGCGGTCATTGTTGTCCACCGCAGTTCCGGTAGGAGTGGAGTAGAGTAGACAGTGCAAGGCGGAGTGCACGTGAGCAGATCCATTTGATTTTTTAGATCATTCAGGAGGAAAAAGTATGATTGTCATAGTCTGTTGGCTCATAAAAAACACCCACGGCGTCGTTTAGGCTTGGAGCAATAACAATGTCACAAATATGCCTAATACTAGCCTTATTATTATTGTTGTTGTTTTTAATAATAATAATAATATTATTATTATTATTGGTGTTGTTATAATTATTATTATTGATCTAATAACAATACATTTCATAACGGTATTATTACTACCACCTACCACTATTACTGCCATACTACTACCACTACTATTACTTACACTAATAATTGCGCCTAGCAATACTAGTACCATCACTAATAATAATAATAAAAATAAAAATAATTGTGCCTAGTAATACTACTACAAATAATAACAATAATTGTGCCTAGTACTACCACCACTAATAATAATAATAATTGTGCCTAGTAATACTACTACTACCACTGTTGTAGTACTACTACTAGTACCGCTAGAACTACTACTAATTATTCTAATTGTGCTACTACTACAACTACCGATTATACTAATTGTGCTACTAATACTACCAACACTACTACTAATTATACTAATTGTGCTACTCTACTACTACTACCACTACTACTAGGCTAATAATAATAGTTGTGTCCAAAATACCCCCTTTTACATGGAGGTTTATGCAGCATGTCACAGAAATACATTGTTTTAATCTTAATAGTCATTAGGCTAGGTGTTCCACATATTTTTTATGTATATATTTTATTGGATCACAGACTTGGCCTGCTAATAGGGCTAAGTCTGATTAATATGAATATGCCAAAAAATAATTAGAGGAAGTCAACTGTCCTGAGCTTACTGTTTCCTACACTAAAATCTGTGTATGAATATCTAATACTGGAGCACTGTGAAGTAGATTTTTAGAACTGTATATTTATGTGTGTGTGTGTGTGTGTGTGTGCGTGCGCGCGAGTGTGTGTATATATCGCCTATGATTTCAGGATACTTCTAACAGTTCGATAATTGGATAACAAATTCAGGGGATGAAATACGTAATGCTGCTATTTCAGTCATCTGTGTGAATTTCATGGTTTAACTACCTCGCTGTCAGTTCATTAGCCTACAGAAAGGATTCAAATGACTGGAACTGATTTGATCTTTTTGTGTATCCAAGAACGGGCTACTATGGTAATACTGTCACTGTTTTATACAGGACGTAGAAGTCAGACAAGTCCACGCATGCGCAGTTTCTATTCGGCGCTTGCTTTGTTGTACTAGTTAGCTAGCAACCTTCAGCTGCTCTCGTGTAAGATTTTCACCGTATTACAGCTAATCACATATAATTTCCTAAACCACTAAATAATGTCGGATCCAAGAATACGACAGATAAAAATCAAGACTGGAGTTGTAAAACGGTAAGTACACGAATGACCAAATATTATTTGAAACCTTGTTGAATTAGCTCGATAGCAAGTGGGCTGCGCAAGGCCGCAGCTACACCGGACCGCTGAGGGCGTCCCGCCCGTTTTGAGTGCTTTGTAGAAGTAGCGTTCAAAATCTCACACGGTGCTTTTTCACATAGCTAGCAGAGGTTTTGCAAACATAGAAGGCTGTCTTGAAGTATTCAACAACAGTCTGTTCGTTTTCTTTCTTTCTAATATGATTTTTTATACAAGAATGATCAAGATTATTAACGGATAACTAGCTAAAACACTAGTTTTCATGAAATCTATGTTGCGAACGCTAGCTAGCTAGGTAGTTAACATACTGAGTCACCGGTTAACGGTTGTTACAGGATACTGTTATGTAGCATTATGAATCGTGTTCACTGAAGTTTACTTACTGTTAAATTGATTAACCTGTTTCTAAGTTGGTTGGTACATTAATCACTAGCTAGCTATATAAATAGTTAATATAAAAATCCAAAATGTTCCTATTGATGTGTACAGCATAAACTAGCATTTGTAAATAGCAGTTGATGAGTAGGTGACATGCATTATCATTTGTTCCAGCTATCAGATCCATTAACATCCTGTGTCACGTCAGGTGCAGGGCATCTGTAAATTAGTCAGATCTACTCTTCCAGAATGCGAAAGCGCGGGTGACGATTGGCACTGTAATCCTAATCCTTACTAAAAGGTGCGCTATTACTTAGCCACTGAGAGGTAGTAGTGACAATGCTATTTTACATTTACACGTTAAGCATTTGACAGACGTTAAGTAAACTGTTTTGTGAATTTAAACTTCTGTCAGAAAATGTAAGGATTATTTACAACCAGAGGTGCAGTAAATCTGTATAAAGTCATTGGCTGTATGGTCTTGCGTGAATAATGACTTTAGGTCATGCTAGCGAAGACGTTTGAGGTTGGCTTGTTCAATTTAAGAGCGGGACTAACACAAGCAATTGCCACCGTCCACAGCATTCATAATCATTTGGCAATGATCTGAATGATTTTAGACGACCTCTGTATTATTCCCAGTACCAGTTGTAGTTTTTATACAGAATAACCAGATCAAAGATGGTAAAAAAGGAGGCAGTGTAGGAGGCAGTCTGAGCCAGCATCATATCTTCCTGTACCATTACTGATGATGTCATAAACTCAGCACCATGTCTCCCTGTACCATTACTGATGATGTCATAAACTCAGCACCATGTCTCCCTGTACAGTTACTGATGACATCATAAACTCAGCACCATGTCTCCCTGTACCGTTACTGATAATATCATAAACTCAGGGAGGAACATTCTAATTGACAGATAAGTGATGTACTGCAATGTTCCCAACTTCGAGAGAGACGGTCCATGCTCCTTTCTGAACTCTATAGCTCGTTTTCAGGTAGTGAAAATTTCGCTGTAGTACATGAGGCCACCAGAGAAACAGGACATTTAGTCAGTCCGTCATAAGCTTCTCGAGCAAACAGCTTCGGGAAACCTTGTGCAATGCACTGAAATTCTTGCAGTTTGTAAACGCTGTTAATTATCAGCTAATTTTGAACGTCTCACATGAAGCATCCTTATCGCATAATCTTATATATGCTTGAATCTGTTGGCCATGTCTCTCTAGCTTTATGCAGCGCACATATTGGGGAGATATGATGGCCCTGGTCATCAGTGTTATCACTCCCTAGCCCCTGACCTCCCATTCCTCCCATCTGCTGCAGCGACTGTTCTGTTTGATGTGGGTCAGATTTGGAGTTTTTGCTGCGGTGGAATGCGGTGTGGCCCCCACGGGAACCATCTCACTCGGCTGGCTGGTTTTAGTACCAGTGGTTGTCCCGCTTCGCAGATCTGCTCACGGTGGCGGATGTGGCTGTGGCCAGACGAGTCGGCAGACGCTCGTCTCACCGCTCCTGCCTGTCGTCCGCCTCTCCTGTTATCATGGAGTCGTCCCTATTGATCAGATTGGAGACGCACCAGCTGCTCTATGTTCTCGGCTCTTTAGCTGCTATAGATTTCCCTCGGCCCGAGCTTTCCAGAGAGGGGCCAGGTGCCTCCCCGGTACACACACGTGTGCACGTACGCGCATTCAGGAGCAGCACCTCCTTGGCTGCAGGTCGCATTATTGATTTTGTCCACCAGTGGCTGTTATATTGCTGAATTGCATTTCTTCATTTGTCAGGCGCGCCGGAGCTGATGGGCTTGCCCACAGAGCACACACGCTCTGTTCTCTCGCTCTCTGCTTGCTGGAGTGGTCATATTTTCATTGTTCTACTTCATCTTGCTAAAAGCCAAATTCAGACTCCATTTAAACATTGTAACAGCGACCATCTAAGCCTTCTTCATGTTTCATGTGTATGTTCTAGGGCTGGGCAAAATATTGAAGTTTTAATCCATTTTCTTTAAAAAAATGTTTTAGTGTGATTTCAAGAGCATGGATCCTGAAATGCTAAAAAAAACACTTGTCTGATTTGACATTGTAGATTCAGTACATATGTTATTTTAATAACAAATCATGTCATGTAGACCAACTATCACATTTCTGCGATCACAGTTTCAAATCCAATTCATAATGTTTGGTTGTTTTGGCTTCTTTCGTTAAAAAGACAACCATAATAACGCCGCCCTCCAGCAGAATCTCCAAGGTGATTAAACTGCTCATTGATACCAATCTGTGAAGCTAAGTCAGCTCTTTAATGGCAACATTTCTGCTTAAAATGAGTGTAGCAACTACTTCATGCCCCAGTCACTTGAATTGTTGCCATTCTGTTTGTGTGTTTGTGTTGTAGTGGCAGGACCCTTTGAGAGTGAAGATGATAAAATGAAATGAACAATTTATTGTTATTATTACAGTTCTATCATTCAATTAGAATTATTATTACAGTTCTGTTATTTAATTCGTTATTTAGGAAAGTTTAAAGGGAAGTTTAATGTGAAATCTAAATTCCACAATTATATTTCTTTCTTTAATTGTTTAAAATGTGTTTACAGTAAGATTAAGAGTCGTGTAATGTAGACCCTGCTGGATGAGATGAAGAGCTACGCTAACCGTGGCCACAACTCACTCCTGCTCTTCCAACGCATTGCCCTGCTTTACTCTGCCACGCTGCTCTGTCAAAAGACGACCCGCTCCAAAACTGGTCTGCATGGGATTCAGCACATTTCTATGTCTGATAGGCAAGTTGTGTAGGTTAGGAAACACTGAACACACTGATGTGTCATATCCTTCAGTTGGCTAACCAATGCCAACATAATGGCTGATCTTCTAAGCATTTTGCAGTTATTCACTGGCTAGTGTAAAATGCCTGTCACCTAAGTCTGCCAGTAGAAATGTTTACTTGACATATTTGACCAAAAGAAAATAACGTTTCGGGTTTTAAAAATCACTGTGGAGTGCTGTTAATTAACAGGTTGAAAAGACCTTGGCTTGAGGCTAAAACTATCCTAACAGCTCCTGGTGTAAGACTAGATGTTCTAATTTTCTGTAATAAGCCAGTCCTTAACTGTGACTGCTTCCACCTCAGTCCTCCACCTCTCATACTGCCTTGCCCCCTGAGTCTGTCCTGCAGTGGGGCAGTCTTACCCCAGGGCAATATGAAGCCTCCTCTCTCCTCCTCTCTCATCATCCCCCTCTCTTTCTGTCTCTCTTTCTCTCACTCTCTATGAGTCTCTGTCTCTTTTTCGTTCACTTCTAGAAGCTCAAATAAACCTCGCGTGTTATTTTTATTTATTTATTATTGTGTGTGTGTGTGTGTATGTGCACCCCAACTGCGTGTGTGTGTGTGCGCACCCTGATTGCGTGTGTGTGTGTTGTAATCCAGCCGCCCGTTTCAGGTCTAGCTCAGCGGATGCCCTTAATAAAATGACAACAGTAATTTGCTTTTGTCACTAGGTGCTGGCGGGGGCTCGCTGCCTCAAAACTACAGTATTAGAGGAGAGCGAATGTGTGTGTCGCCTCTCATTCTCCCCTCCATTTTCCAGAGAGATGCTTTTTCCATTACGGTGAGGGAAGCCGTGCTGGCAGCCCCATTTAAAAGTCCTGCCTGGCCCCACCCTGCTTATACGGGGGCCCCGTGTCGCCGGGCAGAAATGAGAAATTAACATCAGCACTGCGGGATTTCATTAGCCTGTCCTTCACTCTGACTGGAATTATTCAGCACCTTTCGCACCCCCCCCCCCAGCCATTCGTCTGTCTCTCTAACCCCCCTTCATCTTTCCATCCCCACCTCTCACTGTGAATAAGCGTGTGTGTGTGTGTATGTTTGTGCTAGCAAGACAATCTCACCTGAGCATATGTTGAGCATTAGAGCACCGCGTGTTGATGGAGGTCTGTTAAAAGCAGCCTAATTGATGTAAAATATGAGTGAGGGTTGCAGGCAGATTCACACAGCAGCGTTGCCCACGCACGTGCCCCTCTGGAAGGTGTCTGATTAACGAGGAACAGCCCCGCGCACGCCTGCACACGCACGCCGACGCCGCTGATTTTATGAAAAATGAATTCCGCGACGCTGTGTCGTTCGGACGAGCGGCAGCAGGCAGACGGAAAAAGACCATTAGGCAGAATCGTTATCAGTACTGATATTTTCAAACTCCATTATGACCGTCACCGCCCGAATTTATTCAATGCATTTAGTTCATTTGGCCGTAATTGATAAATAATCAAAATTTATCAATGTTCCTGCGGCTCGTTTTCAGTAACAATCAAGTAAAAGTGGCCCATTTGCCACCTGACTTAGTCCAAATTAGGGGCTAAATTGATGATCAATTAATCCTACAAGGGGCAGTACAGTGTGTGTGTGTGTGTGTGTGTGTCAGATAAATGGAGTTAAGAGACAGATTAGCGTAGCGAACAGGAAGTAACCGAAGCACTGCTGTGTGGGCGTGTATGTGGGAAGGGGGCGGGCGGTGTGTCTCCAGGAGCTAATAAGCGTGCAGCTGTGCGGTGATTGACATGCAGTGGCGGCGAGAAGAGAGGCAGGTGTACGGGGGGGTGGTATCTGGCTGTGGGGAGGCACAGCGCTCCTGTGGGCCTTGGTCAGTACAGTGACGTTCGTCCCCGTGATGAGAGGTCCGTCAGGCGTCCGCCCCGGCCATCGCAGTAAACACAGTGACCCTCCAGCCAGCGTTTCAGAGGGGACTGTGGGTTTGGGGGGGGGGTTGTAGAGGTGTTCGTGGCTCTGTTACTGAAGGCCCCTCTTCCCCTGCAGGCTGGCAAAGGAGGAGGTGCTGTACATGAAGGAGGCCGCACAGCAGGAGGAGCGTGTGGAGCGGCTGAAGGCTGAGGCGGGGGACGAGTATCTCATCAAGAAACAGGTCAGCGTGCCAGGCTGGGCTGCCTTTTACACACACACACACACACAAATACAGACGCCCCACCATGTGCCCAGAATGCCTGCTGACAGAAAGATGAGCACACATATATTGGGCCGTGCATTTTTTCCCCCCGCCATATTGGGGGGTGGGGGAGTGGAGCCATTATGATGTCACTAAGCGCCGCCTCTTACCCCAAATGGAACATGTCCTATGCAAATGAGAAATGCAGCACAGCTTAGAACCTCAGAGGAAATAAAAATGGGGGGGGGGGGAATATGAGTCAATTATGTACGTCTGATAATGTTAATCAGCGTAAGTGCTGTGCATAATCGTGATTTATCACTCTGTTTTAAATGCGTTCAGCGGAGTTTTCTATTTGGAAAGGATAAAACAAGCATTTGGAATAAAGTCTGATAAGAAAATGTTTACATATAATGTAAATAATGAAATTGCTTTGAAGCTTAATGAATAGCAGCTTATTCAGCTCTGGAGTTGTTTGTTTACGGGCTTGGTGTATTAGTTCAGAAGTTTAAGAAGGTGGGTGTATGATTAAAAGTAAAGAAGTAAATTAAACCTGGTTACGCGTGCTAGTATCTGCACATTTTGGCTCTGCCGACAGGGCACAGCTTGTGAGCTGGTGTAAATCGTCTAATTGAGTATCCAAAAAGTGTCCCTGTGTCCAGTGTGAGATTGTGCTGAGCAGAGCCCTCTCTCTCTCTGCCCCACTTCAGTTTGACGTAGGGAGTGTGATGTTCACGTTAAGTGACGCAGGGAGTGTGATGTTCACGTTAAGTGACGTAGAGAGTGTGCTGTTCACATTAATGTAACATAGGGAGTGTGATGTTCACGTTAAGTGACGTAGGGAGTGTGATGTTCACGTTAAGCGAAACTAGCTCGACAAGATTGTTCAGAAAGCACAAGTGGCGAGCTAGATCGAGCAGCGAATTTCAGAAGTACAGGAAAATAAGACTCAGTCAAAGTCAAATGTATTTGTATAACGCTTTTTACAACAGTTGTTGTCACAAAGCAGCTTTACAAGTGTCTGAGTCCAAGCCCCAAGTGAACAAGCCAAGGGCAACAGTGGCAAGGAAAAACTCTTTAGAGCATAAGGAAGAAACCTTGAGAGGAACCAAGACTCAAAGGAGAGACCCATCCTCCTCTGGTCGGCAACAGACAGCACAATAACAACAATGTAAACGTTAAACAGCAAAATAAGAAAAACAAAAAAAAGAAATTGAAAGAAAGACTCCTAGATAGACAAAAAGAAAAAACAACTTTCCACTAGATTAGCATTTTTAATCAAATAAATAATAAAGTATAGACATACCCTTTGAATATGACTTGAAAGTAATTACAGGCAAAAGTGTTCTTTAATGTTTAATGTCACATGTCTAAACCAGTGCACATTTAGCCATTTTTGCAGCCCAGCTGAGTGCTTCAAGGAGAAGCCTCGTCACTCCTGTCACCATGCGCTGAATGTTACACCGCACAAAACACACCCTCTCTGAGGTGCTGCATGACGTCTAAACACTCGGCTAGTGGGAGGTTTTAATAAATAGGGCCGATTCTTCAATAATGTAAAAAAAATATGTATGAAAATAATGTCTGCATTTGATGGGAGACATAGGAGAAGAGCAAGGACATTTCTATATTTGCTGAACGAGATGTTCTCATCATATTTTGTAATATTAATAAATAAATATGCATATTCTTGTAGCCCTTTGATGTGAACTCTGTAGAGGCACAAGACACAACCTGGCCCATGTGTTCTGTATGTTGCCTGGCCTTTTTGTCTCCTAGCCGGCTGTGGAAATAACGTTCTGCCATAACGCAACACCGAACAGCCCTAACGTTCAGAAAGAGAAAGAAAGAGAAGTAACATTGATTGCTTTGTTGTGTTGGCACCTCCCCAGGGGTGGGACATATTAGGCAGCAGGTCTTTTCTCAAAGTTGATGTGCAGGTGTACAAATCTGAGCAATGAGGGCCGAACGGTGGGGCCTGCACGACTTGGTCAGAGCATCTCCAGAACGGCGGGTCTTGTGGAGGGTTCCTGGTGGGCAGTGATTAGTACCTACCAAAAGTGGTCCAAGGAAGGAGAGCCGTAGAACCAACGACACGGCGATGGGAGGCCCAGGCTCACCGTGTGGGGAGTGAAGGTAACCCCACAGAAGAGCTATTGTAGCATCGATTGCTAAAAAGGTCAATGCTGACTATGATGGAGAGAAAGGTTGTCGACACGCATCACGGCTTGCTGTGCATGGGGCTGTGTATCCACAGACTGGTTAGAGTGCCTGTCCACCATCAAAGTGCCTATAAATGTGTTTGTTGTGCGCATCAGTACTGGACCCGTGGAGCAATGGGAGATGGTTCCTGGTCTGAGGAACCACATTGGGCATCATGTGGCTGGCTGGGGAAGAGATGGTATCAGGATGCACTCTTGGGAAGAAGGTAACCCAGCTGAGGCAGAGGTGCTCTGGTCAGTGTGCTAGGTAACATTGGATCCTGGTGTTCATGTAGATGTTTCATTGACGGACCTAAACATTGCTGCAGTCCTG